>JAWHQI010000098.1:1800000-2290000 GCA_033032865.1 Dactylorhiza incarnata
GCTTACAGAAGACTCCAAAACATTCAATCTTATCATTTTGAGTCTATACAAAGTATGCAAAAACTTATTAAAACTGTAGGATCTCTCTGAGATCTGAGCAGTAGGTTTCCCGAGCAGAATCTGAGTTGTAGGGCCCTGTGTGGCCTGAGCATAGGAGACTTTGTCTCTAATGTAGGAAGCCAGTGAGTGCTTCTGAGTTATAGGATCTTACGAGATTTGAGGTAGAAGGCTAGGTATCTGAGGTAGGAAGTTGGAAAGGCCTTCTGAGCTGTCGGCTCCTTGGGACCTGTGGTAGGAGACATGGTATCTGAGTTGTAGGATATGCGGAACTAAGTTTTGGTGGAGATTGCCGAGTCCAGCACACTGCTAGATTGGCGAAGGCGAACAATGGAGTACCTAGAGCCACATTGTCTTGGGGAACCACTATAAATCACTGTGTGTTTGTGCTGTGATCTTTCTATGGATGTGTGATTACTGTGCCTAAATTAATAATTCCACGTTAATTTAAAATAGCCAACATCAACTATTCACCCCCCCCCCCCCCCCTCTAGGTGAACACCCCTAGACTTTGAGAGAGCATCTTTGACACTCAACTTATGTGGAAATAAAGTTGTCTTTCAACTTATATTCCCAACATTTAGTGTTTGATGATACTAATTTATGATAAGTTTTTTTAACGACCTTGTATCATCAGTTTCACATGAATTATTATGTAAGGATTCGTTAGAAATATCACTATTTGGGAATACTCACGCAATATTATGCATAAGGAGAGTCACGAGCAAATTAACTCTTTGGATCAATATGAATCTGAACTACACACTCTAGAGTTCATATTACTAAATCCAAATTTATATGACAATCCTATAAACTCAAATGAGGAATAGCCTATTTTGGAGATGAAGAAAATTCATGAACATTTAGAATATGCTTATATAGAGGGAGACTCAAAATTACCTATGTTTATATCTTCTCAACTATCTGACTATGATAAATCAAATTTGATAAAGGTTTTGCGTAACCACAAGAACACTATAGTCTAGAAGATAACTAATATAAAAGGTATTAACCGAGCTTTCTTCTCTCATAAGATATTATTAGAAAATAATTTTATCCCATCCGTTAAACCTTAATGTCGGCTAAACCCCAACATGAAAGAAGTGGTTAAAGCCGCAATCATTAAATTAATGGATGCGGGGATGATTTACCCATTTTTATAGTGCTTGGATCAATTCGGTATAGGTGGTACCAGGGAATGGTGGTTTAAGGGTTATAGAAAATGAGAAGAATGAGCTTATACATTAAAGAATAGTCACGAGGTGGTGTGTGTATATCGATTATAGAAAGCTCAGTGATGCTACTCGTAAACACCATTTTCCCCTTCCTTTTATGGATCAAATTTTGGAGAGGCTCTCATGACATGAATATTACTGTTTTCTAGATGGTCTATCAGGATATTTCCAAATTACCATTACTCTGGAAGATCAAGAAAAGACCATGTTTACATGTCCCTTTGGTACTTTTGCTAATAAAAGGATGCCTTTCAGATTATGTTATGCACCTGCGATGTTTCATAGGTGTATGTTGACTATATTTAATGAGCTGGTGGAATATATCATAGAAGTTTTCATGGATGACTTCTCGGTATTTGGAGATTCCTTTGATCTTTGATTAAGAAATTTAAGTCGAGTTTTGGCAAGGTGCGAAGAAACTAACTTAGACTTAAACTGGGAGAAATGACATTACATGGTTCGCGAAGGTTTAGTTTAGGGCATAAAGTGTCGAGTAGAAGAATTGAACTAGACAAGGTGAAGGTAAAGACAATTGAAAGGTTACCGCCCCTACAAATGTGAAAGCAAACCGTAGTTTTCTCGGTCATGCTGGCTTTTACAGACGTTTCATTAAAGATTTCTCAAAAATCACAAAACCTTTAAGAAAACTCAAAGAAAAAGAATCTGTGTTTAATTTCTATTCACATTATCTATGCTCTTTTGAATTTCTCAAACACAACTAATTAACACTCAAATAATGATAACTCCTAATTTTAATTGACCTTTTGAACTAATATTCGATGCTAGCATTATGTTGTAGGCGCTATTCTCGGACAACGACACCACAGACACTTCCATCCAATCTACTATGCTAGTAAAATGCTAACAATGACTCAAGAGGATTACACTACAATGGAGAAGGATTTATTGGTAGTGTTATTTACTTTTGTTAAGTTTAGTTCATACTTAACTTTGTCAAAAGTAATAGTGTATACAAATCATTCCACCTTACGCTATCTATTAGCAAAAACAAACGTAAAAGCTCTACTCTTTCAATTGGTCCTTCTTCTTCTTCAAGAATTTGACCTTAAGATATGAGAGAAGAGGGGAGCCAAAAATTTAGCAGCTGATCATTTTTCTCATCTTGAGAATCCATTAATCGAAGCACTAAATAAGTCTGAAATATCTGACGTCTTCCTAGATGAATATCTTTATGTTGCCACTTTTATTCAAAAAAATCATTACCATTGGTTCCCAGATTTTAAAAACTATTTGGTTGCCAAGGATTTCCCCCCATACTTAACGTATCAACAGAGAAAAAAATTTCCTCTGATTGGAAATACTATTTTTTGGGAAGCCCCTTATTTATTTTGAGTCTGTGCCGACTCAATCATACAAAGATGTGTATCGGTCGAGGAAGGATGTAACATCCACTATCAATACCATGTCGGACCAACAGGAGGGCACTATAATGTCAATCGAATGACTCAGAAGGTACTTGAAACAGGCTTTTATTGGCCTTATATATTTAGAGATGTCCATCACTTTGTTCAAAGTTGTGAAAATTGTCAACGGGTGGGTAACATTTTCATGCCAATGAGATGTCGCAAAATTATATTTTCGTTTGTGAAACTTTTGATGTTTGGGGAATAGACATTATGGGTACTTTTCCTATGTCATTCGGAAATTAGTATATCCTAGTAGCAGTGGACTAAGTCCCAAAGTGGGTAGAATCACAAGCACTTGTGACGAATGATACTAGGGTTGTAGTCTCATTTCTTCATACATTGTTTTCTCGATTCGGAACACCAAGAATTCTCATAAGTGACAGGGGTACACACTTCTGTAACTTGCAGTTTGATCATGTCATACAGAAGTATGGCATATTTTACCGAGTAGCCACTTCATATCACCCCCAAACTAGTGGACACATTGAGGTTTCTAATAGGGAGTTAAACACATTCTCAAAAAAATGATGGAATCAAATCGCAATGAATGGTCTAAAAAGTTAGATGATGTCTTGTGGGCTTATAGAACTGCATATAAAACACTGATCGGTTCAACACCTTACCGTCGCATCTATGGGAGAGCTTGTCATTTGCCTCTTGAATTACATCACAAGGTTTATTGGTCAATTAAAAACATGAATTGCAATATAAATTTAGCAGGAGAAAAGCGTAATGTGCAAATTAATGAACTCGATGAATGGTGTCAGTTATCCTATGAAAATTCACAAATCTATAAGGAACGAGCAAAAAGATATCATGATAGCAATCTACGAGGAAGTGTAAATATTAACCCCGGTGATCATATTTTTCTCTACAATTCTAGATTACGACTATTTCCAGGAAAATTGCGCTCTCGATGGTCTAGGAACAATTTTTCCATATGGAATGTTTGAATTATTACACCTAAAGAATAGATTGTTTAAGGTTAGTGGGAATAGAGTCAAGGTATATCATGGAGAATGAATTTTAAATACAAACTCGGACGATTAGAATTAGTTTTAGAGGAAAAAGTTGATCGAAAAATTATAGAAGACAGTAGAATTCAGATTTTCAGGATTTTGGATGACACACGCCCCGAGACACATGCCGGTGTGCCCCAATAGTGTGTCACCCAAACTGCATGGTTTAAATCCTATGATTGTGGGGAAGGTGTGGAACATGATTTAATGGCATATGCCAAACACACATGCCCGTGTACACCGGGTCGTGTGTTAGTTTTTCTTTTTTAAAACTAATCACCCCCCACTTTATAACCCCAATATAATCGGTTTTTCTCCCAAATTCCCTCCTTCTATCTCCGAATTTAGACAATCTCTCCTATTTTTCACTACTCCAACTCAGATCCAAGACCATTTCCTCTCTTGCACAAATTTAGATTCCCATACTTCAACATTCTGTTCAAGGTAATTTCTTTTAGAATTTTCTCCAAAGATATTAATTTTTCTCATTTTTTATTTCACTTTCTTTGATCCTAAAAATTTCAATCGAATCTTCTCAAACTCTTTTTGATTTTATCTACACATCAAATTTCTGTTGCCAAAGATTTCTAATGTCATTCATTCGGAAATTATGCCAAGATTATGGAAAAAATTTCAAAAAAATTTCCAACCATGTTTAATCAAGTTGAATTTTCGAATCCCATTATCGCATTTGCTTTTTCCAAAAAATACCAAAAATAAAATAAATATTTCTTACTTTGAAAATTAATTTGTGATGTGTTTCGATAGTATCTCAAAAAATCTCAATTTTTCTTACAAAATCTATTCTTCCTAAAATCATCTATTTTCAGTTTGTTAGCCATCCAAACTTCAACAAATTTTCAAAAACATTATTGGTAGTTATGTCTCATGATTCATCCATTTACGACCTTCCTATCATTGTCATTTAATCGGAGATACCTTATATCGACACCGTCATTAAAAAAAAGTTATTTTTGCTTGCTAGAAAAAGATTTCATTGATTGTGGAAAAATTAACTTGATTTTGCTACAAAATATATGGTTTGCTCCAGACATTGTTGATCTCACTAGTGAACTAGGATAGATGCACATGTTCACGATTGAAGTAATTAGATACCGCATGTTAACATTAGATTTTCTTTGCACATTACGGTTCATCAATGTTAAAGAGCCATCCAGATCTAACTCTACATTCAATTTCTATCTTGGGAGATCAACATACACTCTGACGGTGGCTTATTTTAATGTTATCATGGACTTCTGCGGTCATGCGTATGTTAGGTCTGAGGGTTATAGAGCACTAGTGAACACTTATTTGGAGGATATGTGTGTCCATGATTGTTGGGAGCTAGTTATACTGCGGAGCCATTTTAGGAGGGACATACCGAGGTTGTTTCACTATGCTCCCTAGCTTTATGTATCTTACACCATCTCATTAGTAGGACTATCGGAGGGACTAGTTATGCCCTAATATTCTCTATAAGAGGGATGCTTTTCTTCTTTATAGTACGTACACCAATTCCCTAGTCAATGTAGGGTCCTTCCTTTTACAGAAACTTCGCAATCAGGTGGAGAAACCATCGACCATGGCCTAATATATGAGACCTTATGTTACATATCATGCAAAGGCATTAGGATCCTTTGGTAGCCTTCCACACATGGAGCCCATCTCTCAGATGGATCCAATCTTGATGGAGTCTCTTGTGTCCATGGGGATTGTTAGCACACGTATTTGGCCAGATTGAGTACATTACTACATAAAGGGATGTGTGTTCGACGATCATCATATATGTGAAGATAGGCAGGTTTCCTCCAATTCATCATATTCACCACCCATTTCAGTTGATATTCATGAGTGCAGTCAGGCTTCAAACATACCCAGAGATTGATTTGCCGACCCCGATGAGTCAGACCGCTGGAAGAAGATTGAGGAGACTCAAGCGACTATGGATACTCAGTTAGCCAACATTATCAGCACCCAACAAAGTAGTGTGGATATTCTTCAGCATCGATATTACCAATGGATAGATCTATAGAGGACTCAGTATAGGATCATGAATGAGTTGCGGGTTGAGACCGTAAACAAGCATGATTATCTCTCTTTTTTGTGCGTGAAGTGTTGGAGTTACCATTGTGATCTAGAAGTGGTCAAACATGTAATGTCACTGCCAATGCGATATGAGCCTGCAGGGTCGCACATAAGAGCATGTGGAGAAGATTGAAAATTGACTGTGTTAGTAAAGGTTACCAATCACCATAAAGAATGGGGGAGGTCCAGCAAATGTTGCTGTCTGAATTCATCGGGTTTACACGGATAGAATTCGTCAGAATTCGTCGGATATGATTCGTCGGATTCGTCGGATTGTTCCGTGGAATCCCGACAAATTGTTACAGAGATCCTTTACTCGGCAAATGTTGCCGTCTGATGTGATTTGTCGGAATTCGTCGGATTGTCCCGTGTAATCTCGACGAATGCTGATTCGTGAAATCCCGACGAATTGTTACAGAAAGAGTTCTTTTTCTATATGGAATGCGGATAGCGATTATTTTAGGTATGTTTATACTTCGGCTATAAATAGAACTTAATCTTAAGGGGTTCATCACTCTTATGCGAATAGAAGATTCGGCCGACGGAAGTGTTCCGCCCGAACCCTAGACGGAAGTGTTCCGCCGCCCGTTCGCCTCCGCCGACCTCTTCTCCAGCGATCGTCGCCGTGTTTGTTCTTCCTGGAGCGAACCTAGCAGTTCGTGGAAGTGCAAGGTGCAGTCTTTCTTCTCCCGGCTCGTGTGGATCACTGTAGAGACGTAGACATAATTCTACGTGAGAACTCTCTTTGCCGCCAACAGGAATCTTCTTCTTGGAGCATCTAGGTTGGATTTGATCCAATCCCGCAAAGGTAATTTCATACCTAGCATTTTTGTTAACTTCTTGATTCAATATTCATGGCCCGATCAAAGTCTTTTGGGTTGTTTCTCTTCATTTCCGCTGTGCCTACATATGATGTATGGTTCAAGAAAAAACCCAACAGTGGTATCAGAGCTAGGTTCTGGTCATGAATGTTGTTTCAGAAGTTTGGTTATTGCAGTACGTGCAAATCTATGTATTTAGAAGCGTTCTAAATGTTAAGATTTCTTCCTGGAACATCAAAAGTTGATGATTTTTCCATGGGAAATCGGTGGTGATTTTGAAAAATTGAACCGCGCCAGGAACGTCTGGGATTTCGTGGTAATTTCTAATTGTTAGAAATTGTTGTCTCCTTAGCAGTAACCGTCCCTCAAGTGGTTAATGAACCCTTGTATTGTTTTGGATTTTGAATCCAACAATGAGAGACGAGCTTGTCTACTGCTTTAAGTCGAGTTGTCTTTGCCTTTGTCCAATGCATGTAAATTTGAAGATTTGGAAAAGTTCTAGATGTCCAGATTTAGCCCTTTCGTCTATCAAAGGTTGATAGTCTTATGTTGTGCACATAAGGGATGCATGTGGATTTTAGAAAGCTTGTTTTTCTGTTGATGTGCACTTCGATCAAATGTTGATCATGGTTAAGTGTTAACCTATTATTAAAAATTAAAATCCCTTCATCAAATATTGAGTGTTCGGATGCCTTCCGATGGATGACACTCTTCCTGCCTCGATCGATGAAGTGTGGGCTTGCCAAAGCAAGGTGCATTAATCTATCTTGGTAAGGGTGCGAGCGGATAATTGTGATATCCCACTGTCGACATCGGGTCTAACTTAACTAGGTGACCTCAAAGGTTGAGTGCCTAGAGGCATAGGGTTGGCATGCACCATATGATGGATGCGAATAAGGAGTTATTCACAAGCCATACAAGAGTTGCATGAGGATGCAATTGGCAAGCGTTGCCTACCTAAATAACCGCATTATGAGAGGAACGCCAAAGCGGACTCGTGGTGTTGGTGAAATACGGATCTTGTCCACTAAGAGAGTAGCTCGCATGGACTCTCCGAATTGATAGTGAGGGCTATCAATTTGAATAAAATAGTGGGAGTATTTAATTGAAGTCCAAATTAAAATAAATTGTATTTTGAAATTTTGGTACTGATTAAATTCTGCATGAATTCTTGTAGAATTCCATGGCAAGTGGTTCACATTCCACCTTGTCCCTGAGAGATATCCTTGAGAAGGACAAGCTTAGTGGGACGAACTATATGGACTGGTATAGGAACCTGTGAATTGTTCTCAGGCAAGAGCAAAAGCTCTACGTATTGGAAGAAGAAGCCCCCGAGGTGCCGACCGGGAACTCGTCCCGTGTTGATCAGGATGCTTATAAGAAGTATACCGATGACGCCTTAGACGTCGAGTGCCTTATGCTTGCCACCATGAACTCTGAGCTTCAGAAGCAACATGAGAACATGGGGTGCAAGGAGATTGACGAGCACCTTAAGAAAATGTTTCAAGGGCAAGCTCGTCAAGAGAGGTTCGATGTCACGAAGGCATTATTTCAGTGCAAAATGGGAGCTCGAGACTCGGTTGGTACTCACGTACTCAAGATGATTGGGTATATAGAGACCCTGGAGAGATTGGGTTTTCCTCTGGGTCAAGAGTTGGCCACAAATCTTATCCTGCAATCGTTGCCGGATAGTTATGAGCAGTTCGTCTTGAACTACAACATGAATGAAATAGACAAGACACTGCCCGAGCTCCTTGGCATGTTGCGAACTGCCGAGATAAACATGAAGAAGGCCAAGCCTGCTAGTCCCATATTGATGGTACATAAAGGCAAGGGTAAGGCCAAGGACTTCAAGAAGACGAAGGTGGGACCTAAGTCACATCTTGAGCCCAAATCTTCTGCGCTGAAAAAGAAGAGCACCGTGAAGGAAGGGAAATGCCACCACTGTGACAAGGCTGGTCATTGGAGGAGGAATTGTCCTTCGTACATTGACGGTCTGCAGAAAATGAAGGGAGGTATGACTTCCGCTTCGAATATTTACGTTATAGAGATAAACCTTTCTGCTCCTTCATCTTGGGTATTGGATACCGGATGTGGTTCTCACATTTGTACAAATGTGCAGGAACTGGGAAGGAGGATATTGCTGAGTAAAGGAGAGCTGGACCTGCGCGTCGGCAATGGAGCAAGATTTGCTGCTGTAGCCGTAAGGGTTTACCATCTTTCTTTGCCCAGTGGGCTTGTAATTGAACTTAATAATTGTTATTATGTTCCGGCCATAACTAGAAACATTATATCCATTTCATGCTTAGACATGATTGGATTTTCTTTTATAATTAAGAATCATTGTTGTTCTATATTTAAGAATGATGTTTGTTATGCTGTAGCTCAATTGTTTAATGGTCTTTATGTTTTGAACCTAGAACATCCGATCTATAATGTAGATAATAATAAAAGACTAAGAACAAATGACTCAAATCCTACATATCACTGGCATTGTCGTTTGGGCCATATAAACGAGAAGCGCATATCCAAGCTCCATAAAGATGGACTATTGGACTCATTTGATTATGAATCATTTGAGCGATGCGAGTCTTGTTTATTAGGCAAAATGACTAAAGCCCCTTTCACTGGTTATACTGAGAGGGCTGAGGATCTTTTGGGTATAGTACATAGTGATGTATGCGGACCCATGAGTTCTATGGATAGAGGTGGGTATTTCTACTTCGTTACATTTACTGATGATTTCAGTAGATACGGATACGTGTATCTTATGAAGTGCAAATCCGAAACCTTTGAAAAGTTCAAAGAGTGTAAGAATGAAGTGGAGAACCAATTGGGTAAAAAGGTTAAAGCACTCCGATCTGATCGAGGTGGCGAATACCTGAGTCATGAGTTCCGTGATCATCTGAAAGAGTGTGGTATTGTATCACAGCTCACTCCACCTAGGACACCGCAGCATAATGGTGTGTCTGAGAGGAGAAATCGTACTCTGTTAGACATGGTACGGTCGATGATGAGTCATGCAGACTTGCCTGTATCCTTTTGGGGTTTTGCTTTAGAGGCTGCTGCAATAACACTAAATCGCGCTCCAATGAAAACGGTTCTAAAGACACCATATGAGATATGGACTGGGAAGCATCCTAGTATGTCATTCATTAAAATTTGGGGCTGTGAGGCATATGTACGACGTCAAATGCCTGACAAGCTGGAACCCAATTCAGATAAGTGTTATCTGGTGGGATATCCTAAGGAAACGAAAGGATATTACTTTTACCTACCGTCTGAGGGCAAAGTGTTTGTCGCAAGGACGGGTGTCTTCTTGGAGAAAGAGTTCTTATCAAGAAAGACGCAAAAGGTAGAACTTGAAGAAGTTCAAGAACCACAAGTAGTGAATGAACCAGAATTGGATTCTGAGCCAGGACTACAAGATGTTGTAGCTAGAGAACCTGCTCAAGAGACACACGTCCTACGTAGATCTGGTAGACCAAGATTTGAGCCTGAGAGATATGGATTTCTCGTGTCTCAAATAGGTAATGTGTTGCTTATGGATCATGATGATGAACCAACAACCTACCAAGAGGCTATGAATGGACCGGACTCCGACAAATGGCTTGAGGCTATGAAATCCGAAATGGACTCCATGTATACAAACCAAGTTTGGAACTTGGTGGAACCACCTGAAGGGGTACGACCCATAGGGTGAAAGTGGGTCTTCAAGAAGAAGGCCGACATGGATGGGAATGTACAGACATTCAAAGGGCGACTGGTGGCTAAGGGTTTCAAGCAAATTCATGGTGTTGACTATGATGAGACCTTTTCCCCTGTTGCCATGGTAAAGTCCATTAGGATATTGCTTGCTATTGCTGCGTATTATGACTACGAGATCTGGCAGATGGATGTCAAAATGGCTTTCCTAAATGGAAACCTCCTTGAGGAAGTGTACATGACACAACCTGAGGGTTTTGTATCCCCAAATGAAGCCACTAAAATATGCAAGCTGAATAGGTCCATCTATGGATTGAAACAGGCCTCTAGAAGTTGGAATCTTCGTTTTGATGAGAAGATCAAGGAGTTTGGTTTTGTCAAGAATGAGGATGAACCGTGTGTTTACAAGCGAATCAGTGGGAGAATTGTTGTCTTCCTGATATTGTATGTAGATGACATACTGTTGATCGGGAATGACATACCTACCCTGAAAGTTGTTAAGAACAACCTAGGAAACTGCTTTTCTATGAAGGACTTGGGTGAAGCGACTTACATACTCGGTATTAAGATCTATAGAGATAGATCGAAGAAGTTGCTGGGTTTGGCCCAGAGTACGTACATTGAGAAGGTGTTGTAGCGGTTCAACATGCTTGAGTCCAAGAAAGGATTTTTGCACATGTCTCATGGTGTAAATCTCTCTAAGGACCGGTGTCCAAAATCTTGTGAAGATAAGGACCGCATGAAGTTGATACCATATGCTTCGGCAATTGGATCAATCATGTATGCAATGTTATGTACTCGACCCGATGTCTCTTTTTCTTTGAGCATGACTAGCAGGTATCAGTCTGATCCTGGTGAATGTCACTGGATAGCCGTAAAGAATATCCTGAAGTACTTGAGAAGGACTAAGGATGTATTCTTGGTGTATGGTGGAAAGGAAGAGCTCATTGTAAGTGGTTACATGGATGCCAGCTTCCAAACTGATAGGGATGATTCGAAGTTTCAGTCAGGGTTTGTGTTTTGCCTGAATGGAGGAGCTGTGAGCTGGAAGAGTTCCAAGCAAGAGACAGTTGCTGATTCTACAACTGAGGCCGAGTATATCGCTGCGGCAAACGCAGCGAAGGAGGCTGTATGGATTAGGAAATTCATCGGCGAGCTAGATGTAGTTCCTAGCATTGTTGGTCCCGTAGTTCTCTACTGTGATAATAATGGTGCAATTGCACAATCTAAGGAACCTAGATCCCATCAGCGCTCCAAGCACATACTTTGGCGGTTCCATCTTATTCGTGAGATTGTCGAACGAGGAGATGTGAACATTTGCAGAGTGCCGACTGAGGAGAATATTGCAGATCCACTGACAAAGCCTCTCGCTCAGAGAAAGCATGATGGTCATACTAGATCAATGGGTATACGATACCTGAGTGATCAACTCTAGTGGGAGTCTTGTGGGTTGCATGTAAAATATATATTCTGTTGGCTGTTTATTATTTATTCATATGATGAATTGTGTACCAATTATTTCTTTTTACAATTAATGGCAAGTTCTTTTATTATGATATACTGTTTCTATATGATAGAATAAAATTCGTGATAAATACCCTTAGAATGTTCGCTTCCATATGACATCAAGTACGTGACTTGAATGTGAGAGCCTATGATTTCGAAGCTTCATTCTTAAAAGGTCCCTGGTCAAGGTATCATCGTAGAAGCTAAGGGTGTTGATGATACGTTAAGACTGGCATGTGTGTTGACTGATGACCGGTTCTCACAGGTCATTATATTTTGATATCAAGTCATCACGTGGGTCCTTGTTAGTGAACAAGTTGTACTGGACAGACCCAACCTGAGACTACTTTGTGGATTGTTACTTAAAAGTGTCACAAGTAGGTCTCATTTGACAATGGTGTTGTGGTCCTTTGACCTGAAGTCACAACATTCATCGAGTGAGGAAGAGCGTGCTTTGATGTCATCTAAAGTCTTCCTTGAAAAAGGTTGATGATAAGGGTGGTCGTTGGGTATGTTACGAATCATTTGGGTGTTTGGGTGTGAGCAGATATGGGATTTGTCCTCCTATATAACAGAAGTTGCATCCATGGCCCCCTTGATGGAATTGGACTGAGAAATGCATGGCCATGCTTGGTTGAGTCAATATGTGATATTGAGCTCACCATTCTCTGGAAGTCCATTCTAGATCAAGAAACTTTGATTGAGCTATTATGAGGGTGACACGGTCCATGCCTCTAGTTCTTTCCGGATGTAAGGGACAAAGGGACAAAGACAACGCTGGAACATTGGTCATAAAGGCTTATGAGTTATGAACTCTTATTGCTTGGGGAGCAATGATGCATTGCTAGATGTCGCTCATTGTTTGTGAGGTTTTTTTTTTGATACTTTCAAGATCAAGTGGGAGACTGTTGGAGTTACCATTGTGATCTAGAAGTGGTCAAACATGTAATGTCACTGCCAACGCGATATGAGCCTGCAGGGTCGCACATAAGAGCATGTGGAGAAGATGGAAGATTGACTGTGTTGGTAAAAGTTACCAATCACCATAAAGAATGGGGGAGATCCAGCAAATGTTGCTGTCTGAATTCATCGGGTTTATACGGATAGAATTCGTCGGAATTCGTCGGATATGATTCATCGGATTCGTCGGATTATTCCGTGGAATCCCGACGAATTGTTACAGAGATCCTTAACTCGGCAAATGTTGCCGTCTGATGTGATTCGTCGGAATTCGTCGGATTGTCCCGTGTAATCTCGACGAATGCTGATTCGTGAAATCCCAATGAATTGTTACAGAAAGAGTTCTTTTTTTGTATGGACTGCGGATAGAGATTATTTTAGGTTTGTTTATACTTCGGCTATAAATAGAACTTAATCTTAAGGGGTCCAGCAAATGTTGCTGTCTGAATTCATCGGGTTTACACGGATAGAATTCATCGGAATTCGTCGGATATGATTCGTCGGATTCGTCAGATTATTCCGTGGAATCCCGACGAATTGTTACAGAGATCCTTAACTCGGCAAATGTTGCCGTCTGATGTGATTCGTCGGAATTCGTCGGATTGTCCCGTGTAATCTCGACGAATGCTGATTCGTGAAATCCCGACGAATTGTTACAGAAAGAGTTCTATTTCTGTATGGACTGCGGATAGCGATTATTTTAGGTCTGTTTATACTTCGGCTATAAATAGAACTTAATCTTAAGGGGTTCATCACTCTTATGCGAATAGAAGATTCGGCCGACGGAAGTGTTCCGCCTGAACCCTAGACGGAAGTGTTCCGCCGCCCGTTCGCCTCCGCCGACCTCTTCTCCAGCGATCGTCGTCGTGTTTGTTCTTCCTGGAGCGAACCTAGCAGTTCGTGGAAGTGCAATGTGCAGTCGTTCTTCTCCCGGCTCGTGTGGATCACTGTAGAGACGTAGACATAATTCTACATGAGAACTCTCTTTGCCGCCAACCGGAATCTTCTTCTTGGAGCATCTAGGTTGGATTTGATCCAATCCCGCAAAGGTAATTTCATACCTAGCATTTTTGTTAACTTCTTGATTCAATATTCATGGCCCGATCAAAGTCTTTTGGGTTGTTTCTCTTCATTTCCGCTGCGCCTACATATGATGTATGGTTCAAGAAAAAACCCAACATGAAGTGCAAACATGCATCTCCTACCAACTTAGGATCATCGCATCCTCGTGCTCCGCCTTTCCAATCTCTCTTCTGTGATGGTGCATAGTTTATATTTCTTTATTGCTATCTATTGTAGATTGTTATGTTTTTCCTTATCATATGTTTGAACTTTTGTTTTTTGTCACCACTTGTTTCAATTTTTTATGGAACATGTGATGTCAATGGTTATATATATCACCCTTGTTTTCTATTTCATTCTCCTTTTTTCATACAATTCACTTGCGCACAAATCAAATGTTTAATTTTATTTTAAACAAATATCATATAAACCACTAATTTTCTTTCTTCCCTATGCAATGCGGACATTGTATACTTTAAGTGTGTGTGTGTGTGGGGGGGGGGGGGGGGGGGGGGGTAAATGATTTAATTCATTTTTAGGAATTTTACGCTTAATAATACATTAGAATATGAATATATTAATGAAGCCGATACTTTTACTCTCCATTACTTTTGTTAAAATAGGATAAAACTTTGTTATGTTTTAGATTTTTCATTAGTTTTATTATTTTCTAGCCTCGTTGTCTCACGAAAAAGTACTCTCTCCATAGTTTGATAGGTTATGTTTATACTCAAAAATTAATAAATATGTTTTCATACAAATTTGAAGATGCGTTTTCTATGAAATTGATATTAATTTAATCACATCTTGAGTTTAATTAATGAAAATGTAGTACCTTTTTCTTGAAAAGCTAGAAATGGTTTTATTGGTTAACTCTTTATGATCATCTGCCAAAGTATGAAGACTTAAAACTTTTATACACTTTGAACGATAAATATGGATAAAGGTTGTAGTAGTAGTAAAATGATTTAGGCCTTCGTTGATTTCGTTTGAGATTTTGGGGCCTAGACAAATATATTTACCACTTGAAACCCACCTTTTGAGCTTTTTATCCTATTCTTTTTGTACACACCACAAAACATGCCAAAGCCAAAAACTACATCCCAAATCATAAGAAAAATGGAAAAAAAGAAAAAAAATCCAAGATTCATTTCTATGTGGGAATGATGAGAATGTATTGGAGGTCCTATGATTCACTTCTATATGGGAGCGGTGAGGATATTTAAAAAAGGGAAGAAAGATATACATATAAAAAACTAATATATATCAAAAAGGCAAAAAGGAGAAATAGAACATTGCAAAAAAATACACCCCACAAAAATGAGTGTGGGGGTGTATACATACATGGAGCGGGAAATATTACTCTTTCTTAACAACAAAGCTCAACTTGGTTTTGTAATAATAATGTTTGCTAACATGTTTATGCTTTCCCTTTATTTCCTAAACCATGATACAACTATCAAAAGGCCAAATGATTTTTACCCTTACCTTTACTTCCAATTTTTTTTGAATGATCATTTTAAGGAAAAGTACTATAATTAAGAAGATTATATTTATATTAATCCATATGAACCTATTAAACCAAAACATGAAGAGTTAACTACTCATAAATTAAGAATACAAAATATAGTGCTTATATTGTTTCTTATTTCATTTAAGACACAACTAAATATTTTATAAATTCCATGGATCAGGCTAGTTCTATCTAGTATGTAGAGGGGAGAGTCATGAGACACTTTGTTGGTATTCTTTTAAAACTAAATGAATTTCTATAGATATCATGTTTTGCCCTAGAATGGAAAAAGATAAGTGCGGGGGTATTTGATGAAGCAGAATTATGTATGATAATTATATGCTTCAAAATTATTTATTTCCTTTAATATGAATTAAGTATGTGACTTTTATATGATATTTGGTATTTTTATGATTTATTTAAGTGTGCAGATAAAATAATAGATTTAAGTGAAATTGGACTAAGTTAAGCTTATTTAGATTAAAGAGCAAATGGATAAGCAACCATTCGACCAAGAAATGGCCTTAATTCCTAGCCTAACACGTGAAAGATAGTTTTGAGAGAAAGGGCATGATTTTTGAGACACGCGGTTAGGTCCACACACCTATATATTATGACCGTGTGTCGATTTTATTGAAGATACAACTTCCACACACGTAGAGGAGTGAAGCGACACGATGTTTGGGACACATGGCCATGTGCTTAGGACCGTGTGCGATGATAACTGCTATTAACAGAAATTCTCAATAAATTGAAGGTTTCAACCTGAAGAATGCATGCTTGTATCGATGCATAAATGAGTGAAAATTTAGATTAGAGTAGAACTCTATGTGGAGACGAGGAGAAGGAGAAGAATCCATGGATAGAGGAGACTTCTGTAATAGGTTTCCTATATTTTTGTTCTTCTTTCTTCCTCCTCCCTTTGCATATGTATCTTGTGTATGGTTGTTCATGTAATCTTATACTCTTAAAGTGTTACTTTGATATAAAATTTACATTGATTATTAAAATCATAAATCTTCTCTGATTTTCTTATTCACTGGTGTTTTATCCAAAGTTTTTAATAGAATGAATCGGTAGTTCTAGAATACCAAGTTCATATTTGTCGTTAGTAACTCATGCCATATGATTTTGGGAATTGTTAATATGTGTAAACACACTAATTGGATAAAAGGGGTAGGTTGTTTTTTTTAAATAATAGGAAACATCGCCCTTTCGTCTAAGACATTGCAAAATCTAGTGATGGTGTTCAAAGAAAGAAAAGATGATCTTTAGATCCCTACCCATAGTTCAAATCTCAGGTAGGTCAATCTAAAATCAGAGCTCTGACAACCCATATGATGTTGGGACTAGAGTGGCGTGGAACCCCAGTTTCCTAAAGATTACGAAGAAGAGAAGATAAATAATTATTTTAAGACAAAGATATCATTATTATATTATATAAAGAAAACATTTACTTTTCATAGAACAAAAATATTATATGTTAACTCTAAGGGATTCTCTATTTTTAGATCTATCATTGCATCAAAACCATCTTAATTTTGGATAATCATATCCTTTTTTATGACTTCATCCAAACTTCAATACAAAAATTAAAAGAGAAATGAAGTAAGGTATTTACAAAGGCAATGTGGAATACAACCTTGATATAGTGAATCAAATACGACAAATGATAGGTGCGCTTCTTTAAATATACACACTCTATCTATATGCTAAAATTCTGACATGATCCGTGCATATCAGTCCACCAGGATCCAAGAGATAGTGAAGTTATCGATTGTTTCCTGGATGACGATAGGTTTATGGAACAGATTCTTATTCTCTGGCATATCCTCCACCAAGAATGTGATTTCCCATATCGAGGGAGGTATTTGAGATGTCGAAGTGATGCTCTTCTTATAGATACATCGAAGTCTTGCTTGGTGTGAAGCCTACACACACACTCCTCCTTGAATGGTGTTGATGCGTCCTCAAGTCCCAATGTTGACTTTCTCATCGTATCTTCCGCTTGGATGGGTCAGGGTAAGAACACCCCTGATCGTTGCTTCATACCGTCAGACTTCATGCCCTAATCCCTGGGCTCTTCTTGCTTCTTCAACTACTCTCCTCACTTCCAAAAATTTTGGGCTTGTTGAAGTGGCATGCCCCACCACTTGATATAAGTCACGGTAATGAAATACATTCCTCTTTTGATGCCCCTGATTCAGAATTCTCCTCCACCACTGGCAGACTAGATGAATTATTGTCATTTCTTCTTGAGTGGGAGACCTGTAGGGCCTCTTGATCTACAAATGCCTTGCCGGCACATTGAAATGGGCATACTCTCATTTCTGCCACCCTTCAGGGAGGTCTATTCATCAGGGCCTATAACTTCCTCTCAGGTTCCCTGGGATCCAAAATATCTACCAACCATCTGAAACCTCTAACATGCTAGCACCATCCTCCTGTCTTCTACCTCCTCCTAAGTTTCTCAACTCATCCACCATTTTTAGTTGCATTAGTGAAGCTAAAAAGTTTTTTTTTGGTGGCTTTCACTTTGATGAACTATTCTGACAAGTCGATCAGATCCTCAAAGGAAACCTACAGGCTCTAGCTGAATGGAGCTATCAGATACAGTAGGACCAGATGCTGTCGTCACATATAGGTTAGGACAAAGCAATGCTCTCCAAAGGGAGGATACATGGAAGACGTCGTGGAGGTTTTCCATTTTTGGTGGTAGCTCCAGCCTATTGGCCAAGGGGCCAATCCGCTCTAGGATATTATATGGCCCCATAAAATGTAGGCTGAGCTTCTTCTCCCTCCGGACATGAGACACACCATGCATCGGTCTGATCTTCAAGAACACTTTGTCTCCCGCTTGAAACTCCACCATCCGGTATCTCACATCATAGTACTTCGCCTACCGTCTTTGGGTCTTGAACATATGACCCCAAACCATCCTGATCGCCACAACTGTATCATAAATGTATTCAACCATAGTGCCTTCTGATCCTCATCCTGGATCCAAGATAGAGGCATTCTGCACCTCCTATCGTATAATGCCTCTTATGGAAACATGTCGATGCTCTCCTGATGACTATTGTTGTAGGAGAACTCTTTGAAGGGTAGAAGTCTCTCCCATAGCTCTCCTCGATCCAAGATGAATAGTCGCAATAGGTGCTTCATCGTCTTGATTGTCCTCTCCGTCTGGTAATCGGTATGAGGATGAAAGGCTGAACTGAAAGCTAATTGAGTTCCCAGGTAAGACTACAATGCTCTCCACTCCCTGGAGGTGAAACGACCATCTCGGTCTAAAAATGATAGTTTCTGGCACCCCGTGATATCTAACAAACAGATCCACGAAGAGGCAATCCAAGACATCGACATGCATATCCTTCCTGATCAGAATAAACCTGGCAACCTTCATTAATCTATCTAGTATGACCCAGGCAGAAACACTCCGTGAGTGGGAGCAGGGTAGACCGTGTACAAAATCCATGGATATGTCCTCAAACTTCCACTCACTAATAGGTAATAGCTGCAACAAACCACCAAGACTTTTACACTCTACATTTAATCTCTGGCATGCCTCACAATGCATGACAAAATGGGTGATGCGTGCCTTCATTCCTTTCCAGAACATGGTTCTTCACATTAGTATACATCTTGGCGATCTCGAGATGCACTGAATATTTGGTGCAGTGATTCTCTCTCAGTATATCCTCCCAGATCTCACCTCATACAGGAATATATAGTCTGCCACGGAAATGAATGAGGTCATCCTTTAGTGTGTATTTCTCAAAAGATCCCTCCTCAAGAGTTTGGAATATCGGGGCTAAAGAAGCATCCTTCCCCTGCTCATCTCAGATCTGATCACGGATATCACAAACAATGTTCATCATAGCTAAATACTGCGCATAGACCTCATGGAAAGCTCTGTACACAAGGGTAATGTTCATCTTCTCGAGCATCTAGGCCAACTCCATGGACATCAATCGGGAATCTTAGAAGGAAGTGGGTGCTCTCCTACTCAACTCATCAGGCACTGAGTTTGCCTTCCCAGGGTTGTAGTCCGGCATAAATTCATAATCGCATAAGAACTTAACCACCATCGCTACCTCAGATTCAAATCTTTCTCTGTGTGTATATACTCGAGGTTCTTATGATCTAAAAATATCTCATAGGGGACTCCGTATAAGTTGTGCCACAAGATCTTCAAGGAGAAGACCCCTGATCCTAGTTCCAAGTCATGCTCTGGGTAGTTCACTACGTACTTCTTTAGCTATCTAGAAGCATAAGCGATCACATGGCTGTGCTGCATCAGCATGACTCCCATGCCCTGGTATGAAGCATCAGAATAAATCGAAAATCCTTCCTTCCCATCTATTGGAACAACCCTATTACTGATTTGGGCTAGGATCACTATCTGTTGATTAGGACTAAGTTGACCCCATTGTATAGTCTAAGGTTCAAGGTCTAGAGTTGTTTAAGTTAGCTAGAACTTAGTAAAATTCCAAGTCTCGGCGTTCGACGAACTCCAGTCTGCATTCGATGAACTCCTTCCTGGGTTCGACGAACGACGCATTTGTAGTTCGGCAAACTTCCTTCTCAGCTCGACGAATTCAGTTCTCCAGACAGTTTATAAGATTTTGTCTTCAGTTCGAGGAACTCAGCTTTCAGATCGACTAACTAAGCTCTGTGTTCGACGTATAAGTAACAAGATGTTAAGTTTGACGAAATTGCTTCGCAGCTCGATGAATTCAGTCCTCAGCCAGTTCAGCAGATTATCTCTCAGTTCGACAAACTCCAGTTTGAGATTGACAAACTCCAGATTATGTTCGACGAATTATTTCAGTTCGACGAACTGCAGATTCAGTACGACAAACTCAACTTTTAGTTCGACGAACTCAGCCTTCAACTCGACGAATTTCTTCTCCAGCTTAACAATCTCTGAAGGATCAGTTATCTATTTTCTCTGAACTCAGATTGACTAATCAACAATGGATCTATCCTATTATTTGGACTTATTCACTTATCAGATAAGTCAAGATTTGACCTTTCCTTTTATTATTCCTTTCCATTCTCTTCTCTCGAGAAAGTAGTCGTTTGACATATATTGGAAAAGGATACTTTCATTAAAAAGGAAAGGGAATTAATTATTATTGCTGAATCAGATTGCAGTTCCAAGAAATATCTTTTCAGAATATTATATTCCTTATCCAAAAGATTTGAATTTCAAATCAGTGATATATTGTCTAATGAAAAAAAAAAGACAGAAGAAGAGTTGTACCAGAAAAAAGAATAGAGAAGTAACAGTCGAGAGAGAAATACAGAAAGTCAAAATGCTTTTCAGATCTTCATCATCAACAGAAGCATTCTCATTCTCTGAGAACATCAACATTCTTCTCTCTGTTTTTTAGCTGCTGGTTCTAATCTTCAAAGTGCATCAATAATATGAGGAACTCTTTGTCTCTAAGATTCATTTTCTTTCAAGGAAGATTTGTTCTACATCAAAGAGGAAGCTCCATCCATTATCTGTCAAGAAATTCTATCAGACAGGGGGAGCTTCACAACAACAATCCACTAGTCTTCTCTCAGCTTGTTGACAAAGAAGAACTTCATAAATCCTTTTTATTTATCTTTTATCCCATCTTGTACAGGGTTCTAACTCCCTTCAAAAGTTAACTCTTTGGTGGCAGGGCACCTGATCAAAAACCAGTGATTGGTTTGAGCACCTGATCAAAAGCTCAGTGGTGTTTGGGAACCTGATCAAAAATCCCATTGGTGATAGGGCACCTGATCAAAAACCTAGTGGATTCCTAGCAAGGGTGGTAGAATAGTAGATGTACCCAGTTTGATTTAGGAACTACTATAAATCCTCGTGTCTTCTGTGATTGTGTTTTTCTTTATGTACTGTGCTGTGTGATTTCTTGTTTTGTTTTTATACTCACTCTATTGTACACATATATATATCAGTATTTTAATTCCGCTATAAAATAAGTTAAAAACTTTTTAATACTCTATTCACCCCCCCCCCCCCTCTAGAGTAAATCTAAAATCTAACCTCACTTTCAATTGGTATCAGAGGTTGGTTGATTGTTATAGGATAACACCTGAATCAAAAGATCAATTAGATCTTAATTTCCTCTAGAGTTTTCTTTTGCTAAGAACTCATGGCACAGAACAAAGAATACTCAAGTATAAGACCTCCTATGTACCATATAAATAAGTTTGCATTATTGAAGGCAAGGATCAGATTATATATGAATTCTATTGATGAGGATATTTCTAATGCTATTTTGATAGGACCCCCTACTCCAACAACAACAACAAGTACTGAAGCATCAACAAACAATAATGTTGTTCCACCCCATGAGTGGACGGATGCCCAGAAGAAACAGAGAAGTGCAGATGCCAAAGCAATGAACATATTGGCACAAACAATGTCTGATGACATTTTCCAAAAGGTTGTGGAATGCACCTCAGCCAGGGATATCTTGATCTCCCTCAACAACATGGTTGAAGGTTCTGCAGATGAAAGAAAAGACAGAAGATCTCATCTTATCTCTCAATATGACAACTTCAAAAAGGGAGAAGCCGAGACAGTTGCTAACATGTACAATAGAATCAGCCTCATAATCAATGAACTGAAGACTTTGGACAAAGTGATCTCAATCACTGAAGTCAATGATAAGATCTTAATGTGGTTCCCCAGCACATGGGACTCAAGGATCTGGCCAATCAAGGAAGCCAGAAGCCTTAATGAGATCTCTACTGAGACCTTATTAGGCAAACTAAAATCCTATGACCAGCTTATCAAGTCCAGAGAAGCTGAACAATCTACCTCATCTCCAGCATCCAAGAAGGAGAGAAGCATTGCTTTCCAAGCTACAGAAGAGGCAGATAAAGCTCCAGGATAAATGGAGTTTATGAGCCTCCTAGCCAAGAGATTCTACAAGATTGCTAGAAAGGACATCATAAAGAAGGATTCCAGATCCAAAGAAAAACCAAGGTATGACAAAGCAAATCCTAAAGAAATTATTTGTTTTTGTTGCAGGAAACCTGGACACATTCTACCTGAGTGTACAGAAAACCAAAAGAAGGACAAAAGAAAAGAGAAAGAAGAAAATAGGCACTCCAGCAAGCCATCATCCCACAAACACAAACATAAGGGAAGAGGCTTTGTAGCTGAATCAAGGAGTGATACAGAGTCAGAGTCATCATCCAGCTCATTTGAAGATGAAAATAATGCAAATGAAAAGGATCAATGCTTGATGGATGTTTGACTCATGCAGTGAGTCAGAACATGCATCATCATCCAGTTCTAGTGATGATGAAGATGAAAGAAACTTCTGCATGATGGCTATCCATGCCTCAGGAAGTAATTCAGATGAATCAGAATCTGATAATGACAGTGATCAGGTAATCTCTACCTTTGATTTTAATTCAAATGATTACAAAAATGAATTTAAAACTCTTTTTTAGACTTAATTAAATCTGAGAAGAAGATAATCTCTCTCAGAAATAAGTTGGTTGAAATGAATCAACTGCCTGAAGAGAATACAAATCATAAGAAAAAATTGGCTGCCTCCAGAGAACATATTGTTCTCATTGAGAACAAACTATCTGAGGCTAAGAAGTTTGAAGAATCCCTCAATGGGAGAAGCATCAAACTGATGGACATCACAAGCACAGTGAATCCCAAACTTAATGGCAGACTGGGCTTGGGTGCATCATCAAGTGAGCCACATCTTCTTAATAAGAATATTTTATCTACACTAGTGAAGTACATTTCTGCCAAGAGCAAAGAGGCAGCAGAAGTAAGTAAGAACCTCTCAAGCAAGGATGTTAAGAATAAAGGAATTCAACAGAATTCGTCGAACAGAGCTTGACAAAATCACACAAATTCATCGAATGTAGAACAACAAAAGCTGAATATAGACTTTCAGTATAGCTACTCATCGAACGACGCTCGACAAAATTACTTCAATTCGTCGAACGGCGATCGACGAACTCAGCCAAGTTCGTCGAATGAAAAATATAATGCATTTCTGAAGAATTCTTATTCTCAACAAACTAAAAATCCTTTTACTGAGTGGATTATTCCTCCAAGGAAATATCATCCACAAGGCTATAAGGATTAGCCTGAGATTTCTTACATTTCAAAATTTTGTGGTAAGACAAAAGGACCCAAGGTAGTCTGGGTCAGGAACAACTAGTTTATTTTCTGTTGTGCAGGTACAAGGCTATCCAAACGTAAAAGAACAGTGGTATTTCGATAGTGGGTGCTCCAAGCACATGACAGGAAACAAGGCCAATCTAAGCAACTACAAGGCAAAGCTTGGACCCAAAGTTATTTTTGGAGACTCCAACTGTGGTCAAACCAAAGGCTATGGAAAAATCAAAGTTGGAGCAGTTAGCTTCAAAGAGGTAGCATATGTCAAGGGTCTCAAGCATAAGCCAGCTATGTGATGAATGCTATCAGGTAACTTTTAACCATTCCTTATGTCTTATTACCAATAATAAAAACATTAATGTGTTATCTGGTATTAGAAATGGAAATATTTATTTAGTCAATTTTGACTCTGCCAATTCAAACATTTGTTTATTTAATTCAATAAGTAAAACTAATGAATTATGGCATAAAAGGCTAGGACATATTAACCTTAGAACTATCTCTAAGCTCTCCAAGGACAGTCTAGTAAGAGGACTGCCTTCTGGTTCATACAAGAAGGAAGGACTCTGCAGGGCTTGTCAATTAGGAAAGCAAACCAAGAATAGTTTTAAATAATTATCCAAGAGTGATTCACCTAGGATTCTGTACTTACTAAATTTGGATCTCTTTGGACCCACTGCAATACAGAGTTTAGGAGGGAAGCATTACACTTTATTTATTGTATATGACTTCTCAATATTCACTTGGGTGTTCTTTCTTAGGAACAAGTCTGACACCTTTAGTGTTCTGATAGACTTTCTCAGGTCCATTAAGATTGAGTACACTACTCTAGTTGCATTGATCAGAAGTGATCATGGCACTGAGTTTGAATCTCTTCTAATGAGAGATTTCTGAGTAAAAGAAGGGATCATGCAAAGTTTCTCTGCTCCTAGAACTCCTCAACAAAATGAGGTAGCTGAAAGGAAAAATAGAACATTAATTGTGTTGAAACTGATTTCTCGGTCTCTGTGGAGTTCGGAGCCCTCACCGAGATGAGGGGCAGCTAGCCCTTACTGATCCCTTAGAGAAGGTAGGCCGAAAACTAGGAAGATTGACTAAGACCTTAGTCACAGCGAGAAGGTCCCTCCACTAACCCGAAAGATCGTTGAGCGCCCCCCTCCCAAGCCAAAGCTGAGACTCGAGCACCTTGGAGAGCTCTGGAAATGCTAACCAAAGAAAGCCTGAGGAGAAGGAAGCTGAAGTGAACTCCTCTCCGAAGGTGCCCTTGAGGTCCTATTTATAGATTTTCTGATCTGGCCTGCAAATAGCAGGATTCCGCCTTTTGATTTTCCTATCCGCACCCCCAAATGATTCTGCGAACAGCCAAACTCCGCTGTTTGGAAAGGCTAAAAGCAGACCACCAAGGGTAAAAGAGTAAATTGCCCCTATTGGCTTATGGATAAGGGATTGCGAGAACCTTACTGTCGGAGCTCTCGCGGGCCTTCTCGCGGAACCTGCTCGCGACGCCTCTTCTTAGGCGATATCTGTCGAGGTCTTATCTGCTGAGGGCCCATCTCGGCGAGGTCTGTATCTCGCAATTCCTGCTGCGAGATTGTCCCTTTGGCCTCAACGAGCATACCTCTTTGCCGACCTCAGATGATTCTGCCGAACACCCGTTTTGCCGACCCGTTTCGCCGAACATCCGTTTCCTCGCCTGGTAAATATCGGGGTTGTACACAACCCCCGCTCTTCGTGAGGACATTTGTGCTCGCGAAGAATCATCCAACCCCTGGTATTCGCCCGCTCCTGGATGACCTGTCAGGAATCTTTGGTGGGACCTACCCTGTAGGCTATAAATATCGTCCTGAGCCTCCGGTGGCGTGCGTCGTTACTTCTCTTTCTTTCCCATTGTCTGATACTGTAGCTGCCTGGAGATGCCTCTTTCCGAAGAAGTCGAGGCTCGCCTGAAGGCGATGAGAGTCGGCAGGCTACCCTCCACGACCAGGGTCCCCGCCTGGATGAATCGCCCGCCACCCGCTCAGTCACCGAAAGTCAAGAAGGCGAGAGCGGCTCGTCGCACCGGAGACGACTCTGTGCTGCTGGACTCCTCCTCGGACGATCGCCGTCACGAGAAGGTATGAGCTATTCCTGTTCACGTCAGTAAATTTGTTTGTCATTCATTTCTGCTCGCAGGATGCTTTGCCGAGCGAGAATGTTGGAGAACTTGCTGAGGGGTCTCGGAAAAGCCCGCAGGTGGATACGGACCTCGCCGGGAAAAACACCACCGGTATGATCTGGATCTCGCGCGCCAGAATGTTTTTCGTCAACTGACCATCGTTCCTTACTTCTTACAGTCTCGCCCCTGAGGTCCCTGGTCCACCAGGCATCGCGGCCGCCGTCTCCGCCTCCGCCTCCTCCAGACAAAATCGTAGAGAAGCCCGAGTTCGAGCTCCTGACGAGCGAGGAGACCGGTGGCTCCGTGCTGCCGAAGATTCTCCCGACCAACAGCACAGCTTATCCCGCCGGCCTGGGCAAATCTCTATACCCTCACTACGGTAATGTGTTCCAGGGCCGTCCTTCGACTTCTCGCCCCCCTCTCAGTAAGCATTCTGACCTCGCCGAAACCCTGCGCGAACTCACGCTCGCCATCTAACCTCTGTAAAATCTTGCAGACAATGCCGAAAATCTGCATACCGATTCTGAACTGGGCGACGACGAAATGTCTCCCCTTCCCGAACAGGTGGAGGAATTCTTAGGGGATCCGCGAGATCCGAAGATGATGAAACAGCGGGCCTTGGAGCTTTTGAGGAAGCACGGGCGAATGCTGATGGACCTCAACATGCAGGCGAGACGGGATAGGGAAGCCGCGGAGGATAGGCACGCGGTCCTGATGGAGGAATGCGCGAGGCTCCGGCAAGCGAGACAGCGCAATCAGGACGAGAACGTCACGACGCCAGAGGTGCACATAGCGAGGATGAGAGACTACGCCTACTTCATGGACTGGGAGGGTCGTTTGGCAGAGGACTATTATAATTCTAGGGTACCGTCGAGGTCCGGGTCGCGGGGTGGCGGTCGGTGGAAATGGCTCCCCCACGATTCTCGCTAGCTGCTATATCGTGACATTATTCGTAACAGTTGTCGTCGCTTTTGAACGATCTCGCAATGTTTCGTGGCTCGCGTATTTGCCACTGATGCTGGATTTTATTTCTCTCGACAATAAGTACCATTATCTTTTATGGTTTCTCGCTCGCTGTCAATAGATCTATTTTAATTGTTATATTGTGCTCGCGAGGACCCTCTATTCTCGCTAAACGTGTCTTGCCGAGATGTTGTTTGCACTAGACCCGCAAGTCTCCTTCGCCCGTGTATGTGATGTGATGTTTTTGTGGATACTCGTGCTCGCCGGCGCTTGGACTTCTTCCCGCCCTTTTGCTTCGGCTATAAATAGGCGGTCTTAACTGAGTCAACCACTGCATTTACTCTCGACCTTCTTCTTCCTCTGCTTCAGAGCTCTCGCTTCTTCTCGTTCTCACATTTCATCCTTTCTCGCAGGTTGCTAAGATGGGCGGCGACGCGGAGTCGGAGGTTCGGCGAAGGGTCGGGAAGGCCTTCGCTGAGCATAGCTTCTTCACTTGTAATTTGACCGATGAGGAGTACTTCAGCGCGGTCGCTGACTACGTCCCCCCCCCCCCCGTTCGAGGCACGCCGCACTAGCGAGGACGACGTGATCAACGACCCGTTGGTCGACGAGTTGGCCATTCCTACCGCCCATTTCGCGGTCGGTCTGCGCCTTCCCTTGTGGCCGGAAGTTCGCCAGGTAATAATCTCTCTCGCTTACTTCCTTTTTTTTGCCACTCGAGTTTCGCTCACCATGTGGACTAATCCTATTCTCGTTGCTTGTTAGGTGCTCAAACATTATGGCGTGGTTCCCGGCTAGCTCACACCTAATGCCATGGCGGTGGTCACCGCCTTCGCCTGTTACCTTCGCGAGGAGCGCATCGAGTTCAGCCTCCCGGTCTTCCGGAAGCTGTTCTCGTTCCGCGCCTACAAAGATGGGACAGCCTACTTTGTGGGCACGGGTCTGAAGGTTGTCAAGACCGTCAACAAGGCCCACTTCTGGGCCCAGAAGTTCGTCGTCGTCAAGGGGAACTTTGGCAACATTCCCCTCTTGTCGGTTCAACATAGCGAGACCACCTACCAGCCCACCGCCCTCGGCGGCCATGACCCATTGTGCCTTGTGGTAGGAAAGAGAGGGGTTGGGGTGCATGGTCTGCAGACCATCTGGTTAGGCTGAACCCTTCCGGTGCCAGCTGCGTCCGTGTTGGCGGGCCTGGACTGGGAGGGTGCTGGCGGTCCAGCTGGGTCCCATGTTTGCGGGCCTGGATTATTACCAGTAAAAATCTTGTGTCATGTGGTGGAATATTTGGAGTACCTCTACTTATAAGCTTCATATAGTTAGTTTGGTCTGCGTTTAGTAAAATGGTGAAACTTAGGTGTTCAGTGGCCTACTAAGGTGGAATTGGTATGTAGATGGTGTACATGGTCAGATTGAAGAGGATGAGGTCACCGAAAGGAGTTTTGGAGATAAGAGTGGTAGGTCGGCTAAGGATAAGGTCGTGCTTGGGATTGACGGAAGATCGTCTTTCCCCTAGTGTGTCATAAACCACCTAGGGTTAATACAAGTAAAAACACGAGAGGCTTAGGCAAATGGGTAGATACCCATAATATTAAATGTCTTGAGAAAGGTAACATTGGGGTGTCATCCCATTATAGCTCCTAGTACTGTAGCGAGCCCCTAACAGGGTAATCCTCGGGAAGTCCAAAATTAACCATAAATCGTAGGAGCAAGATGTTGTACAAGAGTAATTAATAACACACTCACTCACACCCTATGGTTACGAGTGTACTTAGTCAGTTTGTTCTTACGGGCGATAGGCTCGGTGGTTGTAGCAGTATACTAATTGGTCTGGTGAGGTTATGGTTCAGTAATGTTAGTTGTGCCGGGGGGATTAGCCGGTGAGCTTATGGCTTGGAGATAGATGGTAAACATGTTTGCATGTGCATAAGGTGGTGGGTCCTTAGTGTTGATGGCCGTTGCATCGACATTAATACTTGGGCTCGGTTAGTGTGGATTACCCTTTACCAAAACAAGTCTGGTGGTCTAACCAGCAAGTGTACGCAGTAGCTCCGATGTTGTGTTCTTAGCATTGAGGCGTACGTTAGGTCTAGGTTAGGTAGTGCAAATACCAACCTACAGGTGGGAGAGGCCCAACCCACCGCTTCCGTTTGCCACTACGGGAGTATCCTGGGAGTTTTGCTAGCTCCAAAAAAGGGGAACTAAAGGTCTGTGTGCATAGAGTCGTAGTGTGTGAGTTGCACTTGTGTGGACATAAAATTTAACAACATACCTTGCATGTCATGGCATAAACATTGCATTTCAACCCCTACCCCTATCGTATAAGTCAGTTATGGGACTTCTTATATGATAGACCTTGCTAAACGACCCCTTGGTCTATAGGTTTGTATGGGCATTCCTATAAATCAATGGTTACTTTTCTATTATATACATGTCTTTACATACTGCACTTTACTTATTCTTTACCTGCTCTTACTATGCACTTTTACTTCTTCAATTATATATATATACATGTGTAGTGTAGACATTCCCTGTACCCCTGTCACCTGCTATTGTTATACCCCTTGTTGTCCTCCGTTCATCCTTCCCGCACGGTGCTTAGGAGTCACCGGGGGAGTTGTGGGGGATTGGCTTAGTCTTTTTGACTTACAGTCGGTGGACCTTATCATTTTAGGAGACCATGGAGACGGAGCAGCACCAGAGGCCGGTGCAGATGGAGGCGAGGCAATCTAGCACAGGAGCACCAGTGTCGGGATCCATGAGTGTTACTACTAGTTGATTTGCTTCTGCGAGTGTTTATGTAGTGAGGATTTGATGTACCGGGCAGGAGCCCTTATTATTTCTTTCTTTGATTTCGGTTATGATTATGCGGACATCTCTTTATGATAGTTTATTTATATGTGATGTGGACTTGGCTTCTATAAGTTGGTTTAAGCTTAACTTTTCTGTGATCGATAAGGCCGGCAGGATCGATGTTTTGTAGTGGCGACCTTCACGAGTGAGGGTGTCACCGCAAAATGGCGGTTCTGGGCATAAGACCCCGGGTTTGAAAAAGAAAAAAAAGGGGTCTTACACAAAGAAACAAGATTGGCTTTCAGTAAATCTTGTGCTGAGTTTCTTATATCTGAAAATATGGACATTTCGTGTATGCACATAATCCTTATTGGTATATAGTCCTCGGCTTGGAATTATACTGAGTAAATCCTCGTATCCAAGCACCTGTATGATAGTTCTTGAGATTTGTGGATATTATAAGGTTCTCTGCCCTCAAAACTACCATTTACCGCAACTTTTTCAAGGGTCATGTGCTTGCCATACTATTACATGGTCTTCTCTAGGTTGGAATTCTCATTCCACATTCGACATCCTTTCCTTGTGATGGCTTTTACGAGGATGGAAGTGGGCAGAATCAACTTCTAGGTACAAGAGTTAAACCTTATGGGTCTCATACTAATCCTATAGTAGATTCACAAGCACCAAATCCACTTAAGATGAACCTGTTTGTTCGTGCGAGGGGTGTTAATATCGCTTGGGAAGTGACGTGAGGATATCAAAGAGTATGTCTCGAATACTTATACATGCTTTCAACTCTTTCATTACATCAATTTCAGGTATCCTACTGCTTGGACAAAATATACCCGAGCTCGATATCAGACTAGGATAACTTACGAAATGTCTTCCTAAGTCAAACCAATACGGTTTACTAGTCAGGTTGGCCAAATCCCATCGTTAAGTGGACAAAATTGTGTGATTTCCCGTAAGGGCACAACATTGCTTCCGCTGCTAGTTTATCATCAAACTAAGCTCGAGAGGGGTGGCCCAAGGTGCGTGAACTTCTTTTAATTGGATCAAAAGTTTGCTACTTTGATACTAGTTTGTAAGACCCTTTTTTGCTTTCATTTTCTGGTTCTTATGCCCAGAACCGCCGCCTTACGGTGACTCCAACACATGGGAGGTTGTCACCACAAGATGCTGATCCTGCCGTTAGTTCAACATACATAGGACAACCATTCATCACAGAGTGAATAGAAGCGGATATAGATTAAACACAGTCCACATCACATCATATATAATGACATTGTCCAAAAATGAGATGAAATAAAAAGTGTGCAAAAGAGCAATGAGATAAATAAAATCTTATGCCATGTACATTATATGCCTCACTACAAAAATCTCTCGCAGAAGTGATCTATGCTACTGGTGAGGCAAACAGTGAAATAATGCGTTCAAAAGATAATATCTTATCACGCTCACAGGGGTTGCTCTGGCTGCTGCAGATACTTTGAGTCCCGGTCGTTCCATCGCATCCCGCTTTGTCCTCTCTGTGTGCTAGGTCTGCTGCTCTTGGGGCTCCTGTTGTTATACCACATATGGTCGTTAGTCTAAAAGACTAAGCGGTTTCCCGTCCCCACCCCTGATGACTCTTAGGCACCAGGTGGGAGGAGGAAGCGGAGGACAACAAGTGGTATATCAAAAAATGGTGACAGGCCCTCAATCACTAAGTAGTAAACTAGAAACTAATATGAGATATACTATCCAGTGCAATAAATTGATAACAATTCTATTATATAAAACCTAGATATAAAAAACAATATTAAGAACAACAATATATGTAAAAGAAGTACGACTAACTATCACCACAGAAATGTAACCTTAACTTATAAGGAAAGTCCATACAATCTTATAAGTTAAGGGGTCGTTTTGCATAGACCCATCATATAAAGGATCCCATACTAGATTATACGGTGGGGTTTATGAGCTATGGGTATGATGCGTATAATATACAGTGCAATGCAAAGCTAATATTATTGGTTCACACACATGTAACTCACCCACACGACTCTGCACATACAGACCTATAGTTCCCACTTTTCGGTTGTAGCTAACCTCTCACACACCTCCCATCGTAGTCAAACGGTGGCAGAGGAGCGGGCATAGCAGGCGTCTCCTCACCTAGATGGTTATAACACACTACCAAACCTTGGCCCTAACGTACGCTAAGGCACTAGTCCTTGTTACTCATGAACTCTTGCGTGCTCTTGTTGGACCCATCGAGACCAGACCTCAGATAGGCTAAGTGTAGGGTTATTTGGGAATGAGACCTTTTGGTTGCATAGTAAAACATCATGGCCCTCTAAACACAGAACACTATTCTGGTCATCGTACTTTCGCCGGTGTGTTGACTAGGCTAGTACCGAAGATCCACCACAATTTATGCACACACACTTATGTTCCACCAAAGCTCAAGCTCGCAGGACCAACTCGTCCTTTATAACTACCGAGCCTACGGCTCCATGGACCGACTTGTCCATTCCACTCTATAAAGTACTATTCACCTAAGTTGTATGACATTCATATTCCTAAACCATCTAGTCTTTTGTACTTTTTTTTAATCTTAGATGTTTAGGGTGACTTCCCGAGGTCTACGCAATGAAGGGCTCACATCGGCACTAGGAGGTATGATGGGGTGACATCTCAAACCTCCATTTCTCAAGATATTTATTCTTATTAGTGGCTACCCATACCTACCACAATCTCTCTGATTGCATTAGAGACCTAAGATGAATTATAGTTATTTAGGGGAGCGATGATCTTCAATTGAACCTCAACGCTGCCTATTTTTTGTTGACTGACTTCTTCTCAGCTCATCTACACTTGGTCACAATATATGTCTAATCACAGAAGCTAACATACCATATTACTTCTGGTGGGTCATATCGTCTCACCCCTCTATCTAGGCTTAATAAATTCAACATAAGCATTTCTTTAACCGCACACCAAACTGATATGGGCATAGTTCCAAAATGAACTGGCCTACCCACCATCCTATGTGGTATATGACAGTTCCAAGGTTGTTGGATTTGTGTATGATGACCAAAGGATGTCCAAATCACTAAATGCAGATTTATTGTCCGCAGGCCAACTTAACTATGAGTGTAATCTATGGCCCTTATGATGTGTATATGAGAATCATGTTAAAAGAACTTCAAATTTATTACTGAAGCTCTACATGTCAAGTAGTGTCTTCATGATCAATCTTGTGTATTTTCCATTAAAGGCCTAATTATTTAACCTTCCATAATTATTTGTTGACTTTCAATTTCAACATGAGGTATGGTTTTCTGATGGTTGCCTTTACTACTAATTTTTCCAGAGGTTCGCCTAGGTTAAAAATGCACATTTCCAAAATTTTGTAGTTTTTCTATTTTATCTTCTGCCAATAATAATTTAATACAAAAATTGGGCCTAAACAATATTTACAAAGGATCACCCTATTCATTTCAACTAAAAATTGCAAGAAAATTCCTAGGGCTTAGTAATGATCCCAAATGAACTACAAATTTTTATCATTTCCTAGACAGATATGAACACCTAAACAAATTTTGCTAATTGTATCCCAAAGCTCAATTTAAGAAGTTCATCGAGTTTAAATCAATTAAGAATTACCAGAAAATTCTCAGAGCTTAATAATGATCCAAAATAAACTCCTACAAAGTTTTATCATTTTCCAGACAAATATGACCACACAATTAAGTTTTTCTAAATATAGCCATAATCTCATTTTAAGAAGGCCACCTGGTTTGATTCAACTAAAAATTACAAGAAAATTTTCATGGCTTACTAATGGTCCAAAATGAACTCTTACAAAGTTTTATTATTTTCCAGGTATATTATAAACATAATTAGCCAAAATCTCATAATAGTGATAAATCAACAATTGTACATGAAATATGAAAAATACTGCTCTAAAAATTCCAAGTAAATTCATGCTGACAGATAACACAATATCATAAGGCTAGACACAATTTTAGAATTATCCAGAATATTTAAGCCATGATTCTTTCATTTATTCACATGGTGTAAAATCCCAATAAATTAATCTAGTGCAGTAAATGGTGCTCAATTATTTCCAATTAAATTACAGTGGTGTATTATGTCCTAACAATGCATATATAGGTCAGAGTTATGTATCTTTCCTTGATGATTTGATCACTATTAATTTACATAATAAAAAATGTTACATATAAAGAAATATTAAAATACCTAGAAACTTTAAGTCGAAAAATTCCAACCTTTCCAAGGGTGATACATTTCCTCATGTTACATGCATGGACAAAATCTAACTTCCATGTAGGAAGCCATTTGGGAGATATCACCAAATACAACTTTGGTGCTAAATGAACACCATTCTCCCAAACACTACTCTTACATCCATGTGGCATTTTCCAAACATGCACATGCCCAATTTGTCTGAAATTTTTACCAGAGGCATATCATGACTTGGTAAGATCCCCACCAAAAATTTGGAGTCTTTAGGGTTCATATACCCACATAATTTAATCATGCATGAATAATTAAATTACTATAAAAACTATAGAAAATTTTTTCCAAAAATTCCTGAGGGTAGTACTTGGGCATGACTCATGCATGTCTAAAATTTCAGCCTATTTGGGGTTGTAGAACCCCCAAAATTAATTATTTTGTGCCAAGGGCACTCTATGATCACAACCCACCAAAATTGGTGTTGAGGGAGCTATAGTCCCCCAAATCACATGAAACAAATTTCTAAATTTAGTTGTGTCCTAGATCTACAAATTCCATATAGAATATTTCTCCCGATTCATTCTCTAAGGGGCCTGAAAAATTAATTGAAAAGGGCTGAATAAATGTGACAAAATGATATATAATCTGGAATTATTAAATTAGATCAAATGGGCTAATCGGACGGCTGTGAGCTTTTCTTCCTCCTTGAGCCAAGGGCCCTGATTTCTCCTTCTCGGAGCTTCTTTGGAGCTTAACCTAGGCCACCTAAGGCCATCTCCGACCAAACGGTCGACACTACAACCTCCGGTAGGGGATTGGCTGTCGATTGCCGGAAAAATGGTGGCCGGAGGTGGTCTATACATGAAATAGGAGGGGGACATGAATGAGCTAGGGAGCTCGAAATAAAAAATTGTAAAATTGCCATTTCTCAGCGGAATTCAAAAAGAAAAAGAGTGGGATCTAGCACTAGGGGAGGATAGGAGGAATGCCTGCCTATTTCGAGTTTCAGGAGCTTGTTTCTCTTGGTGTCATGATCGACCAACTCCATTTGAGGACCATACTGATATCCAACTCCAGTGCATGATTCCTTCAATAACCATGGGGCTTTTGCTCCTCTCTGCTCATTGATGCTAAAAGGAGTCTCAGATGGGAATGGGGGATACTTAATCCTTGGGTGCCATTATGGTGGATTTTGTCCAAGCTTGGGGAGCCTCACCTAGCTGCCATATGGACTCAATTTTGAGGAAATATGATGGGGAATCCTCAGAGAAGCTCATGAATGTGCATTGGGAGGGGGATTGAGGACACTGTGGCCTTCATCCCATGAATTCCTCTTTGGAATCTTTCACATTAGGGAAAATCCCAAAATTAGCCCATTGCATGCCATTACATGCATGTACTTGGGCGCATTAGAGGTCATTTTTCCCATGGGCTACAGAATGGGCCACAAATTGAGGCCTTAGCACATGGGAATTGGGTCTAATTTCATTTAAACCCATTTTAGGTGAATTTGACCAAGTGTTGACTTTGAATTGACTTGGTTAAATTGATTAGTTGGTTGACCCAACATGGTGGTCATGGGACTATGGGCACATTTAATGGTGGATTGGGCCATGGTGAGGCCCACATTGGGTAAATTTAGCCCAATTAGGGCAATTTAGGGTCAAGTTGACCAAGGGTTGACTTTGGTCAATATGATGAAATTGACTGGGCCAATGAGCAATTGTTGACCCACTGGCCTCCCTTGATGGTTATGGGGACTTGGGGGAAGTCGATTAGGTCAATTGTACACTAATTGATCCTTAATATGATGATTTGACCTATTTGGGGCTAGAGTTCACTTTGGCCAATTTGGCTAATTGGGTTGACCCCATTGGTTCTTAAGTGACACAAGGGACTCCCTAAGGGGTTAGGAGTGTTATGATTTGGTCACATTGGACATTTGAAAGCTAATGGACACTAATTAGAGAAGTTTGACTCATTTAGGGCCAGGGTTCACTTTGGTAACTTGACCAATTTGGTTGACCCTAATAGTACCATGGTGACCTATTGGTCTCCTTGAAGAATTATAAGGGTTAAGGTGAGATTGTGACATATTGAAACTCATTTGGTTAATCCTAGGCTAGGTGACCTAAAATTGCAAAATGCAGACCAGGTTGTTTTGTTCTTATCACTTGGGCTTCTAAGGCCATCTTAGGTAGCCTAGCTATACAACCCCGTATTCATTGAGTGGGCCCCCAAGGCCTAGTGTCAAAAGGATGAACAAAGCAAACGCGTCCGCTTTCGCCCAAATCAACAAGGACACTCGCCCAGGTCAGGAGAGGCAACCCCAGGCGAGTGAGGGGCGGACTGCCAGGCGAGTAAGGGGCAGAACCCCACTGGCCCAGAGGACCAAGGATCTGGCTAATGGTGCCTTCAAAGATCACTCGCCCAGTAGGATCTAGAGAATCTGGTGTGCGGGAAGTCTGTGAGTGATGCCTTGATAGACCACTCGCCCAGTGGGATCTAGAGGTGAAATTACCTGTATACCGTTAAGAGACTTCCAATAGCCCTTCAGAATTGCGGAGTTTGGCCGTTGGCAGACTAGTTTGGGGTGCGTTTAGTAAAACAAAAAGGCGAATTGAGGCAATTGGTAGACCAAACTAGAAAATCTATAAATAGATTCTTAAGGGCACCTTTGGAGAAGATTCGATCCTGGGGATTTCTCCCCCTCTAGTTAGTTTTGGTTAGCTCCTAGTGCCCTCCAAGGTGCTCAGTTCAGCATTGGTTTGGGATGGGAAGCTCTCTAAGATCTTCCGGGTGTGTTGCGGGACCTCCTCGCTGCATCTTTGTGTATGTTCATTTTTCTTCATAAATAGTCAAGTGTGCTAGTGAGGGAGAAGTATGTGTAGGCTACAACCCCTTGTGGATCCGAACTCCTCTAGATATTGGTTGACGGTTTCAACATTTTTGGTGCGGTGAGCGTAGACCGTAGCCTATACAAGAAAATCTCAATCTGAGCTTCTTGGCTCGAGGTGAAGGGGAAAGATCTGACCCAGGCAACTCGCCACCACTCAAGAGTGTGGTGACGATGGGGATGTTTAAGGACTTCAAGCGAGAGGTCCTACAGACTTTGCAACTCTCATTTGCAGTACGGGGCAAGTGCACATCGCCCGTTGTCCTGGTGGTTGCTTCCAAGCCGATAGGCAAGAGCGCCACAGGCCAGCGACCTAGGAAAGCAGTGATGGTAGAGGGAAGTGTGAACGATCTATTAGGGCGGAAGCCAATCCTTAGCCCAACGAGTGCTGAAGTAGGCGAGCTAAGAGTGCGAGATCTACCAACTCGCCATGTGGGGTCCATATGATGTGCAAGAATGTTGAACTGCCTCTAATGATTCTGATGCCTAGATCTCATTAGCCGGTGGGTCAGGTCGATCTCCGTAGAGTCTAACAAGGGAAAGTTTGTGCTAGATTACCCCGAATGATTTTGCTACCGGGCTCTTATTAGTCGATGGGTCAGGTATTTCTTTGGAGAGGCTGACAAGGGAAAGATTATGATGGATTGCCCTAGATGATTCCGTTGTCGGGCTCTCACTATCCAGTGGGTCAGTTCAATCGCTAGAGAGAATGGTGTTTGCCCGGAAAGTCCGCGACCTCCTCCTGCAGGTCAAAAGTACCGGTCTCCGCGATCTCAAATTTGGGAGACCGCCCAGACCGCCAGCAGAGTTCTCAGCCGAATCCTCTAAGTCCCAGGCTGTCAGAAGCTCATCAGATCGCCGGACCGCGCGGTCTGGTATTTGCACCCCTTTTCCCTGCCCCGGCTCTCCTGTACCCCGGGCAGCCAATAGTTTTCAGATCTGCCCATTTGGGCAGCTCCCTCGTCTATAAATAGAGGGGTAGGGGTACCAGAAAAGAGACATTTGCCTCGAGCCTCCAGCTTACATCTGGTGTAAGCAGTCTAAATTTTCTGTGATCATTTTTCTGCCCCTCACCTCTCTTTCTCAGCATCTTTTGTCTTCAGTAACCTACACTCCGCAGTTTCCTTCCATCCCTCTTTAGTGTGAATTTTGGAGGTACCATTTTTGGAGCCAACAGAACGTACACGCGACCTTCAGATTCTGAGTGTTTAGGTGAATTTTTAGACTTTCAAGATACCTGAGCGTAGAGGTCGCCCAGCTCGACTTTCCAGCGACCACCCCCAAATCGATCACAATCCCTTGGAAGCTCTTGAGCGCCGTTTTGAGCTTCGCGTCGAGCAAGCTCTCAAGAAGGCCGCTCGAGTTCGGCACGAGGTCGCCTCTGCTCAGCAGGAGATCGCCCGGTCTCAGCAGTAGCCCGCTCGCGAGCGTCAAGAGGTTGTCCGGACTCAGCTTGAGTCCGCCAAGCAGATCGAGGCCATGAACAAGGTTCTGTCCACGATCTCCCAGAAGATCCTTCCTCCTCCTAGCCAGGTAGCTGATGCGCAAATCACGCACATCGCTATAGGCGGTAGCTAGACTACGGCACGAAACGGCAGTGTACCGATCGTTCAAGTAATATATAACGAGGAGTAATCCCCGAGTATCGAATCTCGAAGGAACACAGTAAGGTGGAGTTTACTTTTAAGGAAGGACTTGAGATTGAAGTCCTTTAATCGGATGGGTGCGAAAGTGGGTGATTTGGTTTGTGGAAAATAAAGAAAAACAACTATAACTACTCCTATGTAATGCCGCTATGCAATGCTTCTCTTGGCGGGATGGAGACTAGGCAGGCCTTAAGCGCGCTGCTTCACAAGGGCGGATGGACGAGTAGGCAAGAGGAATCGAACTGTGCAGGCCTTGAGCGCGCTGCTTCGTTAAGCGAATGGATTACACGGGCCGCTATGCCACGCTTCGCTAGGCGGATGGAAGAGTAGGCATACGAATGAGGGTCGCAAGCACCTCGTCGACAAGCACGCCACTAGCAATTGCTAGTGCGGAACACGAACGTGACGGTGGGATGGAGGATGGAATGGGGCGCACCTCAAGCAACTCAAACAACAAAGTATTTCACATAGACATGAAATAAATAGAAATATAAACTAGTTTAAGTGCTACTTCATCATAAGAATAAAGATCTACAACATATACACATCAATAAGAGAAGAACAATGCAAGAAATCAACCGAATCCGAAGGCTCGTCGAGGAGTCACGGTTGGAATTGCTAGGTTGTCAATCTGCGTCCACGCTCGGTCCTCAACTACGTCCGGGGTAGAGAGAGCTGTCACGACTCTCCAATGAGCCCGTCTTCTTCATCTCACGATCCGGTATAGGTTGCAAACTTCCCCTTGCTTGATGGTAATGGCGGCTAGATCTCCTTTGAATCTCTAGGAGGAAGGAGGAGACCGAGATGATCTCCGGGCTCAAGATTGGCGTGAAGAACAAGCCCGGAGCACCTCCTGAAGGTGGGCGGCGATAGACGGCGAAAAGGGCGCGGAACTGGAGCTCTGGGAGCGGAAAAAAAAGGTCGATCTCGAATAGGGCAAGACCTGCGGCTTAAATAGAAATTCTGTCAGAAAATGGTCACGTACGGTCGAACGCACGACCGAGCGTTATTAAAAGATAAAACCTGACTCGGGGAAAATGCTGCGCCGCCCGTGCATTTTGCTTACGCACAATCAACACCGCCCGTGCGTACAAACGCACGGGCAAAATCTGACGCTCTGAAATCAAGAATACACAGGTCGACCGCGCGTTTTACTCACGCACGGGCAAACCGCCCGTGCGTAAAAACGCACGAATAAAATCCGACGCTCCATTTTCTGCCCAGACACAAACGCATGACCGCAACTGACCATGCGCCAAGGAAACGCACGACTGTGCGATATGCACAGACATTACTTCTGGGGAAAACGGGACGAACCGGTCACCTGCATACAAGATACAATTACTGGGAATACACGTCCAGCATCAAAAAAACAAAGAACAAGGGAAGGGGAGCATCATGTGCTTACCCCCAACAATAAGGAGCGCAATTGCAGACCGGAATAGGCTTAAAAGTGCACCTAGCATAGAATAGTACAAACGAATGAAAACGTGCCTAAAATGTGGTGCAAAGACTAGAAATACGGCCCAGATGAGCCCATAAATGTGTATATAATTTGGACTCATCACACCCACAGACTTACCTGTTTGCGCGTCCCGAGCAAACAAATCCGGCGGGTTAAGAAAATGGTAGTTAGCATAGAGAATTGCAAAGAAATAGTAGGATGCGAAGTATCATACTCATGCAAAAAGAAATTCAGTAAAAGGAGATTCTAGCTATGCTAACTAATTTACAAAAGTGTCAAAGCGTATGTTGAGATTTAGTTATACTCATATGGTGAACCATGAAGAATTTGTGCGGTCGTGCCCGATGTGAAAGTAAACAAGCCAATCAGGAGGGTGTTGCAAAAGACCGGAGTTCAGGGATAACTCCGCTGAAATCCTTCAACGACGAGAGCTATAAGCTTGCCCGGTTACACTCTCTCCACGGCGCTAGCGAACTCACAAGTTAAATCAGTAGGACTTTCAGGTTATAATGGGGCTTAGGTTACGGTATGATATTCAATGATAAATGAGATGGCTACGCAACCCAATTGAGTTAACAGAAAATGCTGCACCAAAACAAGAACAAGACCAATGCTAGTGTGAGACACCCCCAGACTTGACTTGAAAACTGGGTGTGCACACAGCCTACTCCAACAAATACCAACTGAATTTTTCTAATATGCTCAAGGGGTTTCTTTTCATTCCAATTTTTTTCAGATTTTTCTTTCTTTTAACTTCAATTTTTTTCTAGTTCATTTGTCCCCCGGTTGGTTCACAATAATGAGTTCAGCAAATAATACAGATTTTTCTTTCACATCACAAAGGTTCCAAACATCACACCAAATCAAGAAATATGATTTCAGTTAACTCGCTACTTGGTTGCGATAATAGGATAAGCTTCAGGCTTTGGTGATTGAAAGAAGAGTTGAAACAAAGGAGGGGTAGGCACAAATTGGCTTGCAAGGGTAAGCGGATGGGTCATGGAAATCAAAGATCAAACTAGCCAACTAGATGGCCTACATCACGCTCAACTTTGTGAGTCGCTCTCACCTATGCTTCAGGAGTCGCTTGGGGCAAGTTCTTAGCCCACGAGAAAGGTAAACCTTCCTTCCGACTCGAGCAACACACAACTAGCGCTCGCTTACACACAACACCGTGCTACCGCCAATTTCATTCACATTCACCAATTGAGTAAAATAAATCTAAAACTACGCAAAAACACTAATCGTAAATTAAATGCATAAAAATAATCTAGTTTTACTCAAATTTCTACTGGAGCATGCGGATGCGACTAGAGCACTACAAGAGTCAACATCGCACTCTGATTTGCAATTCCTAAGCTAACATCCTACTTCACATTCCAACCCAAATAAGCGTGAACGGAAGCACACACACAAGTGAGTGCGCGCTCAAGTGGGTGTAGTGGTGTACGGTGCATATGAAACAACACATAAGAAAAAAACTGAACTAAAATGTACTTCTAGTATGCAGTGTCATGTGCACGGGTAGTGGGTACAATGAATATCTCTCCCCCAGACTTAAACTAAACAAACCAGGATAAAATATCCACATGAAATTTAAATGAGGGATAGGGGAAGAAAGTACCCAATGCTCAGCAAGTGAGCATACCAGAAGATTAGCGTGTAAACCAAGACAAAGCTGCGACATCCGCCATCCAGAAGAAGGACCTGCATGGGTGAGCTCCGCCAAAAACAAAAGAAAATATACAAAAATAAAATGAAATAAAGCTAACTAAACTAAACTAGATGAAACAAAATTGCAGGAAAAGTAAGATAACTACTGGGGTTATTGTCATCCCAGCACGACTTATTCAAATTAAAAACAGTTCTAGCTAATGGGCGTATGAAAAAGGAAATGAACAGGTAACTGTTCTAATATGCGTGTCGGTAGCGGGTACCGATTCGGCGATAAAACAGTTACCCCTCTACCTAAATAAAAATACCTGCTTAACACAGGTAGAGGAAATAGGAAGTAAGAAGAGGAGGAAGGCTGGTCCTCACTCGTCTCACCACAAAATAAATCCTTGCCCAGCAAGGTATCGTCTTCAGGGAGGCGGCAAGAGGAGAAGGAAATGAATGAGGATTCCTCTATGGATGAGGGATCAACCTCCTCACATGAGAGGTTACACTCATCATTGACTTGAGCAAAATGCTTCAAGTCCTCCTGGAGTACCTGTGAAGACTCAACCCCCACAGGCTCAGATGAAGAAGAGGGATCAAGGAATAAAGAAGAGGAAGAACATAAATAAAAATCAATCAGGGGAGTGGTCCCGGTCTCACTCCCAGCAGGATCCAAGGATAGACCGCTATCATCATCGTAAGTATCATAGCGAGGGGAACCCAAGAACTCAAGGGACTCGGTGGTGAGTTGGACCTCCTCGTCCCATGAGTAAGTGCAAACCTCCTCATCAGAGAGAGTATCATCCTCATCCCACCGAGGTGCACCATCGTGTTCAAAGCATTCATTCTCCCCTTCGGGGAAAACAAACTTCTCATCCCACTTTGGAGCATCCTCCGAGTCAGAGGCATCAGCCCACTCCTTCACTTCGATAGGATCATAAAGAATGTGTGTAGAAAAATCTTGCAAAGAAACTGGAGGAACAAAAAGATTTGGTTCCTCCATAAAAAGATCTGCTAACGCCTCCCCGATGGAGAGAATACTTTTCTCATCCCACTCAGGTGCATCTAGGAGCTCCCATTCCTCTCCTTGTTGGCTAACAGATGAGTGATCGTCATCACTAGGAGTGAAGCCATACACAGGGAGTGAGGAGTCCATGCACGAAATAAGATCGGGGGTAGAGGGAATGATTGCCTCCATGGGTAAGGAATGAGTGATAGGGACAATGTTGTCATGAGTGGAGGAGCAGCGGTCAGGATTGAAAAGACTCGGACAGTCCTTCAATTCATGACCCTCTCCTCGACACAACAAGCAAACAAAGTTCCCACACTGCCTAGCATTTAACTCCTTCATTTGGTCTATATAATAGACCATCATGTCGTAAGTGCCAGGAGAAATATCCCATGAAGACATTTTCAACAATAAAAGCAGATATAATGAAACCGAAATTCTTTGCAAGGAAGTTTATACAGACTAATAAAACTCCTTGGATTAAACTTGCCTAAAACTTTAAAACAGAACGGAAGAGGAAGAAATAATAACAAACAATATACTTAAAAAGCAAACAAAAATAACAAAGCGGCTATACACACTGGAAGAACTACTATCTCTCGGCTCTCCCTCTCAAGAAAACTCACACGACTGTGTTCCCCCACAACGGTGCCAAAAACTTGATGCGCAAATCTCGCACACCGCTATATGCGGTAGCTAGACTGCGGCACAAAACGGCAGTGTACCGATCGTTCAAGTAATATAAAACGAGGAGTAATCCCCGAGTATCGAATCTCGAAGGAACACAGTAAGGTGGAGTTTACTTTTAAGGAAGGACTTGAGATTGAAGTCCTTTAATCGAATGGGTGCGAAAGTGGGTGATTTGGTTTGTGGAAAATAAAGAAAAACAACTATAACTACTCCTATGCCATGCCGCTATGCAATGCTTCGCTTGGCGGGATGGAGACTAGGCAGGCCTTGAGCGCGCTGCTTCACAAGGGCGGATGGACGAGTAGGCAAGCGGAATCGAACTGTGCAGGCCTTGAGCGCACTGCTTTGTTAGGCGAATGGATTACACGGGCCGCTATGCCACGCTTCGCTAGGCGGATGGAAGAGTAGGCATATGGATGAGGGTCGCAAGCACCTCGTCGACAAGCACGCCACTAGCAATTGCTAGTGCGGCACACGAACGTGATGGTGGGATGGAGGATGGAATGGGGCGCACCTCAAGCAACTCAAATAACAAAGTATTTCACATAGACATGATATAAATAGAAATATAAACTAGTTTAAGTGCTACTTCATCATAAGAATAAAGATCTACAACATATACACATCAATAAGAGAAGAACAATGCAAGAAATCGACTGAATCCGAAGGCTCGTCGAGGACTCACGGTTGGAATCTGCGTCCACGCTCGGTCCTCAACTACGTCCGTGGTAAGGAGATTTGTCACGACTCTCCAATGAGCCCATCTTCTTCGTCTCACGATCCGGTAAAGGTTGCAAACTTCCCCTTGCTTGATGGTAATGGTGGCTAGATCTCCTTTGAAACTCTAGGATGAAGGAGGAGACCGAGATGATCTCCGGGCTCAAGATTGGCGTGAAGAACAAGCCCGGAGCACCTCCTGAAGGTGGGCGGCGATGGGCGACGATGGACGGCGAAAAGGGCGCGGAACTGGAGCTCTGGGAGCGGGAAAAAAGGTCAATCTCGAATAGGGCAAGACTTGCGGCTTAAATAGAAATTCTGTCAGAAAATGGTCACGCACGGTCGAACGCACGACCGTGCGCAGACCGTGTGTTATTAAAAGATAAAACCTGACTTGGGGAAAATGCTGCGCCGCCCATGCGTTTTGCTTACGCACGATCAACACCTCCCGTGCGTACAAACGCACGGGCAAAATCCGACGCTCTGAAATCAAGAATACACAGGTCGACCGTGCGTTTTACTCACGCAGGGGCAAACCGCCCGTGCGTAAAAACGCATGAATAAACTCCGATGCTCTCTTTTCTGCCCAGACACAAACGCACAACCGCAACTAACCGTGCGTCAAGGAAACGCATGACCGTGCGATATGCACAGACATTACTTCTGAGGAACACGGGACGAACCGGTCACCTGCATATAAGATACAATGGCTGGGAATACACGTCCAGCATCAGAAAAACATAGAAGAAGGGAAGGGGAGCACCATGTGCTTACCCCCAACAACAAGGAGCGCAATTGCACACCAGAATGGGCTTAAAAGTGCACCTAGCATGGAATAGTACAAACGAATGAAAACGTGCCTAAAATGTGGTGCAAAGACTAGAAATACGGCCCAGATGAGCCCATAAATGTGTATATAATTTGGACTCATCAGTCGCTACCCCAGACCGCACGGCAGGCGGTCAGCCTTGCGATCGCTCAAATTTTCAACCTGCAGCTCCTCAGTGATCTCAGCATGAGGAGTTCGCTGCCGGTCATAATTCTTTTAGAGCAGCAGCTCAGGGGCCTCCAGCCCAAGCTTTGAACTTTGAAGAGGATTTTGCCTATCCTCCAGCCCCTCCTGCTCCTTTCCTTGCTCCCCCAGGTGTTTCTGAAATGGGGAAGCCCTCCCCCTTTACTGAAGTAATTCGTCAAGAACCTATTCCAATTGGCTTCAGAGAGCCTCATCTCCCTATGTTTTAGGGAGAGAGTGATCCCATGTCATATCTCCAAGCCTTTGAATCTGTCGTCGCCCTCCGGACCATCTCAGATGGGGTGAGATTCAAGTTGCTAATAACTTATTTTGATGGATCTGCTAGGGAGTGGTTCTACAAGCTTCCCTCCCAATCCATCCGGAGCTTTGCCGTTCTGAGTAATGAGCTCCTCTTGAGGTTTGAAACCGCCAAGAAGAGGAAGAGTGGTCCTGCGACCCTCTTCAAGATCAAGCAAGGTGAAAATGAGACTGCCGCACATTTTGTCGACCGATTCCAGAAAGAGATCCTAGGGATCAGAGATATGGATCCTGCTCTTTACATGGCAACCTTGATTAGTGGCCTGCAGGAGGGCCCTCTCAAATTCAAGGTTACCACTAAAGAGCCCAACTCTTATTAAGAGTTGATAAGTATTGCCAATCGTTACATAGAGGGGGAGATCAACAACCCCACCTATGTAACCAATTTGACCAACAGGGCCAGTCAGAAAGGCTCTGCAGGATTCTACCCCGCCCCGTCTTCCTCGAAGCCTCGTCAAGAGTTTCCACCTCCTGCTCCAAGAGGTAGAAACTTCCGCAATCACCGTGCCAATCAAGGCAATCAGCCTTCTCAACCCAAAGGTCCTTTGTTTCCAATCCCAGCTGCTCCAGCCCCGCAAGCCACTCCTGTCCATCAGATTCAATATGTTCAGCCCCCTCTTCCGACTTTCCAACCATTCTATAATGATTCCCAAGAGTCTTTTACAGACCTTGGTGTCTCTATGAATGAGATAGTTCAAGTCCTGCAGAAGCAGCCTTTCTTCAAAAGTCCGGCTCCCCTCAGCTCTGACCCGAATTCCTAGAATCCAGCTCTTTACTGTGAATATCACAGGGAAAGAGGTCATCTGACGGAAAACTGCAGAGCCCTTCGCGTGGTAGTGGAGAAGCTCCTGAAGGAGGGAAAACTCCGAGATCTTTTTCAAAAGAATGATCCCTCCAAGCTTCAACTTCCATGGCCAAGGAAGTAACAGAGATCCACTGGGAGTGTGAGGAGGTTCATGATGTTGGCCATCTTGGCAACATCAATTTCCCGGGTGAGTGCGAGGATGCTAATGATGATGGTGCTCTAGGCAACTGTTTCTGTATTCACGGTCGAGCAGGACCAGAGTCCTCAAGGAAGGCCAGCCTGAAAGGGTCTACCGTTCGGAGGTTGCTTCTACCTCCTCAACTCCGGTTGGACGAATAGTCACCTTTGGGGAGGAAGATCTCTCTTCGACCTCAAATCCTTTTGACGACGCAGTCTTCATAAAAACAGTAATAGAAAATTACATAGTGGAGAAAATCCTGGTTGATACTGGGAGCTCGGTGAACGTGCTCTTCAAGCCGGCCTTCGATGCTTTGAAAACAGGTAAGCCTCTCCTCTCAACTGAGGGACCTCTTTATGGTTTTTCAGGGGAAAAGAAGGAGGTAGAGGGACTCATCACTCTCTCTGTAATTCTGGGAGGAATTGTAAGACTTGTCAAAATCATAGTCGTTGATGCTCCTAGCAGCTACAACGCAATTTTTGGGAGACCTATTTTGAACGGGTACCAGGCGGTGGTTTCAACATACCACCAAGCAGTAAAATTTGCCTTGAATGGCAAGCAACATCGGGTCAGGAGTGATCGAAGGAAAGCCAAGGAGTGCTATGTAAAAACTGTCAATATGATCATGTATTCTTCTCCCCAGGAAACTGCGATGGCTATCTCGGCCCAAGTTCCCGATCCGATCAGTGTTGCTGAAGAAGCTAAAGAAGAAGATGCAAGAGATGGAGTTCGTTTGGAACCTGCCCAAGCGACTCAAGCCATTCCCATCAGCAAGGGAGATGAGAGTAAGAGCCTCTCCATCAACGCTGAACTGCCTGAAGCTGACAAGAGTCAGCTAATCTCTTGCCTTCTGAAGAATCTGGATGTCTTCGCTTGGTCAGCGGACGACATGCCAGGAGTTGATCCAGATGTCGCTTGACACCATCTCAATATTGATCCCAACTCCATCCCTATCAAGCAGAAGAAGAGAGCTGTTGCAATGACCCTTGCCCAGCCCATCCGGGAGGAAGTAGAAAAGCTGCTGAAGGCCAAGTATGTTCAAGAAATTCAAAACCCTGAATGGGTTTCAAATGTTGTAATGGTCAAGAAGTCTAGGGGAAAATGGAGAATGTGTGTCGACTTCACGAAACTCAATAAAGCTTGCCCTAAAGATTGCTACCCCTTGCCTCAGATAGATTCTTTAGTTGTTTCTGCAGTAGGCTATTCTTTCATGAGTTTCTTAGATGCGTTCTCAGGCTATCATCAAATCAGAATGCATAAGCCCGATATCCCTCATACTTCGTTTATCACAAATGACAGTTGCTTTTGTTATCTTGTGATGCCTTTCGGGATAAAAAATGCTGGAGCAACATATCAAAAAATGATGGATACAGTTTTTAATGGTAAAAAAGGAAGAAATCTAGAAGTTTATGTCGATGACCTATTAATAAAAAGAAAATCATTCTCTTCTCATCTTAATGACCTTTCTGAAACGTTCACAACTCTTCGAACCTTAAATATGAGGTTAAATCCTTTGAAATGTGTTTTCGGGGTAAGCAAAGGAAAGTTTCTTGGCCATCTCCTCACTTCGGAAGGGTTAGATCCCAATCCAGACAAAGTAAGAGCTATCTTGGAAATGTCTCCTCCTAAGACCCCTAAAGAAGTTCAGCAGCTAGGGGGAAGAATGGCAGGCCTAAGTCGTTTTATCTCTCGATGCGGAGATAAAAGTGCTCCTTTCTTTAAAACCCTCCGGGGAGGGGCTAGGTTTGAATGGACAAAGGAGTGTGATGATGCCTTTGACCAGTTGAAGAGGCAGTTGACATCAACTCCCCTACTCCAAAGCCCGAGGGAGGGAGAAGATCTTTTTCTTTATTTGGGAGTTGGCTCTGATGCCATAAGCTCAGTATTGGTCCTAGAGGAAAAGAAGAAGCAATTTCCAGTTTACTACGTTAGTAAAATTCAGAAAGCTGCAGACACCCGTTATCCAATTCTAGAAAAGCTAGCTTTAATGCTCGTAACATCGGCAAGGAGATTTAGGCCTTATTTCTAAGCCCATTCGATTCAAGTTATCACTGATCTACCACTAAAAAGTGTTCTAGAGAAGCCAAATCATTCTGGAAGGCTAGCCAAGTGGGCAATAGAGCTAAGTGAGTTTGATATCTCATACATCCCAAGGGTAGCAATCAAGGCGCAGGTCTTGGCAGACTTTTTAATATATACGAAGGAAGTCGTATCAGAAAAGGAAATCGGGGCATCCCTTGCTTGGACAATTTTTCTAGATGGAGCTTCGGGAAGAAATTCATCCGGGGCTGGAGTTGTTTTGATTAATCCGAATGGAGTCAGACTAGATCAAGCGCTGAAGTTTTACTTTCCAGTAACCAATAATCAGGCAGAATATGAGGCTTTGTTGGCTGGTCTCAGATTTGCTAGAGAATTGGGTATTGATGATGTCCAAGTAAAGACGGATTCCTTGGTAATGGCGTCTCAAGTGAATGGAACCTTCGAAACTAGAGATCACACCTTGAAGCAATATCTGGCCTTGGTAAAGATCGAAATAGGAAAATTCAAGAGTTTTGCTATTCAGCATATTCCAAGGGAGGAAAATGCAGAGGTTGATGAATTAGCAAAGTTTGGTCTTCTCTCGGGAGGGACTACCTCAGAGTTGTTCCATCCAGCAATCGAAGAAGGAGAAATTATGGAAATAGATCAACATTCATCTTGGATGGATCCATTTACTCTTTATCTCTCAACCGGAAAGTTTCATTCAATGGTAAAAGATAAGAAAAGGTTTAGACTAAAAGCATCTCACTATTATCTTGTTGCAGGAGTACTCTACGTGAAAACTTTCCTATCACCTCTAGCCCGGTGTGTCTCAGAGGAGGAAATCCCTATTGTTCTCCAGCAAGTCCATTCAGGAGAATGTGGCAGTCATTCTGGAGCACGGACATTGGAGAAAAGGATTCTAAGGCAAGGGTATTTCTGGCCAAAAATGAGGAAGGATGCGGAGAAGTTCTCTAAGAAGTGTGTCCAATGCAAAAGTTTGCTCCCCTTCAGAATCAACTGGCTCAGCAGCTTAAATCAATAGCAACCCCGTGGCCATTCGCAGTTTGGGGAATGGATTTGATTGGGCCCTTTCCTATGGCAAGCGGACAGCGCCGGTATATTATAGTCATGATTGACTATTTCAGCAAATGGATCGAGGCAAAAGCATTGGCCAAAATTACTACCCAAGTTGTGAAAACTTTATCTAGGGGGAGATAGTATGCAGCCACGGAATTCCTATGGCGATTATCACGGATAATGGTTCTCAATTCAACAATCCTCAACTTATAACTTTTTGTGGCCAGATCGGTACTGAGTTGCGTTTTGCTTCAGTACATCATCCTAGAATCAACGGCCAGGTGGAAGCTGCTAATAAACTCGTAATAAATCTTTTGAAGAAGAAGGTTGAAAATCTATGAGGCAATTGGGCAGAACAGTTGTCTTCAGTACTATGGGCTTTAAGAACAACTCCAACCACAGCCACTGGGGAAACTACTTTTAAGTTATCTCATGGCTTAGAAGCCCTTATTCCAGTGGAATTCGAGGTAAAAAGTCTGAGGGTGTTATTATCTCAGCAAAACCAAGATGACTAGATGGAAGAAAATGATGAAGAGCTGAAATGCAGTCTTGATCTAATTGAAGAATTAAAGGGATACGACAACAATCAGACAGGAAGACGTAAAGAGAAGAATGGCAAGATTATACAACAAAAATGTCAGAATCAAAGAGTTTGCTACTGGAGATTTGGTTCTTAAGAAAGTGGATATGGCAGCAAGATCTGGTTCAGTAGGGAAGCTCAATCAAAACTGGGCAGGACCATTCGTGGTGAAAGAAGTGCTCAAAAGTGGTGCTTATCGTCTCCAAACTTATGAAGGAGAAGAGTTTCCTCATACTTGGAATGGAGATGACCTCAAACGTTTTTTCTCTTAAGTGCTTATAGCCAATTCATTTTCTTCACATTCTCTCTTTTTGGACTATGATAATGTTTTCTCTAACCCTTTTTTGATATATATATATATATATATATATATATATATATATATATATATATGATGGAGGGAAAGTATCAAAAGTGAGTTGTTATCAAAGTTAAATTCTGCCAAAAGAGACATCGACGGATCCTACTTCTTTCCCCCTCGACTTGAAGCTTGAGATGTAAATCTGCCAGGACCACAGATGTTGGGGAGATTTCGCATCTGTGTAGCAGTAGCTCGCCAAGCTCGTGCGGTGGACATTTAGGATGTCGGGTCCTTGCTGACATCTGACACACCTCTAGATCAAGGGAGTTCCAGGTGAATGTTTAGCTCTGTCATGCTTTTTAGGACACTGTTACAGACTTAGTGATCTTTCAGGGAAAGCAATGTCGGTATAGCCTCCGCGGCATAACCGCACCTGCCCTATGGATCAATTTTGTTCTGTAACTTTCGAATACTCATTGGAACATGGTTAGCAGAAGCGGCAAGTTTGAAACAGATTTGAATGTACTCTTGAGGAAAGCAATGCCGGTGTAGCCCTTGAGGCATGACCGCACCTTCCCTTAAGATCATTTTTGAGCTCTTTCTATTTCTCCTCTTTTCTCTTCCAAGGTCCAACTCTTCCCTTTTTACTAAGATCAGGCGGTCAGAATTTATTGAAACCGCAGATTCTTATTTCTCCCTTATGAAAAGAGACCTGAGTTATTTGTGATCGCCGGCTTGATCCTCTCCAGGACTTTGATGGAAGTGATCGCCGGGCATGGTTTTCCAAAGATGATTGAAACCAGTATCCAGGAATCTTTTATGTTTGATCGACAGCAATCGGTCTGATCATAATGAGCTCGCCATCTCAATATAGTCTCCTATTGTTCTAAGTTATATAGGAATTTTCAGGATCTTTCATTGCCCATCAATTGATAGTTGGGTTTTCTTCAAAACCGCGGTCTGAACATACTGTGATCGCCGGATTGGAATTCATGAAGAGCTATTATTTCTTCTTTAAATAATGACCTGAATTACCAGAAGTTTGTCGAACACAGACTGCCAAGGATTTCGTCGAACTCAGAATACCTTCAGTTCGTCGAACATAGACTGCCAGGGTTTTTTGGATCATTGAACGCAGAATTTTCCTTCAAGTAACAATCTGGATATATTGAGACCGCCGAGTTCGAATTCATGAAGTTCTGTTATTTCCTCACTAAGTGACAATTTGAGAAAGTGTTGAATTTTCCTCAGGTAGCGGTCTGAACATGTTGAGGCCGTTAATTTTATATTCATGAAGATCTTTTTACTTGTCATCAAACAGGATGGGAATTTCTGAGATCGATATAAAGATTAGCTAAAAAACAATCTCATCCTATCAGAAGTTTAGCCTTGGAAGTGAAGAAGCTTCATTTTTTATTTCATGATCAAAGCAACCTCATGCATTGAGTTCGAATGTTGTTTTCATTTATGAAGTATGATCGCATATGGTGATATCCGTGATCGATTTATATCATATGGTAATAGAAATAATGGAAATAAACAAAAGATAAGAAGGCTCATTCATGAGGGAAATAATCTTCAATTTGTTTATCAAAATATTACAATATTTGCGCGGTCTCTACCGGCGTTTACATCATTGGTCAAATAAAGAAAATCAACTCCTTTTTTGTTTCTTAGAAGACTGCTCCTGCGATGAAGCAGAAGTCTATTTCTCCGAAGATTCTTCTTTGCTTTCTTGCTCCTTCGACCATGTATCTGAGTCCGCTGCCGAGCTCATTTCATCACCATCAAATAAACTTCCGCTGAGGGAGGGATGTTCTCTTTCGGTCTTCTCCTCATTAACAATCTTAACTTCCCCATCTTCAGCGGTCTCAGTGACCTTAGATTCTTTGGCCCTTTTCTTTTCTTCCTCATCTTCTATCATCTCAGAGACGTCGGGAAAGAGATCGGCAAAACTGATGTCTTTGTGATCGGCAGTGAGATCGCCTCTCTCACGAAGAATATCAAGGGTCTTGTTCGATGCATCCCTCACATGAGTCATCAGATATTTGAGATAATCTATATTATGGATATCATAGGCATATTTTTTGTAATCCTGCAAAAGAAATTGTTTTAGGTCGCGCGGTCAAGGTAAAAAGAATTTAGAGATCGCGATTTTGATAAACTTACATCAAATTTGTCTTGCAGACGTTCTGCGTGTTTAAGGGATGCTTGAAGAGACCGCCCCATGTGATGATTGAGAATGGTACTTATGGCGGTCGCCTGCGCGCAGATGCTTGGAAGGCGGTCGGTCTCAAGATTCAATGCATCGTTGGCATTCACCTTCCCATAGAGGGCATAGGTGACCACGAATGCATGGTTCGTCAACCGACCACCCCAAAAGGGAAGATCGGTAGACACCTTCAGAGAGTTCCCGGACGCACCCCATTTCAGAAGAGGTTTCCCCTTTGTGTCTTTCAGTTTCTTCCCAAAGCCCATTAGGGCAAAGGGCTCTTCTTCTAGATCGCCCTCCTCTTCCATCTCTTTATCCTTCCTCTCGCGGTCTTGGCGCAATCGCCTTTCTCGCTGAGTGAGGACCTCTTCCCTCAGAGTCACAGGATCGACCTCCGGGATTGCAAAAGACGATGTAAAAGGAAAAACAGTTGGTAAAATAAATTAAAGCTTTTGAAACTACAGGAGATCGCTAGAATTGTTGCTTACTCTCTTCAGGGGAGACCGCAACGATCTCAGGCCAGATCGCCAGGTAGTGAATCATATCAAGACGCTTGCTCGCCAGCCAGGCCAAGATCGCCAACTCCTCTTCTGAGATATTCTTATCTCTTTGGAATATTTTTTCTGCTCGCGAAGAGGGTTGACTGGCGAGACAACCGAGATCGCCCTCGAAAACTTGGAATCTCTCAATCCAGAGGGGAATTTTGTTTGGCAAATTCAGAACTTTCACCCCATCGCAGCTAAAGTACATTAGGCCTTTGAATTTTTCTTTCTTCGGGCCTTCTTTCAATGACTTAGCAGTAAAAACACCGCGGAAGATCGCCATAGTAAATTTTATTTTGGCTGATCTCAGATAGTTGATGAAAGTAGTCATTAGACCGATTGAGTTCGGCGGAAGCTGAGCGAGCACCAGACCATAGTACTCCATCACATCCAGGACTTCCCAAGGGATGGGAATTTGCAAGCCACACCCAAAGTGATCGATGGGGATAATGTATCTGTTCCCCTCTCCAGAATTCAGTCCTTCATCTTCAAGCGGCAGTCTCACCAAGATCTGATCGCCAAATTTATGCCTATCCGAGAAGGTAAGAAACTCCTTTTCAGGAATATGGCTAGTTTTGTGTTCGGAATTAAAGAAAATATCGGCAGCGTTAGCACACGCGGACACCATTTTCAGTGATCGATAAGACCGATGATCAAAGAGAAATCAAGAAGCATGAAATAAATTCTCTAAGAATCAGCTATTTATAGAAAGCAGAAGATTTATTTGTAATGATTACATTCTTCGAGATCACTCAGCAAATAGCTCAAATCAACACAGTTCAGTTAGAATAAAAAGTTCGCCGAGCGCGATTTTTTCTCGAAGTTCGCCGAACACAGTTTTCTGGATTTCGTCGAGCCTATACTTCTTGAGATCGCCAAATAGTTCAGTTGAAGATCGCAAATAATCACAATTTCAACACAGTTCATAGAGAAAGAACAATCGCAGATCATAGATATCGCATATAACAAAACATCATAAGAAATCAAACAAGGAATGTCGTAAGCAGTATCAAATATATTACAGACCAAACTGTAATATTGTTCTTGAGACCGCGGAAAATAAAAAGGGAAAATGTGATCCTATTTTCTCTGTTCTGTTTTCCTTCCTATGTAAGCTGCAACATCTTGCATTTCGCTGACTGCGGCTAAAGCAGATGCCAAACTGTGGTTTGCGGTCATGTCAGCCTTATGAATTTTTGACACCTCGCGAACAACCGGTTCCATGGGTATCACCATTATTTCAGAAGTCAATCTTTGATCAGAGAGACCGCTGGAAGGCCCTGCCTTCATCGACATTTAAGGACCACCCCGAAGAATGGCGATCTCAGCAGCAAGCGCAGCAGCTTTCCCTCTATAGTATTCAACGTCTTTTTCAGATCGCCGGAGTCTTCCTTCATATTCACCTCGAATTTGTTTTTCTCTAACTTCAAAGTTTGCGGTCTGATTTCGAAGACGGTCTTCTAAAGCTCGCTCGCGATCACGCATCGGCTCGAGGAGTTCAACGAACTCTGATGGGATCGACACTTTCTTTGGAATCTCGTCTTCTTCGGGATCCGAGCTGACACCATCATCTGCGATCAGAAGGAAATGGTTAATATCAAATATAATCATCAAGGGAAAAGGAAGGATCACATGTAAAGTACTTCACAGTGAGGCGAGACCGCATTCAAGTAAGGTCTTTTCAGTGTCTTTTGAAACCGTAGGATTAGCGGTCAATAAAAGGCGGTCAGATCCTCTTAAACACTCTAGGTTGATTTTTTCTAATTGTCTTTTTCGTGATTGCTCGCCTTCCGTTCTTCTCCTTTTTAACTCAGCATTACTGAAAGTATCTAGTTGCGGCCTAAATCACCTAGAGGGGGGTGAAAAGGTGGTTTTTATGTCTTTTTGCAGAATTAAAAATATAAGAATAAAAGCACACAGAAAACCAAAGAGCATAGTACACACAAGGATTTATAGTGGTTCCCCGTACTTGGGTAGTCCACTTTGCACCTCACCTATCTAGCACGACCGGCTAGACTAGGCTACTTCACTAACTTGGATTATGAATAATCCTACAACTCGGAGTCACCACTCCTACAAAGAAACTCGGAGCAAACCACTCCTACAAAACAACTCCTACGAAAACTCGGAGAAAAACAACTCCTACAAAAACTAGGAGCAAAACAACTCCTACAAAAACTCGGAGCAAAATAACTCCTACAAAAACTCGGAGGAAAACCTCCTACAAGAATATGTAAAAGATTTTTACAAAACTTTTCATTGAAAAACAATCTTCTTGAAATCTTCTGGAGACTTGACTTATTCAGATCTGAAAGAGATAGATCTTCTTCTTCCTAGTAGAAAATAGAAATTTGGATCATGAAGGAGGAAGAAGAAATCTTGCCTTGAAAAAACTTGATCTGAATTCTTTGGAGAGAAACTAGATCTGAAAGAAGCTTTGTAGAATCAGAAATCAGAGATCTATTTTTCTCTTTTCTTCAAGAAGAATCACCAACAAATTCTTCGGCAGCGGCAAAAGACTTTACGAGAACGAACGGGGCGCAGACAGAATTCTTGTCTTCTTCTTCTCTTTATTTTCGAATCAGATTATATTCATTAGCCTTGAAAGAATAAAATAAAGGGAATATATAGAGATCTCCTTTCCAACAGCTAAAAGAAATAATTAAGGAAGAATATTTCTTTCTTTTGTTGTAGCAAGAATTTAGAAAAAATATTCTCTCCAACGGCTATCTAAAATAATAAGGCAAATAATCTTCTAACGACTATAATAAACAATTAAGGAATAATATATTCTCTCCAACGGCTGCATGCATAAATCAAGGAAATAAATTTCTCCCAACGGCTCTATGCAAGATTCAAGGAAGAAAATCTGTTGAGCAATAATGAGGATTTGATAGCAATTTGAAATCCGAAACTGCGCAAAGAAATATGTCGTCTATTAAAATTTCGTCGAACGGAAGAGAGATCGACGAAAGGCCAATGCTCTGCGTTCGACGAACTTCCACCTCTCTGCGTTCAACGAAATGCCACTGCTCCGTTCGACAAACTATCTATAAGCATCGCTCGACGAAATCTTCAGCCAACAGCGCTCGACGAAATATATATATATATATATATATATATATATATATATATATATATATACAGCGGTCGGCGAAATATATATATAAACAGCGGTCGACGAAAATCTTAAGTTCGTCGAACGGCGATCGACGAAAATCTGCGTTCGACGAAAACTTGTGTTCGACGAATTCTTTCAGTTAGCCGAACTGAGCTCGACAAAATTTTCCCAATTCGTCCAACTAAAAATTCATTTCTAAATATTTATTTCTTCCAATTTTAGCAGCTACTCTTCTAAGCTCTTCCTTTGTGTTTGAATATAAAGTACACCCCAATAGAGAAATTACTCATGAATCAAGACATGGTCTTGCACAATGAAGAGTTACATTGTCTAGGACTGCATTTGATGATCCATAGTAATTTGACATTGGTTTGCACTTATCAATTTAGATCCTGCAAACACATAACTAGAAAACATCATCAAATACAACTCAATTCAACATAGTTCAAAGGAACACTTATTCAAATCAAGGTAATTGTGGCTACTATACCCAACAATCTCCCCCTATTTGAAGAAGTCAGAACGTATGTACTGAGTTGAATTGCACTTAGATAAATATATATCAAATAGATACGGAGAGTTACAAACTTAGCTTTTTAAACTTTCTCTCCCTTTCAACTTTCGCTTTCAACTTTGCCAAATCTAACTTTGCCAATTCCTCCCAACTTCAAATTATCTTCCAATTTCAACTTCTCTCCCCTTTCTAACTACTTCAGATAGGGAAGAAAAAGCATGAGAGCTCAAAGCTCCCCCTCAGCAACTGCATAGGAGTTCACACTTGGGAGTATATTTTGAATATGTTGAATCAGCTCCCCCTCAATCTTTTCTCCCCTTTAGTCTTTTCTCCCCCTTAGAATTTCAGTGCCTGGACTGATTTCCTAAGCCTTTCAGCAACCTTACTATATACTTCTTTGTTCTGGTCATGAACCATGAACATCCACTGTCCAAATGCCTGATTATAGTTTTGGTTGGCCTTTGGACATACCTACAAACACAGATTAATTACCCTTAGGAACCCAAAAGGATTTGGGTCCTAGGTTTCTGGTTAGATCAACACCACTCGGAGTGTTAACATTGCAAGGGGTCATTCTTACAATGTTAACCCGTGGAATCTTATAATTTCTGGGGTTAAACCAACAATCTATGGCGAAGTGACCAACCTTGCCACAACACCAACAATCAAATCGATTGTATCTTATCTTGTTCTCCTGTTTTAACTTTTGAACAGGAAGTTTAACAGGAGCAACCTTCTTAGAAATAAAGCCTCGTGGTGGCAACATACACACGACTCCTTCTTTTCAAGAGATTTAGCAACAATAGATTGGATCTTTGGTGCTTTCTTAGCAACTGATCCATGTACAAATAAACCATGATCCTTGAGGATTACTTCTTCATAAGGTTCCTGGAAAGCAGTTGTTTCAAGGCACTGGGGACAACTCCATCCTTGGTTCCCCTTATTCGACTCAACATGAGTTAGTCTTGTAAAGTGACCATACATGGAATCAAAATCATAAGTGTTTGTCGGGAACACTACCTTCCGGAATGAAGGTTGACTTTGATCAGCCTTTCCTTTTCCTTTCACATCTCTCTTCTCAGCGGCCTTACTACTTTCAGCCTCATGACCAAGGCCACTAACCTTCGCAGGAGCAGAAAATCTTTCAATGATTGGAAGAATAGTTTTTGGTTTGGAGAAGCTTTCAACTATCTTTCTTTCCACCACTAACTTTTCTTCTAATTCATTTATGAATTTCTCCTTAAGATTTAATAACTCAGAGGAGCTTTTAAGTTCATCTTTCAAGATTTGGACTTCTTCTTTGAGAGGAGTTAATTTTTCAATTTCCTCCCTCAAATTTGATTCCATCATCTTGAGAGATTTAATCTCTTTTGCTTGAGATTTGACTACCTTACGGCATTTGTCAAATCCTTCCAAAACGGCTTTGTACTGAGTCATTAAATATGAATCTACCTCTGAAGAATAGCCTTCATTTGCATTGGAGTCAGTTTCAGAAGCAGAAAAAGGAGTGTGCGAGTTTACCTTCCCTTTGTATGTGGAGTCGCTTACTTCCTCATCTGAATGTGCCATAAGCCCAAAATAGGCTTCTTCATCTGAGCTTGACTTCCCTGAGTCACTGTCACTAAGAGTCATAAGCCCAAAATAGGCTTCTTCAACTGAGCTTGACTTCCCTGAGTCACTGTCACTAAGAGTCTTAGTCTTATTTGCTAAGAATCTCTTTTCTTCTTTTCTTTTACTCTTGAAGGATTTCTTTTCTTCCTTCTTTTTGTATGGGCATTCCGTACTAATGTGTCCTGGATTATTACAGCAATAGCAAATGATATTAGTCGAAAGATGTTTATTCAGTTTGGTTTTATACCTGTCGTTGTTGTGTTCTTTCTTGTGATGGTCATCATCATGTCTTGATCTTCTATGATCTGATGAGGAGGATTGACCTTTCCTTTGCTTCCTTCTTCTGAGCAATTTCTTGAATTTCTTGGAGAGTGAAGAGAACTCTCCATCGGTCATGTCTGAGCTTGATGAGCAAGCCACTGACTAGTCGTCTTCATTTGACGACTGTGTCCTTTCAAATGATCTAGCCTTACCTCTTCTTGAATCTTTCGCCTTCAGTGCCACAGAGTTCTCCTTTCCATAAGTGGAGCATCCTTCTTCTTCAGCTTTTCTAATACTCAGCTTTAGCTCATGTGATAGTAGCTTGCCAAACAGAATTTGTTGCTCCATCGTAGCCAACTTTCCGAATTCCCGGATAGCAATTGCCTTGGTATCCCATTCTTTCGTCAGGGATCTCAAGAACTTGTCATTTAATTCTCCGACGGTGAATTCCCGATCATAATTTCTAAGGCCGTTTACGATCTTGAAGAACTTTTCATAAGTGTCTGAGATGGAGTCTCTTGGATCTTGCTTAAATGCTTCATATTCTTGATTCAGTAAAGATCATCGATCATCTCTCACTTCTTCTGTACCTTCCATGAGAACCACTAGGGAATCCCACATTTCTTTTGCAGATTTGCAATGAATCAGATTTTGCAACATAAAATCATCCACTGCACCAGCAATGATGTTCTTGGCCTTTTTATCCAAAGAGATGAGAGCAATCTCATCCTTGGTCAATTCCAGCATTTTCTTGGCTATTTGAATATTAGAATTTATTGAAGAAGGTTTCATGGGGACATGAGGGCCTTCTTCCACAATCTGAAAGATTCTTGGATCGGTCGCTTCCATGTAGAACTTCACTCTTTCCTTCCACATGGGGAAGTTCTCTTTATTGCAGACGGGCAACTTGACGGAATCCTTGGATTTATCCATTTCAGACATACTATCTCTTGCAACTTGATTTTATAGATCTTGTTCAAGGTGTTAACCTTTTATGAACAACCTCCCTCTGATACCAATTGAAAGTATCTAGTTGCGGCCTAAATCACCTAGAGGGGGGTGAATAGGTGGTTTCTATGTCTTTTTGCAGAATTAAAAATATAAGAATAAAAGCACACAGAAAACCAAAGAGCACAGTACACACAAGGATTTATAGTGGTTCCCCGTACTTGGGTAGTCCACTTTGCACCTCACCTATCTAGCACGACCGGCTAGACTAGGCTACTTCACTAACTCGGATTATAAATAATCCTACAACTCAGAGTCACCACTTCTACAAAGAAACTCGGAGCAAACTACTCCTACAAAAACTCAGAGCAAAACAACTCCTACAAAAACTCGGAGCAAAACAACTCCTACAAAAACTCGGAGGAAAACCTCCTACAAGAATATGTAAAAGATTTTTACAAAACTTTTGATTGAAAAACAATCTTCTTGAAATCTTCTGGAGACTTGACTTATTCAGATCTGAAAGAGATAGATCTTCTTCTTCCTAGTAGAAAATATAAATTTGGATCTTGAAGGAGAAAGAGAAATCTTGCCTTGAAAGAACTTGATCTGAATACTTTGGAGAGAAACTAGATCTGAAAGAAGCTTTGTAGAATCAGATATTAGAGATCTATTTTTCTCTTTTCTTCAAGAAGAATCACCAACAAATTCGTCGGCAGCGACAAAAGACTTTGCGAGAACGAACGGGGCGCAGACAAAATTCTTGTGTTCTTCTTCTCTTTATTTTTGAATCAGATTGTATTCATTAGCCTTGAAAGAATAAAATAAAGGGAATATATAGAGATCTCCTTTCCAACGGCTAAAAGATATAATTAAGGAAGAATATTTCTTTCTTTCGCTGTAGCAAGAATTTAGAAAAAATATTCTCTCCAACAGCTATCTCCAAATAATAAGGCAAATAATCTTCTAACGGCTATAATCAAGAATTAAGGAATAATATATTCTCTCCAATGGCTGCATGCATAAATCAAGGAAATAAATTTCTCCCAACGGCTCTATGCAAGATTCAAGGAAGAAAATCCGTGAAGCAATAATGAGGATTTGATAGCAATTTGAATTTCGAAACAGCGCAAAGAAATCAGTCGTCTGTTAAAATTTTGTCGAACGGAAGAGAGCTTGACGAAAGGCCAACACTCTGCGTTTGACAAAATGCCAATGCTCTGCGTTCGACGAAATATCTATAAGCAGCACTCGACGAAATCTTCATCCAACAGCGCTCGACGAAATATATATATATACAGCGGTCGGCAAAATATATATATAAACAGCGGTCGACAAAAATCTTAAGTTCGTCAAACGGCGATCGACGAAAATCTGCGTTCGACGAAAACTTGTGTTCGACGAATTCTTTCATTTAGCCGAACTGAGCTCGACGAAATTTTTCCAATTCGTCGAACTAAAAATTCTTTTCTAAATATTTATTTCTTCCAATTTTAGCAGCAACTCTTCTAAGCTCTTCCTTTGTGTTTGAATATAAAGTACACCCCAATAGAGAAATTACTCATGAATCAACACTTGGTCTTGCACAATGATGATCCATAGTAATTTGACATTGGTTTGCACTTATCAATATAGATCCTGCAAACACATAACTAGAAAACAACATCAAATACAACTCAATTCAACTTAGTTCAAAGGAACACTTCTTCAAATCAAGGTAATTGTGGCTACAATACCCAACAATTACAAACAAGGATATCGTCAGTTTCTATAATGACGATCTGAGGCCTCTTCTTAGGGGATGTGGGTCGGAAAGCAATTTTGGGTAGGGAGCCTGGCGGTCTCAAGACCATATTCGCCTTACCAGTCCGAATAGAATTCAGGGCTGCTGCACGGTCTGCTGCTCCCGAATCCAGTTTCGAGCCCAACTCGAAAACGTTGCCGCAATCGTTGGACGTTGCGGTCTCGTCCTTTTTCTTCTCCTTCCCTATCCCAATCTCTCCGCTAGCGATCTTCTTCTGTTTTTTGTTCTTCTTATCTTTCCTTTTCTTCTTCTCCTCTGAAGAAGCCAGGGCGGCCTTCTTCTTCCTCTCCTCTTCGGCGGCCAGTGCGATCTATTCTTTTTCTTTTTCGTTTCTCGCCTTCTCTTCCCTGGCGATCTCCTCCTGTTTTCTCCTCTCTTCCTCCGTCTTTTTCTCGGCCTCTTCCATTTTTCTTCTTTCCTCCTCTTTCTTCTCTTCTTCAGCGATCGCCGCAAGCTTGGCGATCTTCTCCTATTATTTTTCCCCTCTTCTTTTCTTCTTTCTTCTTCGGCAGCCCTCTCCTCGGCGATCTCTCGAAGGCGCACAGCTTCAAACGGATCCAATGTCTGCAAGAAAACAAACGAGAGTAAAAGAATCGATCTCAAAATGAATGGCCAAAACGGTCACTTACGATAGTGGATGTTCTCTCTATGAGACTGCTGTCTTTTTGTAGTGTGTTCGCCGCGACCAAGTCGGTCTTCGTGGTCGTATTTTTCTCATCGTCAAATTTTCTCTTCTTCGGGGCCTGTTCAGTTTTATGTTGTTCTGCGAACTGACTTCTTAGCTTTTCAGCTGCAGTCCTTACCTTCTACATCCCAACTTTTATAACCTCAGTGGAAGAAGTTTTTTCAGGTTGAGCCGCGACCTGTCCAAGCACCTCCGAGGTTTTCTGTAGGTCGAACGATATTTCAATATCCGGAAAATTTATCAAAAGGGGACTCAAACCACTCACCTCCCCAGCAGAGTCTGCGGTCACAATTTCAGCGACAGAAGTCTTAGAAGCCGAATCTGCGCTATCTTTAGACTTTTTGCCTTTGAAGTTTTTTCAGAACCCGCGGTCTGTTTTTTGATAATTGTTTTTGTCTTTAGTGTAGATTTGGGCGATTTCTTCGCGTGCGCTGCTGCTTTCATCAAGTCCAAAGCATTCATCTCTAAAGGAATTTCTTGCGGTCTCAGAAAGTGGTGATCGCTCGGAACCCTGGTTCTTCGATTTCTTCCAAGATTTGAAGCTCTGTAGCGGTATTTATAGGCCAAGTCGCATTAATGGCGGTCGCGGTCTCAGCGGTCAAAGTTTACATTTTCGAAGTTCCAGTGCAACTTAAAAATGTGCGGGGATTTGTTTGCCCGGAAAATCCGCCACCTCCTCCTGCATGTCAAAAGTACCGGTCTCCGCGATCTTAAATTTGGGAGACCGCCCAGACCGCCAGCAGAGTTCTCAGCCGAATCCTCGAAGTCCCAGGCGGTCAGAAGCTCATCAGATCGCCAAACCGCGCGGTCTGGTCCATTTTCTCTATTTTAGTTATTTGCACCCCTTTTCCCTACCCCGACTCTCTTGTACCCCGGGCAGACCGTAGTTTTCAGATCTGCCCATTTGGGCATCTCCCTCATCTATAAATAGAGGGGTAGGGGTACCAGAAAATAGACTTTTGCCTCGAGCCTCCAGCTTACATCCTGTGTAAGCAGTCTCAATTTTCTGTGATCGTTTTTCTGCCACTCAGCTCTCTTTCTTAGCATCTTTTTTCTTCAGTAACCTACACTCAGCAGTTTCCTTCCATCCCTCTTTAGTGTGAATTTTGGAGGTACCATTTTTGGTGCCAACAAATGGCAAGGGAAAGGTTGTGCTGGATTGCCCCGGATGATTCTGCGGCTAGGCACTCAATAGCCAGTGTATCAGGTCGTTCTCCGGAGAGGCTGGAATGGGAAAGTTTATGCTGGATTGCACCAGATGTTTCCACTGCCAGGTTCTCATTAGTCGGTGGGTCAGGTTGATCTTTGGAGAGGCTGGCAAGGGAAAGGTTCTGTTGGATTTCCCCGGATGATTTCGCTGCCATGCTCTAATTAGATAGTGGGTCAGGTCAATATCCAGAGAGAGTGCATATGAAAGGTTGAGTTGGATTGCCCCAGATGATTAGTTATCAGGCTCTCATTAGTCTGTGGGTCAGGTCGATCTTCAGAGAGGCTGGCAAGTTAAAAGTTGTGATTAGCCCTGAGCAGACCCGCTATCCAGGCTCTCACCTAGCTGGCAGGGTCGTAGGCTCACTCGTTGGTAGGATAAGAAATAAAGTATGTGAAAATGTGATTATCCCCGAGCAGACAAGCTGACCAGGCTATCAACTAGCAGGGAGGGTCGTAGTCTCCCTCAGTGGCAGGATGAGAAAAAAAGTTTGTGAAAATGTGATTAGCACCGAGCAGACCAGCTGACCAGGCTCTCACCTAGCTAGAAGTGTCGTAGGCCCACTCGGTGGCAGGATGAGAAAGTAAAGTATGTGAAAATATTTGCCCTGACCAGACCCGCTGACCAAGCTCTCACCTAGCTAGCAGGGTTGTAGGCTCACTCAGTGGTAGGAAAAAAAGAAAGTTTCAAAATGTAATTGGCCCCGAGCAGACCCACTGACCAAGCTCTCACCTAACTAGCAGGGTCGTAGGGTCACTCGTTGGCAGGATGAGAACGAAAGTATGTGAAAATATGATTAGCCCCGAGCAGACCTGCTGACCAGGCTCCACTTAACTGGCATGGTCGTAGGCTCACTCTATGTTAGGATGAGAAAGAAACTTTGTGAAAATATTGGCCCCGAGCAGACTCGCTGACCACGCTCTCACCTAGCTGGCAGGGTCATAGTCTCACTCGATTGCAGGAAAGAAAGAAAGTTTCAAAATGTGATTGGCCCCGAGCGGACCCACTGACCTGGCTCTCACCCAGCCGGCAGGGCCGTAGGCTCACTCGGAGGCAGAAAAAAAGAAAGTTTTAAAATGTGATTGGCCCCGAGCAGACCCGCTGACCAGGCTCTCAACTAGCTGACAGGTTCATAGGTTCTCGGTGGCAGGATGCGAAAGAAAGTATGTGAAAATGTGATTAGACTTGAGCAGACCCGCTGAGCAGGAACTCACCTAACTAACAGGTCCGTAGGCTCATTCGGTGGCAGGATGAGAAAGAAAATATGTGAAAATATTGGACCTGAGCAGACCCGTTGACTAGACTCTCACCTAGCTGACAGGGTCGTAGGCTCACTCGGTGGCAGGAAAGAAAGAGAGTTTCAAAATATGATTAGCCCCGTGCAGACCCTCTGACCAGGCTCTCAACCAGCTGGCAGGGCCGCAGGCTCACTCGGGGGTAGGAAAGAAAGCAAGTTTCAAAATGTAATTAACCCTGAGCAGACCCGCTGACCAGGCTCTCACCTAGCTTGTAGGGCCGTAGGCTAACTCGGTGGCAGGAAAGAAAGAATGTTTCAAAATGTGATTGGCCCTGTACAGACTCGCTGACCAGGCTCTCACCAAGCTGGCAGGGTCGTAGACTCACTTAGTGGCAAACAAGAAAGAAAGTTTCAAAATGTGATTGGCCCTGAGCAGACCCGCTGACTAAGCTCTCACCTAGCTGGAAGGGCCATAGGCTCACTCGGTGGCAGGAAAGAAAGAAAGATTCAAAATTTTGATTGGCCCCGAGAAGACCAGCTAACTACGCTCTAACCCATCTAGCAGGGTTGTAGGCTCACTCGGAGGAATGAAAGAAAGAGTTTCAAAATGTGATTGGCCCTGAGCAGACCCGCTGACCAGGCTCTCACCTAGCTTGCAGGGTCATAGGCTCACTCAGAGCTAGGAAAGATAGCAGGTTTCAAAATGTAATTGGCTTGATAAAGACCTGCTGACCAGGCTCTCACTAGCTGTCAGGGTTGGGAGGCACTCAGGGGTAAGGTTGACGTCATAGCGCGAGCTGATTTGCTGTAAGTCTCCAATCGACCAACGGGGGGGGGGGGGGGGGGCGTAGAAGGAAATGTTGAAAGTAATTTGAATTGAGTGAACCAAGGGGAAGAAAGACTGAGAAAGGAATCTGTGCAAGGGAGGGAAGTATCCCAGGCCAGGGTACGCGAGTGGTGTCCGCTGAGAGGGGCACTCGTCGGGTGAATTCTCCTGAGGTAACAGTCTACCTAAAGGGATTAGGGAATCATTCAGAACGGGCGTGCTCTCAGCAAGACCGCGCTCCTAGCAGAATCGTCGCGGTCTCCACCTAAATCTTAAAAAGGTATGGGCGCGTGTGGATGCGCTATGACCTCGTTGCACACCATTGAGACGAGAACGCCTTGATCATGGCCCCGAGTGAAGGGTCGGCGATGTGCAAGTGTGTGAGCTATGTGCGAGTGACAATAAATAAGTAGAGAATGAAGAATAAAAGGGAAATGCTTCGTCACAAAAATATAATAATGATAATAATATTTCCTTTTATTACAAAAAATTTCCACCCACAATAAAGGTTCTTGCCCCTAGCATATATTACATCAATGAAAGAAGGAAAAGAACTAGAAAAAGAAAGCGGGAAATCTTCAGGAGGAACCGCTGGACCTTTCGCTGAAGGACTCGTCACTTTTGCCTAAAGGACGGATGACACCGCTCCCGTGTTGAAGGTCGGCTTTTCCCTCCCGCACATCTAGCAGGGTGAAGAGCCAGGGTAGAACGTTGCGAGCAGAGGGTCTCTTGTCGCCTTCGTTAGGGAGCCCAGCATCCCGCAACACCTGCAGCGCATACCTCACTGCCCCTTTGGCATTCTCCCGCATAATCACCTCGATCTTGTAGTTGGTGAAATGATGCTGATTAATTTTCTCTCCGGGAGGTGGCAGGACAGCGGCGTCTCACATGCGTTGATTCTCAGCCCGCAGCTCCTTGATCTCTCCCTCGAGGACGACCACTCGTGCACGTAGTAGGTCCGCATTTGAGGAGTTTTGGGAGAAAAAGGAAAATGATAAGGTTCGGGCGAGATGAAGCGAAAGCGTAAGCATCCACGAACACATACAACTATGGTCGGGCAGTTGGAGAGAATGGTCTCGGTGGCATTCAACATGTGTGTTAACGACACGACTTTAGAAGAAGCAAGGGCCAACGTTCTCTCAACCTCGGTAAGGTTTTGCGTGAGATTGATGATGCGGCGCGATGACATGTGCAACGTTCTCTCAACCTCGAGAGCACGCAACTGGGCCTGCGCGGCCTCGAGCGCAAGCGACTGAGTGGTCTCGGCATCAAATACCATGGTGTCATCTCATCTGTGGAGCGTGAAAGAGAGGGCGTAGGCCTCGCCGATAGTGGTGTCCTGCTCCATCTAGGATTTGAGGAGTGTGGAAATTGAGGCTCGGTTGGCCTTTCGGTCCCAAGAAAGTAGGGGTGCACCTATTTCATCGATGTACTTCTCGCTCAGGCCAAAGTTCTGGTGCCCTCTCGGCATCGTTCTCATTGAGGCCTCTGCCGATGCGTTGGATGTCCCAACAACCCCATTTGCTGCAGTACCTGCCGAACCTATCATGACTAGGGCACTCGTCCCAGGTGCCTTGGCGGTGATCAACTTACCATTGTTGAGTGCCAAGGATTTGGACCGTTTGGAGGGAGACGAAGCGGGAGCCATTTCATGCTTCCGCGTTTGGCCACTGGGCTTGGAGGAACCCGGATATTTTTGGCAGGCTTCGGCAGCAGATCGCGCAAGAGCCAAGGATGTGCTGGGAGCTCCGTCATTTTCATATGGAGGGTGTATGGGAAGATCACACGCTCATGCATCAAGTTTGGCTAAGAAAAAATGGTAGACAGAAAGACAAGCAAGAGCTAGAGCCAAAGCAGTCCGCCATACCATCTCCTGGTAGAACTTGGGGGAGCAATTTGACATTCTTCCACAGGTGGACTGCGTCCATGCCATGTCCCATGATGTACTGGTGGAGCTTAGCCTCGTGACCTCCCAACGATGGAGGCTTGAAGGTCAATTCATCCTCCTGCACAGGCGCGAGAAGCATGTTGCCAAAGTTACTGGTGACACAGACAAAGCACCGAATCTAGTCATGGTTCTAATTGGCGAGACCGGCAACCTTGAGCTGGTGTTGACCAGAGAAGAATGCGACCCCGCTTTTCACCCAGAAGTTTAACAGTTTGCGGAAGACAGGGAGACTGAACTCGATCCTCTCCTCATGCAGGTAGCAGGCGAATTCTACTAGCATGGATATGGAGTTGGGGTTGAGCTATGAGGGAACTACTCCAAAGTAGTGGAAGGTATGGCATAGCTTCGACAAGAGAGGGAGGCGAAATCCCCCTTTGAACTGCTCCAGGAGAATGGCAAGTGTGTCGGGAGAGAACTGGTTGATGCGATTACGATTTCCAGGGCGGTGTGCGACGAACCCAAGCGGGATGTAATCCGCAATCGCCATCGTGAACTCATCCTCTGAAAAATTGTACGAAGCGAAATCATGATTAGCGAATGCAAAGGAACACTTAGCCCTGCCATCGGGTTCGGCCACCATCGCGTAAGGGTGGGGGTTGAAGTTGAGTCACGCAAAAAATCTAGAGAGAGGTGCGAGTGCGAATACGAGTGTAGAAAGGAGAAGAAGAAAGCTGGAATGAAACGGTAATAAATGTGGAAGGTGGGCCTATCTATTTATAGTCAAATGAGGAAATTGAGAAGTTTCCTAGGTGTGGGAGTGTAGGCAGTGACCATGCTGCCCCGGTGCCTCGGGACTCGAGCCAGTCCCAACTTTTTCCCACTCACATGCAGGTGGTGAGTGAAATGCTTAAAGTCCTCCCCAAGATGGCGGGAGGGACAGAATACAGCACAAGGCAAAACCAAAACCTTATGCGATACATCAGCATTCAGCAAAATATAAAAGAAATCAGGCGGAACAGAAATATGGTTAACATCTAAGACAACATGATTGTTCACAAAACAAGGCCGAGATCGGCATTCATTACAAAATAAAATTAGGGTGAGGAGGATATGCGGGGCGAGTGTCGGTAGGCTCAGTATTGGATCCACTGTCATCGACCCCGACCACACCTCCCCGTCCTCGGCGGTACTCGCGGGTAATAGTTTGCGCTTGTGGCGGTAAGTTCTTAATTGACCTAGCGCATCTGGTTCCTTGCCCACGCGATATGCCTCCCAGGGGAATTTTTCTCGCACCTGGCACCCTGTCGCTCCATCTCCCCAACGAGGTGCAGGTAGTCCCTCTTGAGAGCACCCAGCCTGCGCTCAATGGCAGCTCGGTGTCCGTCCATCTAGCTGTGGATGTCTCGCTGCATCCAGATGAGATTCCCGATAACTTCCATCACTAACTCCTTCATAATCTTAGTACTTGCAGGATCGCCGAGGAAGTCTAAAAGATCATTGGCGGAGGGGGGCAGCGAGATCACTTCCCTCCCTCATCAAAGTGAGGATCCATCGGCGAGGCCTCTCGGCAGCCTGCGGGAGCGTAAATTGGCTGGTCTTATTTAGCATCTCAAGAAATAGGGTCGAAGCGTGAATAACCTGGTATATGTTCTTTTCCTTGACGCTGGCGAGATGGTCTAGGCTTCCCTTCGAACAGCCTGTCAAGGGGATGAAGCAATTTCACCTTTCTAGGGCGAGAGGGTACCTGGTTGGAAGTACAAGTAGCGGCTAGATCGGCGGCGAGAGAACTATGGCCGAGGTCCCTTTTGGTCGAGTGCTCTGACTTCGGTGCAAGGAGAGTAGTGATCTCGCGAGCTGGAGTGTTTCGCGAGATTAAGGATTGTCCGGTAGTTCCAAATGTGGGGGCTGCAGGAGGCAGGGTAAGAAAGAGACGGCGAAAGATGAAGAGGTATGCGAGAAGGCAATAAGCAGCTTACCAGGCTCAAGTAGGGTTCTGCCAAGAGTGGGTGGAAGGATGGACTCTGGATCCAACGAGACATCCTTAACAGCAGGCAGGAGCGCATCGGTACCTGTTGGGTGGGCCTCGAGCACATCCGCCATCATTCGCGTCTCCTGCGAGTGGTCAAAATCATCGGGGTATCGTGTCACCAAAATTAGCTACAATAGAAAAGAGATCAGGTTACCTTGGTCAGGTTCTCGGGAGGATTGTCAGAAGGGGGTGGAGTCTTCGATGCGGACTCAGTCATCATTGGGTCCCGCCGAACCACCTTGGCCTTCTTCGACCGATGAGACGAGCTTGGATCCCTCTTCGACGTAAGCCAGGGAGCATAACTAATAGACTTGGAGGTGTTCTTCTCTTGTGCCGCAGCAAGACAGTCCAACAGCCCTTGCGAGAGCGGTCACAGCGATGGCCTCATGAACGCCATTAAGGTAGCGAGAGCTTGGAGGGGAAAAGAGGGAAAAATAGTAAGGAAAAAATGGGCACTCCCAACGCTGTGGCCTGAGATATATATCATAGTGGAGGGGCCCACCATAATATTCCCTCCATGTCAGTAGGCACACACTGAATGCTAAGGGTTGGACTTTTCTTTTCAAGCATAGAACTAGCTCGGAAAGAGTGGGGATTGTGTACAACCCCTTATTCGTTGAGTGGGCCCGCTAGGCACCAGTGTTAAAAGGATGAACAAAGCAGATGGGTCTGCATTCGCCCAGGTCAAGAAGGGCACTCGTCCAGGTCAGGAGAGGCAAACCCACTCGCCCAAAGGACCAACGATCTGGCGAGTGGTGCCTTCACAAACCAATCGCCCAGTAGGATCTAAAGAATCTGGTGTGCCGGAAGTCTGGCGAGTGGTGCCTTCATGGACCACTTGCACAGTGGGATCTGGTGGTCAAATTACTTGGATACCCTCAGGAGACTGCCAATAGCCCTTCAGAACAGCGGATTTTGGTTGTTGGCAAACCAGTTTGGGGTGCGTTTAGTATAACCAAAAGGCGGATTGACGTTATTGGCAGACCAAACTAGAAAATCTATAAATAGACCCTTAAGGGAACCTTTGTAGAAGATCCGATCTTGGGACTTTCTCGTCCTCTGATTAGTTTTGGTTGGCTCCCAGTGCCCTCCATGGTGCCTGGTTCAGCATTGATTTGGGAGGGGAAGCTCTCTATGATCTTCCAGGTGTGTGGCGGGACCTCCTCGCTACAACTTTGGGTCTGTTCATTTTTCTTCATCAATAGTCATGTGTGCTAGTGAGGGAGAAGTAGGTGCAGACTATAACCCCCTGCAGTTCCGAACTCCTCTAGAGACCGGTTGATGGTTTCAATACTAGCCTTATGTCAGGACACTTGTCAGTATGAAATCCTCTTAGGGTCCTAGTAGGAATGAGGATGTTACAAGGGGAACTTCTGTTGGAACATGGTTTTCCACATCACTTTGATTTGAGAATAACAAATCCTACTTGTATTTGATCTTGTTGCCATTGTGTTTTTAGCATGCAGGTTTGGACAGTTATGACACCAGGTTGCTGAAACAATGCTCTGGCACTTACCACAAGCTGAATGATTGAAAGTTGTTTAACGTCGGGCGTTAAGCTTAATGCTGGGCATTAGCGCTAGACGAAAACGGCGTTCGACGAAACTATGTTCGACGAAAGAAGAAGACCGTTCGACGAAATAAGCGTTCGACGAAATAAGAATTCAATTCGACGAAAAGGAGTTCGACAAAATAAGAAATCCGTTCGACGAAGTTGCCGTCCGACAAAATAGGGTGAAGAAAGAAAGCCAACGCCAGGCGTTACTATCAATGCTGAGCATTATGCGGTCGATGAATTTGTCAAGGAGAGCAGCCATAATTTCAGGAGGAACATTAGGAATGATTTCCCCAATGCGCCGCGTTAGCCTTTACGCCAGTGTTGATAATACCTAAAATACAGTACTCCTAAAGTGTAGAATATCTTTCCTCTTCTGAAGATCCGAGCCATCAATATGTTGCTATACATGGTCAACACCAGGCGTTAGGACGTAACGCTTACGTTAGCTCAAATTCTATAAATCAGAGGATTTTTACTTCTCCGACAACTGATTGCCAAGAACCCTATTCCGCCACTTCAGAAACTTTGTGAGGGCCATATTTTCAGACAGACACATCTCCCACTCATATTTCAAAAGGAGGAATCAAACGAGGCTTGGATCAACACGCTAACTCAACTCGAAGAACGCACGCTTGGACTTCAACAATCTTCAGCGATTCTTCGGCGTCTCCTTCAGATCACCTCATAGGGAGTTTTATATTTGTATTTTGAATTTTGTCCTTTATTTCATCTTTTGTTTGGTAGTGGAATTCGCCACACGGCGACTAGGTCTGGGTAGGACTTAGGGAGGAATTCACCTCGTGTTGGCGACTAGGTCTAGGGAGTAGATCTAGGGGGTGCTCGAGGCCTTTCTGGTGATAGATTGGCTAGAGCGGCTTGAGGCCGTATCTGGCGAGAGATCAGCTAAAGTCAACCAGTTCGTGGGATACGAGTCGGTATAGAAAATGAAAAGGGTTTTCATATTATTTGCTTTGATTTCTAGCGTCATTGAAATCAAATTTTGTAATCAAGTTTATTAATGATAATCATGCCTTTTCATGTTGAATAAAATTGATTTCATTATTCCAATCTCTTTGGTCTTGATTTAACTTACTTCAACATAAAATATCAAAAGTTTTCCATTAAAGTTTAAAGTTTTTAAAACCCTTATTCACCCCCCCCCCCCCCCCTCTAAGGGCGCCTACAGATCCAACAAGTGGTATCAGAGCCAAGTTATTCCAAATCGGCTTAACAACCGGGAACAATGGTGTCTCATGATTTCGCTTCTATTAGTGGGGGAAATTTTTATGAAGAAGAAAAATCTCTTGCACCACCTTTATTCGAAGGAAAGAATTATAAAGGGTGGAAATTGTTAATGGAAAGGTTTATCAAAACATTAGATATCAACGCTTGGGATATAGCAATAATAAGACCAGCGGACGAATCAAATAAACAAGAGCGTCACCTAAATGCAAAAGCTATGAATTATATTTTATGTGCTTTATCTCAAGATATCTTCAAATTTATATATTGTTTTTCTAGTGCATACAAAGTATGGAAATTTCTTGAAGAAATGTATGATTTTCTTTTTGCAGGTGTGGAACAAACGCAAGACTTGGAGAACATACAAGATTGCACAAATGTTCATGAAAGTTCCTCTTATAATGGACCCATGGAGTACACATCAAGTGAAAGAGAAGAAGAAAACTTAACTTTGGAAGAGGAGTGCCAAAATGATGTCAAAGGAACTATTTGTTCAAATCTTGCCTCTTCCGATAGCAATGTAAAGAAATCAAATTCTATCTTCTGTACTTCTATTTCTACATTACAATTCCTACAAACTACTAAACGTAAGATTAAGAAATTAAAAAGGGCTAATGCAAAACTACGTTTAGAAAATAAAACTTTGAAAGCAAATGTGAATGTAGAATCCAAAAATAATGTGTTTGAATCTCCATCAAGCTCTTCATTTGAAAACTCCACACCTTGTATTGATTATAATGAATTAAAAGAAAAATACACAGTACTTGAAAAGGAAGTTATTTTTGTAAAAGAACAAAATGAAAGATTATGTTTAGAAAATTCATTTTTGGAAAATGATTGTGCTAAGTGTAAAGACTATAAAATTGAAATTAAAGAGATGGATGAAACATTTGATGAATATAGAGATAACTATCAAAATCATATTGATTCAATTGTTTCCATTCTTAAAAATAGCACAATCGCTTATAATAAAGCTAGACATAATTTAAAAATTAAGAATGACGAATTAAAAAAAAACTTGCTTATGAAATTTATAAATAAAAATTCATAATATCAAGAAATACCTAAAAGCATGTTGAATATGAATATGAATATGAATATTTTAACTGAGTTTAAAAATGGGAGTAAGGAACATAAAGGATTTGTAAATCAAAATCAAAATCACCATTATTTACAAAATCATGTTTCTCCCAACCTAAAATTAAATGCAAACAAATTTCCTTCAAATTATAAATTCAAAAACCTTTTTGATCCAAATATTCAAGTAAATGATTATGGAAATTTGAAAACTAAAAATAATGTTAAACCAAGATTTGAATGGAGACCCAAAGCTAAAGATGATACACAAACTCAAATCATAAGAGCCCATTCAATCATATCTCCCCAAAAGCAAACATGATATATTTGGGTACCCAAAGGAACCGCCACACCCGGTCCTCTTTGGATACCTAAATCTCTCATTCATTAAAATCCAATTATTTGCATGAAGTAGAAATCAACTAAAAAAATATCAATTCTCTACTTCATGATTTGCTTAATTTCTTTTTTGTTCTTTTGCTATCATTTCTTTAAGCCGTCATGATATAATCACTTTATATATCTTGTGATATGACTTTCACATATTAAATCAAAATCCATAAATAAATCAAATTGAATAAAGCTGAATAAAAAATCATATCATTTTTCAAGTGATCTACATATCCTTTTTATCTTTATCTTTCTAAATCTAGTATATGATATTTTTAAGACTAAATGAAATAATTGTCAAAATGGATTTAAAAGGTATTTTAGGGGTATTAGGCTAAATTTATAAAATGCGCAAGTTTTGCTTACGTATTTAATATATTTTCGTCATTTTGATTACCCCTAGTATGTTTAATCATAATCATGTCAAACCGGAATTGAAAAATTGCATGAATATTATTTCACTCATGCATATGTTGTGCAAAACTCAAGAATTAAGGTCTAATGAATATGGAGCTTTAATGAATATAAACCCATGTACTAAAATTTTAACTTCCGCAACTTCTTGCGATTTCTTCTCATCTCTTCACTTCATTAGACAGGACATACATTGCATAAACATAATTAAGAAAAATCGGAAGCAAAATCGAAGAAAATCTAGGCTATATGATTAAAATAAGCACTCTCTATGAGCTAATGCGGGCGCTAGGACCTAACGCCGGCGCTAGCTCAAATTTCGGATTTTCTATAATTTTAAAATTTTGAAAAATCAATAAAAATATTTGTATTTGTTTAATATTCAAAAACCAAAGAGAAAATTTACAAAACCTTACAATCTTTCTCTTTAATATTTTTGAAATGGTTGAATATTAATTGTTTTATATACCTCCCTTACATCATTATAATGAGTACCTAAATCACTATGAATTAATATTAATGATCATATATATTAACCTTGCAAAATCAATAGATTGTTTAAATTCAAACATTAAACATAGCTACAAAAGATTTTATTCCTTCCAAACATATAGTCTGTGATCATGATTATTATATGAATCTATTATGTTTTGCATGCATCACACTTATTTTTAGACCATAGAATCAACTCTATATCTATATGAATAAATAAATTAGAATCATCACTTTATTAGATGTCTAAAAATTGAATCACTATTATTACATACATGCAACATTATATCAATTAACCTTATGGGATAACACTACATTCAAAATCATCATATCTAGCATTATCAACTAATAAAGATTATCATTCGTGCTAGTTATCAAATAATGCCATAATGAATCAATCTTAAAAAAAGGAACAATTGAAAGTTAAAACTCATAATAATTTCTGTGACTTGAAAATCAAATATAATCAATCTCTCATAAAAGTCATAATTTATATATTCTTTGCATAAGACTACAATGCTTAGGAATGTCCATGATCATTCACCCATATTATGTGTCTCACAATAGCGAGGGCGTAAGATTGTATGCATTAGATGACCTAACCTTTAAGTCATGTCTTGTCCTCAACCGGGGAGGGTTTCAGTGGGGCCTTGCGAGGCACGGGGGGGGGGGGGGGGGGGGGGGGAAGAGTGATAGGGTGAGTTTTGTCTAGTGTTTGCATATGGGACTAACACCCCAACCTACGGCATGTGTGCAGCTCCTCATGCCCATCTGTCACTTAGTATGGGGCTAGCGTGTAGACATATAGTTAGGGTATTATAATCTATGCCATACCTATATCATATGTTTTTTTCAAGCACTTTTTATGATAATATTATTCATGCATTCTTGGTTTGACCGAACATGCTTATTTTGTGTTTTGCATATTTTATCATTTTTGACCTTTAATGATCTTGTAAAACACAAATATATGAAAACCAAATAAAAACTTAAAAACCATTTTTGATCAAATAAAACAAGCTTATATAGCCTTTTAATCATTTCCAAATTCTTTGAAATTTCTACCCTGAGAAGGTCTATATACATACTATCTATTCCAAAGAAAATATTTTCAAAAATCTCAAGAAACAGTGTTTTGTTTGGGCGTTAAGTAGTTAACGCCAGGCGTTAGCTAGTATGGCCAAATTGAATTTCTGATTTTTCCAAAATATCTCTAATATTTTTCTAATGATTTTTCTCTGTTTATTTTCTCAGATTTGGAATTTTTTTTGTTAGTAATTTGGTTATTTTACTCGAAAATACAAAAAATTCAAATAATTCAAAATGATCAAAAATATGTTTTTGTTATTTGTTTTGTTTTAAAAATTTACAAAAATATAGTTTGACTATAAGACTTCACAAGAGAAAACATCTTGGTTATATTGTTTCTAATGGTCAAAATTGATTTTGGCATACTCACAAGGATTTACTTCAATGTTTAATTTTAATTTCAAATTTGCTAAACATTATTGTTGTCATGCCTTGACCATAATCTGATTATGTGCAATGAAATAGTCTATAGATAATTGTGTATGATTTCCTAGCATGCCTCTAAGTATGAGTAATGTTTTATGTTAATCACTGATTCACATAATCACTATTTTTTGGTAATCTACATGTGCTCATAATCTTAGTCTTGCATTATTATGTAGTGTGATAATTTTAACACATTAAACTGTATGTCTATATTACCTACACCTTCATTCAAACAATAAATTTCTTTCATACATAGAAGTGTTTATTTCAAAATTAAAAATGTTTGCAACAATAAGTGAATTCAGAGACTTTTGGCCCAAACCAAAAAATTAATTAATAATATGCCAAAGATAACTCCACCAAGCACTACTTACCCTCCTGATAAGTCTTAATGAGCATTGTGAGGTTCAGCACCTTGGAAAGAATTGTAAAGTGTCTTGTGCAAACATATTTCTTTTTATCACTTCTATTTGTACACCGGATCACTAAAAATAAAAATCAATAAAATTGCTTATGTGATCCCCCAAGCACAACTTTGCTCCCTGATAAGTCTTAATGAGCATTGTGTGGGCGAAGCACATTGGTAGTTGTACGTATGTTTATGTGCTTTGAAATTTTATTCTAGATATGATGTGTGAAAGTAATTCTATGATTACAATCTTAATGTTGTTGTTACTATTTCACTACATATGTCATGTGTTTTGATTATTTCACTTGTATACTTTTATCAAAACACCTTATGCATACATCAATGATTTTTCATAAAGCTTCTACTCATGAGAATTGGATCCTAATGCAAAATTACATATTTCTCTAAAACCTTAATTAAAAGCACTAGATTGCAAAACATGATTTCTATAATGTTTTCTTTATTTGAAATATGAATTGGGTACATTGTAGCTCTAATCTTTTTGAATATGTTGATTCATGCTTGCCTATTCGGTATGAAAATTTTCAAAGTTAAATGCTCAAATGTGAAGAGTCTAGACATATTGTTGGAATGGTCAAACTATAACAAAAATATGACTCTTATTTGTTTTGTTTTTGTTTTCCCCATTCTCTATCTAGTCATGTATTTCGTTTACCATGTGTTCTCATGCTTATTCCTAAGGATTTGTCTTTCACTTGTACTTGTCAGACAATTTTGCATCTCTTTTAACAAGTGGTACAAACAAGTAATATTCTTCTTAAAAATTATTTTGACAAACAAGTGGTAGAATTCTTTTGGTAAAATCATTGAATGTTGTTCTTTCACGCTTATCATATATTTTTCCTCCGTGCTACTCTCTCCCTTAGCTCGATCATGTCTTACTTTATGCTTACACAAAAATCTTAATCCTCTCTTAGTTATGTCCCAACATTTGTCTTCTTTATTCTAGTTGTGTTTCTCTCCACCCTCTTTTGCTAATAACAAAGGGGGAGAATAAAATGCTAAATCATCTTGATTAACGGAGTAGGATTCACTAGATTAAGGGGGAGCATGTATCTAGTATATGGGAGTATACACTAAGGGGGAGCATTTGTGTAGGGGGAGCACTTTTAAATGATCTAAAATTCTTATCATTATCTTATAATTACTGAGTGTCATATATCTTTATAAGAACACAAATTCTTTATATATGAATCTGATTTTTCTGTATTGGATTTCTTATTATCAAAAGGGGGAGATTGTTGGAACATGGTTTTCCGCATCCCTTTGATTTAAGAATAACAAATCCTACTTGTATTTGATCTTGTTGCCATTGTGTTTTTAGCATGCAGGTTTGGGCAGTTATGACACCAGGTTGCTGAAACAATGCTCTAGCACTAACCACAAGCTGAAGGATTGAAAGTTGTTTAATGCCGAGCGTTAAGCTTAATGCTGGGCGTTAGCGCTACATGAAAATGACATTCGACGAAACTATGTTCGACGAAAGAAGAAGCTCGTTCGACGAAATAAGCGTTCGACGAAATAAGAATTCAGTTCGACGAAAAGGAGTTCGATGAAATAAGAAGTCCGTTCGACGAAGTTGCCGTCCGACGAAATAGGGTGAAGAAAGATAGTCAACGCCAGGCGTTATTGTCAATGCTGAGCGTTATGCGCTCAAAGAATTTGGCAAGGAGAGCAGCCATAATTTCAGGAGGAACATTAGGAATGATTTGCACAACGCGCCTCGTTAGCCTTAACGCCAGCATTGATATTGCCTAAAATACAACATTCCTAAAGTGCAGAATCTCTTTCCTCTTTTGAAGATCCGAGCCATCAATATGTTGCTATACATGGTCAACGCCAGGTGTTAGGACTTAACGCCGGCGTTAGCTCAAATTCTATAAATCAGAGGATTTTGACAACTCCGACAACTGATTGCCAAGAACCCTATTCCAGCACATCAGAAACTTTGTGAGGGCCGTATTTTCAGACAGACACATCTCCCACTCATATTTCAAAACGAGGAATCAAAGGAGGCTTGGATCAACACGCTAACTCAACGCGAATAACGCACGCTTGGAATTCAACAATCTTCAGCGATTCTTCGGCGTCTCCTTCAGATTACCTCATAGGGAGTTTTATATTTGTATTTTGTCCTTTATTTCATCTCTTGTTCGGTAGTGGAATTTGCCACACGGAGACTAGGCCTGGGTAGGACTTAGGGAGGAATTCGCCTCGTGTTGGCGACTAGGTCTAGGGAGTAGATCTAGGGGGTGCTCGAGGCCTTTCTAGTGATAGATTGGCTAGAGCAGCTTGAGGTTGTATCTGGGGAGAGATCGGCTAGCCAACCGGTTTGTGGGGATACGAGTTGGTATAGAAAACGAAAAGGGTTTCCATATTATTCACTTTGATTTCTAGCGTCATTGAAATCAAATTTTGTAATCAAGTTAATTAATGATAATCATGCTTTTCATGTTGAATAAAATTGATTTCATTATTCCAATCTTTGGTCTCTATTTAACTTACTTCAACATAAAATATCAAAAGTTTTCCATTAAAGTTTAATGTTTTTAAAACCCTTATTCACCCCCCCCCCCTCTAAGCGCGCCTACAGATCAAACAACTTTGTTTAATCGTACGATATTATCAATGTATAGCTTGGCTAGATTTTCCACGGAATCATCTTTTTAGTTCAGAATGAAGTGTGATACTTTCATCAAACAATCTACGATCACCCAAATGACGTCGTTTACATGCTGCAATATCGATAATCCATGCATGAAATCCATTGAAATATTTTTGAACTTTCATTCCGGAATCGGCAAGGACTTTAGAAACCCACCAGGTTTTTGACATTCAACCTTCAGCACTGTACAAATATGACACTTGGCTATGTAAAGAGCAGTGCCTTTCTTCATACCCGGCCACCAAAAGAGTTTCTTCATGTACATGTAAATCTTTGTGCTCCTCGGGTGGATAGAGTACTTAGTAAAGTGAGACGTGTACATTAATTCTTCCCGTAATTTGGGAACTTTTGGGATGCATAGTCTAGTACTCTTCCATAAATGACCATCCTCGAAGGAGAATTCAACGTTAGATCCATCCACAGTCTCCACTTTATAGCGCTTCATTCTTTCATCTAGCTCCAAAGCTTGTCGAACTCGGTTGACAAGGTCATATTGAACCTCCATCCAGTTCAAGCATGCTGAAGTTGATGCTCTCCTATCCACGTAAGAGATCCCCAAGGATTCTAGATCACAGATTAGACGCTTATCATGTTGTTGGATCTTTAGGCGCCCTTAGAGGGGGATAAGTGTTTTTGAAAACTTTAGGATTTTAAGAAAATCTTTTGATATTTTGTATGAAGTAAATTTAATCAAAAGTAAAAAGCAAGAAATCAATTTTATTTAACTAGAAAAGACATGATTATCATTTATAAAATTGATTACAAAACTGTATTTCTAAGACGCTGGAAATCAAAGGTGAATATAAAAGACTCTTTGGTTTTCTATACCAAATCTTCTTACTAAGAACTGGATGGCTTTAGACGATCTATCCCCAGACCGGCCTCCAGCCACTCTAGCCCTTCTATCCCTAGAAAGGCCTCGATCACCCCTAGAACTAACTCCTAGAACTAATCGCCAACAACCACGGCAAATTCCCCCTAAGCCGCAGATGCACCTAATCGCCAATAACCGCTTCGAACTCACTAAACAATCACAAAGGATAAAGTTACAACAAAATATAAATGATAAATTAAAATCTCCCTATGAAGAATTCTAGAGACAGCAATGACCTGCAGAATATCGTCGAAGTTGAAGCGTGCATTCTTCGCATTGGGTTAGCGTTGATATGATCCTCCTTCGAATTCTTCTATTCAAATTGAATGGGAGATGGTGGTCTGGAAATACGGCCCTCACAGATCTACTGAAGTGCTGGAATAGGGATCCTTGGGATCAATAGTTAAAGAGAACGAATGCCACCTATTTACAAGACAGGAAGCTAACGTCGGCGTTAGGAATAACGTCAGGCGTTGTCTCAATATAGAAATAACTTGATGGATCGAATCTTCAAAATAGGAAGGAGATTCTGTATCTTTGGAAACATTCATTTTAAGAAACCTTAACACTAGCGTTGAGGCTAACACCTATCATTAAGCCAATTCATTCCCAAAATGCTCTTGCAAGCACGACAACTTCCCTCCATGTCATTTTCATCTTGGTGGGATCAAAAGTCAACGCCGGCGTTAGCCCTAATGCTTGGCATTAGTCTTCTTCCTTCTTTTTAGCTTGAGATTAGGTCCAGACCAACACCAGCAACCTAGAGTCATATTTGTTCAAACCTGCATGCTAAAAACACAATGGCAAACTAGATGAAATACAAGTAGAATTTGTTATTCTCAATTCAATGGGATGCGGAAAACCGTGTTCCAACAATCTCCCCCTTTTGATAATAACAAATCCAATTAAGATAAATCAATTCAGAGATAAAAGATGTGTTTAAGAAGATTTGACACTATGCAATGAAGAGATTTCAATAAGAAATATATTTAGTGGTATGTGCTCCCACTATTTAAGTGCTCCTCCTTAGTATTATGCTCCCATAGAATAGATTTATGCTCCCCCTTAATCTAGTGAATCCTATTCCTTAATCATTAAGATTTATCATTTTATTCTCCCCTTTTGTTATTAGCAAAAGTGTGTGTAGTGAAACAAAACTAGGATAAAGAGATGAAAGTTGGGATAACTAAGAGAGTATTTAGGAGTGTTGTTGAAAATATAGTAAGTCATGATCGAGCTAAAAGAGAGTAGCACAGCGGAAAAAAATATGATAAGAATGAGTAAGAACGTTCCTTGTACTTTACCAAGCCATTTTTCCACTTATTAGAAAATAATGAAAAAGAGTTTGAAAGATACCACTTGGTGAAAAAGTGAAAAAGAGTTTGAAAGACACAAGTGAAGAAAAGACCTTAAAAATAAGCATGATAAAGCATGGTAAAATACATGATCAAAACAATAATGCGGAAAAGTAAGGTAACCAAGATAAGCATTAAAAATTTAATTTTTTGTTTTTGTTTGATAATTCCAATAATATTTCTGGACTGTTCAAATATAATAAGCATTTTCATTGAAAATTGTTCACAACTAAAGGCAAGCATGATTTAGCATATTCAAAAAGATAATAGCTACAATGTAACTAATTCATATTTCGAGTAAAGAAAACATTGTAGAAATCATGCATTGTTATCTAGTGCTTTTACATAAGTTTTTAGAGAATTATGTAAATATGCATTAGGATCCAATTCTCATGAGCACAAGCTTTATGAAAAACAATGATGTGTGTAAATAGTGTTTTGATAAGTGTATACAAGTGATATAATCAAAACACATGACAAGTGTAAAGAAATAGTAAAAACAATAATAAGATTGTAATCTTAGAATCACTTTCACACATCAATTTTTGAATAATATTTCAAAGCACAAAAAGGAGTACAACTACCAAGGTGCTTCGTCCACATAATGCTCAATAAGACTTATCAGGTAGTGAAGTATTGCTTAGGCGATCACATAAGCATTTTTATATTTTTTTGTGATCCGGTGTACAAATAGAAGGGATAAAGAAAATGTGTTTGCATAAGACAATTTATAATTCTTTCCAAGGCGCTTACCCTCACAATGCTTATTAAGACTTATCAGGACGGTGAGTTGTGCTTGGTGGAGTTATCCTTGTCAGTTTAATTCAAATTTTTAATTTTGGGATAGAGGTCTCCGAATTCACTTGTTTTTGCAAACACTAATGTTAAAATTACACTTCAATATGCGTAAGAAATTTATTTTTGAAAAGAAGGTGTAGTAAATTTAGACGTACAACTTAATATGTTAGAACCATTACACTACACAATCATGCAAGACTAAGATTATTAGCACGTGTAGATTAACAAAATAGTGAGTGAATGAATCATTGCTTAACATAAAACATTACCCACATAGAGGCATGCTAGGCAATCTTACACAATTTTTTATAGACTATTTCATTGCACATAATCTGATTAAGGTCAAGACATGACAAGATTAAATAATGTTTAGGAAGCTTGAAATGAAAATTAGACATTGAAGAAAATCTTGAAGTGCCCTAATCAATTTTGACCAGTTGTAAAAAAAGGAGTTTGCTCATGTGATGACTTATGGTCAAAAACATATTTTTCTAAACACTTAAACAAAAGAAATGACAAAACATATTTTTCAACATTTTGGTTTATTTGAATTTTTTTGTATTTTGGAATAAAACAAACTAAAAAATTTTCAAATTAGAAAAATAAACAGAAAATTTGCATGAGAAAATACCATAAGCATTTTAGAAAAAATAGAATGGAAATTAGACCAAAGAAGCTAACGCCTGGCGTTAACTTCTAACGCCCAAACAGACCACAATTTCCTTAGGTTTTGGAAAAAATATTCTTTGACTTATAGTTGATATATATATAAGCCTTCTTATTGAAGAAATTTCAGATGATTTAGAGATGATTAGAAGGCTTGTGAATCATGTTTTTGGTAGTTTTAAACTAGTTTTTATTTTTTATTTGATATTGATTTTTGTAGAAATGAAAAAGGTAACTAAGGTGCAAACATAGATATAAAGATGTATATAAATAGAATAGGCAAAAAAGCTATTCAAATTCAGATAAATTTGCTAACACTGGTGTTATCTATAACGCGTAGCATTAGTACTTATAGATCAATTTGGATATGTTTGATGAAGGCCGATTCAGGCAATGTAATATGTGATGAGACACGGCAGTATTGATGGATTAGTACAGAAATTTGTTTTGAGTAGAAATTGCTTTTGATGGGTTTCAATTTGATATATTTAAGACTCATCCAAAGGGCTTGTGCACAACTTCCTAGTGCGACTTATTCGGCCGCGGTGTTGGAGAGGGCAATAGAATTCTGTTTCCTACTCGACCAAGATACTAGTGAGGGGCCTAAGAAGTGGCATGTGCCACTTGTGCTTTTATGATCTATTGAGCAGCCCGCATAATCGGAGTCAGAATATCCATGCAATATAAATGAATCATTATAAGGATACCATAGGCCTAGACTAGATGATTCGATTAAATATCTAAAAATTTGTTTAACCTCTTTTAAATGAGATTCTTTAGAATTAACTTGAAATCTAGCACATAAACAAACGGCAAACATAATATTGGGTCTAGACGCACTTAGATATAATAATGATCCTATCATTCCTCTATATAGTGTTTGATCAATAGAGATTCCGGCTTCATCTTTTCCTCATTTTAGAGAAGCACTCATAGGAGTGATGGCTTGTTTTAAATTTTCAAATCCAAATCTTTTCAACATATCATGCACATATTTAGATTGATTTATAAATATTCCATCATTTCTTTGTTTGATTTGAAAACCTAGAAAGTATGTGAGTTCTCTAACCAAACTCATTTCAAATTCTGTTTGCATCACACATACAACTTCATTATATAATTTTTCATTAATAGCTCCAAAAATGATGTCATCTACATAAATTTGTAATATAATTAGATCATTATTAACATGTTTGATAAAGAGTGTATTATCGTCCCTTCGCATTACATAATCGTGCTTTAATAAAAATGAAATTAATCTATCATACCAAGCATGTGACGTTTGTTGTAAACCATAAAGTGCTTTATCTAATTTAATAACATGATTTGGGAATTTTTCATTTATGAAACCGGGAGGCTGTTCAACATACACTTATTCCTTAATAATTCCATTCAAAAATCAACTTTTAACATCCATTTGAAATAGTTTAAATCTTTTGAAACTTGCATAGGCAAGAAAAATTCGAATGGATTCTAAGAGAGCAATTGGTGCAAAATATTTCATCAAAACCTACTCCCTCAATTTGTGAATACCCTTGTGCAACTAAGCTAGCTTTGTTCCTAGTAATCTTAGATTTACCGTCTAATTTATTTTTGAAAATCTATTTTATGCCTACTACCGTATGATTTGATGGTCTTTCTACAAGATTCCAAACCTTATTGCATTCAAATTGTTCTAATTCTTCATGCCTAGCTAAATACCAAAATTCATCATTTAGCATGGTTGGAATATTTTTTGGTTCGATTTCAGAAACAAAGCAAAGGTTTGAAAAAGATTCATGTAGGGAAGAACGAGTTGTTACCCCTTTAGATGGCTCTCCAATAATAAGTTCCTTTGAATGATGCTTTGTGAACTTTAGCATGCTAGGAGGTACATACCCCTCTTATTTATCCTCCTCTTCCTTGTTCTCCTCATCCTCATTCTCCTCATCATGTGACTTGTCATCTTCATGTTCTAATGGGGAGACGGGTTCCTCAACATTTCCAACAATAATTTTCTCTACACAAGGAACAAGCTCTTCAAATCTAACTTGAATAGATTCTTCAACTATTTTTGTTCTTTTGTTCTAAACTCTATGCGCTCTACTAGTTGAGGAATAGCTGAGAAATATACCTTCATCACATTTTTCATCAAATTTTCCAAATGAATCTTTTGTATTTAATAAATAACATTTGCAACCAAATACACGTAAATAGGATACATTAGGTTTCTTTTGAAAACTATAATCATAAGGGGTTAATTTTAAAAGAGGTCGAAGCATGACACGATTAATTACATAACATGATGTGAAAATGGCTTCGACCCAAAATGATTTAGGCAACCCAAATTCAGAGAGCATAGTGCGTGTTAATTCTTGAAGGGTTCTCTTTTTCATCTCCACAACACCATTTTGTTGGCATGGAGCTAAAAAATCGTGCTTAATTCCTAGATCACTACAAAAGTGGTAAATTTTTTATTTTCAAATTGTCCCCCATGATCTGAGCATATGCATTGAATTTTTAGATCAAGTTCATTTTGAATACGCTTACATAATTTTGAGAATTCACAAAATTCGTCGGATTTTTCGGTGAGAAAATTTGTCCAACAATTTCTAGAGAAATCATCAATTAAAACATAAGTGTATTTTCTACCACTTAGACTAGATGTGCTCATTGGACCAAAATGGTCCATATGAATTAGTTATAAAGGTCTAGTAGTAGAAATTTCATTTTTACTTTTCATAGATGTTATAGAAAATTTTCTTTTTTGGCAAGGTGGACAAAGTGAAGATAAATTTCCAGTAAGCATAGGTAATCCTTTAATTAATTTATCTTTTGCTAGTTTTAAAATAACTTTAGTGCTAGTGTGTCCAAGACGCCTATGCCATAATTCTAACTAATCATTTTTCAAAATAAGAGATTTGATAGATAATTGTGAAAGATCATGAAAAGCAATCATGTAGACATTATGAGTTCTTGGTGCGGTGAGTATAACTTTATTTGTTTTAGGATTTATAATTTTTTAAAGATTTGTTGAAGATTCAAATAAGATATTTTAGTCCTTTATCACATAATTGACAAATAGATAATAGATTGTGTTGTAAACCCTCAACATATAAAACATTTGAAATAGAAAAGGAGTCGTTACCCACTACACCACTGCACATGATCATTCCCTTGCCATTGTCGCCAAACATCACCATCCCTCCTTTCTTCATCATGACGATAAGGAACTTTGCTTTATCGCCAGTCATGTGGTTGGAGTAGCCTGAGTCCAAGTAATACATGTCTTCCTTGTTCTTAGCCTGCCAACACACCTAAGAAGAAGATTTTAGTAAAGATCTGGATACCCATGAGGTTCCTCCCATAATATAGGTGGAGGCATTAGGTACCTAGATTTGATTTAATGTGTGCTTTCCATTCTTCCTACAAGAGTCTATGGTGTGACCAATAAATAAACATTTGGCACATGCAATAAAAGGGGTTGAGATCTTTTTAATGAATTTTGTTGACTCTTGCTGGTAGAAGGGGTAAAAGATGAATTTTTATAAAAAGAGAGCTGATTTCTAGAGGTAGAGCTAAAGACAACATTAGGGGGTAATGCTGGGCAGTAGCTTCCCGATTCATACCCCAGCCCAAACTTTGTAGATCCATGGCACTGGTTGCCTAAGTTCATGTCCAGTGATTTTTGGCCAACCCCAAATTTTTTTATTGCAAAATTGAGATCATTGATTCGGTTTTTCAAAGAGGTATTTTCGGTAACAAGTATTACACATCAATTTGCAAATGATTCATTTCATTCATCAATTTGGAGAAGAGAGGTTTTCAGTTTTCTTTTTAAGTCCGCCTTCTCTTTTATAAGTTTTTTTGTTTGGAGAGAGCCTTAGAGAGAGTATGTTCAAGTTCTTAAATTTTTGCCAATGAAAGATCATTATTTTGGCAATATCCCTTTTCTTTTCAAAAAGTTTTTATTTCTTTATTAAGTTTTTTATTTTCTTTTAATAATATTTTATTTTCAGTTTTTAAAAGATCATCTTTGAGACTTTTTTCAAAATTTTAGCAAGTTTGAAGAAATTCATCATAAAGTTCATCATAAGTGGGAGGAGGTACCTCAGTGTCATTTTGGACACTTGTTTCGTCATCGATGAGATCGTTTATCCTACCCATGAGGCATATGTTTGCCTCTTCATAATTGTTTGAGGAAGATCCACTTGACTCCTCCGAGGAAGAATCATCCCGTGTGCTACCTTTAGAACTTTTTTCTTTTCTTTTCCTCTGTGCCTCCTTACCTTTCGCTCTTTCAGGTATTTTGGCCACTGACTCCAGATGTGTCCGGTCCTTTGGCAATGATAGCACTCCGGCGGTGGCTTCTCATCATCGTCGTCCTACCTTTTTCTTTTGTAAAGGATGATCCCTTCTTTTTTGCATCTTTCATGAAAAATTTTCGGAAAGAGTTTCTTCTCTCCGGATTCTTCATGAATTTCTTGAAATTCTTTGCAAAAAGGCTTTCCTCATCTTCTTCATCATCATTGGCCTCCTTCTTGGACTTTTGAGCAAATGCATTCTTCTTTTGCTCTGCATGGTACTCTTCAGTTTGAATCTTGAGATCTACCTCATGGATTTTAAGATTTTCAATGAGGTTCTCAATGTGAAGTTGCCTTAGATAATGGGATTTTGATATCACCTTCACCTTCGGATTAAATATTGGTGGAAGAGATCTAAGAATGTTCGTCACTAGGGCTCCGTCTGCAAAGGTCTTTTTATGGATTATTGACGCGTTTACAATTTTTGTAAATCTTGTGTACATGACGTCGATATCCTCGTCAGGTTCCATGCAGAACCTTTCATACTCTAATTCTAGTTAAAAAAGCTTTGAGTCCTTCACCTGCGAGGTACCATAATGAGTAATTTCCAATAAATTCCATATATCATATGCAGTTTCACAAGCACAAACACGGTTAATTTCAGTTCTATCTAATGTACAAAATAATGCGGTCATTGCCTTAGCATTATTTTTACGCCTAAGTTTGTTTTGATCATCCAATTTATGTTTAGGTTTTTAAAGCGTAACTTCTTCCCCACGGCGGTAGGAATAGAATAGCATTGTTCTATAATTCCCCAAACTTCTATGTCTAAAGTCATTAGAAAACATCGCATCCTAGGTCTCCAGTGGCAATAATTAGACCCGGTACATAGTTGTGGTCTACTAATTTCCTGCCCCTCATAAAAAGCGAGATCATGATGCGCCATTATTCCCGGTGGTGAAACTATTTTGGAATAACCTAGCTCTGATACCACTTGTTGGATCTTTAGGCGCCCTTAGAGGGGGGTGAATAAGGGTTTTTGAAAACTTTACGATTTTAAGAAAATCTTTTGATATTTTGTATGAAGTAAATTTAATCAAAAGTAAAGAGAAAGAAATCAATTTTATTGAATATGAAAAGACATGATTATCCTTTATAATATTAATTACAAAACTGGATTTCTGTGGTGCTACAAATCATTGGTGAATATACAAGACTCTTTGGTTTTCTAAACCGACTCTTCTCACTAAGAACCGATTGGCTTTAGCCGATCTATCCCCAGATCCGTCCTCAATCCACATTAGCCCTTCTATCCCCAGAAAGCCCTCAAGTACCCCCTAGATCTAACTCCTAGACCTAGTCTCCAACAACTGCGGTGAATTCTCCCTAAGCCGTAGATGGACCTAGTCACCAACAACCGCGGCGAATTCACTAAACAATCACAAAAGATAAAGGTACAAGAAAATATAAAAGTCAAATTAAAAACTCCCTATGAAGAATTTTGGAGACGGCGAAGACCCGCTGAATATCATTGAAGTCGAAGCGTGCATTCTTCATGTTGGGTTAGCATTGATCCTATCCTCCTTTGAATTCTTCTCTTCAAATTGAATGGGAGATGGTGGTCTGGAAATACGGCCCTCGCATATCTACTGAAGTGCTGGAATAGGGCTCCTTGGGATCAATAGTTGAAGAAAATGAATCCCGCCTATTTATAAGAGAGAAACTAATGCTGGCATTAGTGATAACGTCTGGCATTGCCTCTATACAGAAATAACTTGATGGCTCGAATCTTCAAATCAGGAAGGAGATTATGCATCTTTGGATCAATTATTTTAGCCAACCTTAATACTGGCGTTGAGGCTATTGTCTGGCATTAAGCCAAGTCATTCCCAAAATACTCTTACAATCATGACAGCTTCCCTCCATGTCATTTTCATCTTGGTGGGAACAAATGTCAACGTAGGTGTTAGGCCTAACGCCTGACATTAGTCTTCTTCCTTCTTTTCATCTTGAGAGTAGGTGCAGACCAATTGCTGCAGACTAGTGTCATATTTTTTCAAACCTGCATGCTAAAAACACAATGGCAAACTATATCAAATACAAGTAGGATTTGTTATTCTCAAATCAACGGGATGCAAAAAACCGTATTCCAACACATGCATCAAAATCCAATTTGCTTGTGCGAGAGCCCGCCAACTCAATGCGTCTGCAACAATCTTTCCCTTTCCAGGAGTGTAACGAATATCAAAGGTGTAGTCCCCAAGGAACTACATACACCTCCTTTGTTGCATATTCAACTCCTTCTAATTTAACAGGTACTTTAGGATCTTGTGGTCAGTAACGATGTCAATATTTACTCCATATATGTAGTGACGCCATAACTTAAGAGTGAATACCATGACAGTTAACTCAGAGTCATTGATCGAGTTAGTTCCTCTTATGTACCTTCAACTGGTGGGACCCATAAGCAATCATATTCCTGATGCATCGCTATATATCTCATAGCCCTCTGTTCAAATTGGCGAGCATAAGATGTGCGCCGTGGTTAAACGGCTCTTCAACTACTCAAAAGCTCGTGCGCACTCAGGCGACCAAGCGAATTTCTGATCCCTCCTAGTCATCTTAGTGAGAGGAAGTGCAATACTCAAAAAGTTCTCCACAAAGCACCTATAGTAGCTGGCAAGTCCTAAGAAACTTCAGACTTCTGCTACATTTTTCAGTACAGGCAACTCTCGGATTACGACTATCTTCGACAGATCAAATGCAATTCCCCGCCACTAACAACATGACCAAAGAATGCCAGTAACGATATCTAAAACTCGCATTTGGAGAACTTGGCGTATATCTGACTCCTCCTTAATGTGCTCAAAACTACATACAGATGCTCTGCATGAGCCTCTTCGGACTGAGAGTATGCAAATATGTCGTCGATGAAGATGATCACAAATCGGTCCAAATACTCTCAGAATGTTCTATTCATCAAGTCCATAAATACCGACGATGCATTAAAGAGACCGAACGACATGACCGTGAACTTGTGGTTCCCGAATCGGGTACTAAATGGAGTCTTTGGAATATCACATTCCCTTATCCTCAGCTGATAATAACCAGACCTCATGTCTAGTTTAGAATACAGCTTCGACCCAACCAGTTGGTCAAACAAGTCATCGATTCTCAATATTGGATAATTGTTCTTCTCTGCTAGCTTATTCAATTCTCGATAGTCGATGCATAGCCATAATCTCACATCCTTCTTTTTCACAAAGAGGACCGGTTCACTCCAAGGGGATGAACTTGGAAGTACGTAGCCTTGCTCTAGCAGTTCTTACAACTTAACTTTTAACTCTGTCAATTCCTTTGGCGCAATTCGGTATGGTGAGCGTGACACATGTTTGGCACATGTCACCAACTTAATACATAAATCAATCTCTTGCTGAGGTGGAGCCCTATGGAGTTTGTTCAGAAATACGTCGGCATACTCTGTTATTACCAGTGTTGGGAAAAACCCCTTTTGATTTAACGTAATAAATTAACTATAAGTGATTTTACTTCTTAGGTTTATTGCCCAAATTATATAGTAAGGGTAATCTGGTCATTATATGTCTTAGGATGTCACACTCAACTTAAAGTGTCAAGAACTAGTCAAAGCAATCACAAAAAAAGTTGAGTTAAGACTTGCGTCGATTGAAAGTTGACGCAACTTTGACTTGATATGGACGCAACTTTGAATTAAACTCGAAGCAGATAATTCAGCCTATCGAAGTATGAGTTAAGTCGACGGAATGTCGAAAGGGACTCGATGCAAGAGGAAGAGTTTGTCGAAGCCATCTTACAAGTCAACGCAACGTCGACTACAATTCGACATAAAAGTTAAGAGATCGAGTCCAATGCTTCAACTCGACGGGTACGTCGATAAGGTATCGACGTAACGTCGACATCTGAGTTCAGCCAGAGCAAAGAAGAAATTTGGAGCTACGTTGATAAGAACTCAGAGGTGCGTCGACATGATGATTGATGAAGTCGACGCAACATCGAATATAATCAGAAAAAGGAAGCTTTTTTAGCTATCCTCTTGGGACCTTTTTAGAAGGATCACCAGGCTAGAAACTATTCTCCATTGGCTCATTTGTTGGTAAGAATAGAATGAAGCCTTTTAGGACACAGCAAATCACTTTTGGAAGCTGTTCAAAATGAATGGACGGGTCGAGAACAAAAGAAGAAAGTAAATTAGGTGGCTGAGAGGAATTCCTTTTCAGGACAAGCCAAAAGAAGAAAGGTTTTAAGAACTCAATCATACACAATAAGTATGCAAAAAGAGGAGAAGAATAGAAGAACATAGGAATTACATTCATTCACTCTGTCGAATAAGGTCTGTTGGAACATGGTCTTTGCATCTCCTAGGTTTGAGAATAATAAATCCTATGTGTATTTTATCTTGTGTGTTCAAGTGTGCAGGTTAGCATAGTCCACATGACTCAAGGAGTACTCATGATGTCTGCCCCCAAAATTGAGGCCACAATTCGAAGAGGCTCACTAGCGCCGGCGGTAGCGATAGCGCCTGGCGCTAGCGTTGATTAGCACGATTCCGGCTGTGTTTTTAGAAAGAGCTAATGCCAGGCGGTAGCAGATAGCGCTGGCGGTAGCATGGCGCATAAGAGGCATAGAGCAAAATGTTGCCTCGGATTGAAGATCCTGCCGCGTAAATTGTTTCTTAATCCGGGCTAGCGCCGGCGGTAGCGCTAGCGCCGGCGGTAGCGCTTGGGCTATAAAAGGACCCCCTCTCCTCTTGTTTTCATACACCTATTGCATACACCTCAGAGAGAGAGTACTAGAGTTCCAGAGGCTTGTCTTAGCCGAAATTTGAGGTCCCAGCGAAGCTCTACCTACTTCTGAAGGAGAATTCCATCACGCCGAATCCAGATGAAGTCCGCTTCAACAAACGCTGATTCTACAGCAGATCTTCATCTCCGACTTCAGAAGTTCATCTTAAGGGAGGTTTTGTAATTTTATTTCTCTTTTATCATTGTAAACGGTAGTGAAATCGCCTCGTGTTGGCGACTAGGTCTGGGGTAGACTTAGGGATGAAATTCGCCTCGTGTTGGCGACTAGATCTATGCTAGTTCTAGGGGGTGCTCGAGGCCACATCCGGGGAAGGATTGGCTAGAGCGGCTTGAGGCCGAATCCGGGGTGGATAAGGCTAGGGCCACCGGTTCGTGGGGAAGCGAGTCGGGATAGAAAACAAAAAGACCTTTTTTTATTATTCGCCTCCGATCTTTAACGTCATCGAGATCAAGTTTTGTAAAACTTATTTATCATTAATAAAGCTTGTCTCCTTTTGTTTTACTTCACTTATTTCATGTCTTTAATCTTGCAATAATTCAAAGTTTTTAAATATAATCTAAAGTTTTTGAAAACGCTTATTCACCCCCCCCCCCCCCTCTAAGGGCGCCGACCGATCCAACAAGTGGTATCAGAGGGGTTTTATTCCAATCAGCTTAACAACCGGGAATAATGGCGTCTCATGATCTCGCTTCAATTAGTGGGGCAAATTTCTGTCAAGATGAAATATCACATAAACCACCCTTGTTTGAAGGAACAAACTATAAAGGATGGAAAATCTTAATTGAAAAATTTATTAAAACTTTAGACATCGAAGCATGGAACTTAGCAATTATAAGACTTGCGGATGAATCAAATAAAAAGGAATGTCAGCTAAATACCAAAGCCAAACACTATCTATTTTGTGCACTATCTAATGAAATTTTCAAATTTATATATTGCTTTTCTAGTGCATACAAAATATGGCACTTTCTTGAACAAATGTATGATCTTCCTCTCGCAGGTGTGGAACAAACACAAGAGGAAAAGAACGTACAAGAATCCATTATCATCCAAGAAGATCTCTCTCGAAGCAAAGCCATGGAGAATATTGAAATAGAGAAAGAGAACAATACATCAAAAGAAGATGAAAACTCGTCTGTGATCGAGGAAGGACTAAAAGATGACAAAGGAACTTCATATTTTGCCTCCTCGAAAAGCGCTGTAAGAAAGACTAAATCTTCGTCTTGTGTAATATCCTCTATCTCTAGTTTCAACATACTAAAAATAGCTAAACGAATGATCAAAAAATTGAAAATTGCTAATAAAAACTTACGTTTAGAAAATAAGAGGTTAAAGGCTAATGAATGAAATTGTGATGTGTCTTCATCATCTTGGTTTTTACTTGAAAACAGAAAATCTTGTTTTGAGTGTATTAATATTAAAGAAAAAGTCAAAGAACTTGAAAAAGAAATAATTTGTGTGAAAGAACACAATGAAAAATTATGTTTAGAAAATTCATCATCAAAGAATGATTGTGCTAAATGTAAAGACTACGAGATTGAAATTAAAGAGATGGATGAAACATTTGATGAATATAGGGATGAATATGAAAAACATATTGAATCAATTGCTACCACTCTTAAAAATAGCACAATCGCTTACAACAAAGCCAGACTCAATTTACAAACTAAGAATGACGAATTAAACGCAAAAATCAACTTGCTCAAGGAAATCATAAAGAAAAATGGTCAAAACACTCATTCACAATATCAAGTTATAACTAAAGGCAAGTTGAATATTTCTTCTCAAAATGTTAATAAATCAAACGATGGAAATAAAACACATCGATAATTTAAAAATAAACTTCCAAAGTACAATCATTATTATCAGACTTCTTCAAACATAAAATTTCAAAAAATTCCTATAAAAAACACTTTCAATAATCTCTACAATCATAATCTTAAAAATGAAGATTATCACAATAAAAGTGTCACATATAAGAATAACACCAAACCAAAGTATGAATGGAGGGCCAAAACTAAAAATGAAACAGTAACTCCACTCAAAATTGGCCATTCATTTTCATCTTCTCAAAAGCAAACACGTAGTATTTGGGTACCCAAAGGAACCGTCACACCCGGTCCTCTTTGGATTCCTAAATCTCTTATTCATTAGGTGTCACAAAAATGCATGAAGTAGAATAGTTTCAAAAGGGAAATATACATTTTTTTTACTTCATGATATACGTTAAATGTCTTTCTAGTTCTTTTTGTTTTCATATTTGTCTTAAAGTTTCATGTTATGGTCATCTTAAATAGGAAACACGATTAAAAGTTTAATGAGCCTATAACACTAATCAAAACTCAAAATCTTATTAAGATGATCTACTTATTATTCATATATTCATTAAACATATATTTATCAACAAGTGAATTCAAAATCTTCTATGTGGTAGTAAAATACTAAATCATAAGATTGCAAAAAGGGTATACCACATAAAAGATTTTTGATATCATCACTTCATAAATATCAAACTATAAATGAAACACTCTAGTCAAACATCCAAAAGATAACAAAATCAAGCATAATTCAAAAACAAACAACATCCAAGACATAAGCTTCTAATCCCTGAATTATTACATAAATTGTGCCTCTCTCATCTACTCCTCCTCGTCTATATCCTCCACACTTGGAGTTGTAGAGCGCCTTCTACGAGTCATTCGGATTGAGTGGCGGGGCAGATCTGAAACTGGACTCTCCCACTCCCTCCGCTCTGGTGTAGATGGGTTTAACTTTAAAGCTTTCATCATAAACTTCATCATTTTCCTGATCCCTGAGACATCCTTCTTTATCACTGAAATGTCCTCCTCCACCCGTGTCATCTGATCGCCCATATCCTCTCGAAAGGACCCATATGGAGCATCTCGAGCCCCTCAAGATGACGCACCTCGCCGGAGTGGAGGTTGAGCTGATGACGATGGCTCATCTGAAACAAAGGATGCTCGCAAATGCGAGGTACTGTAGATAGGAGGATAACTATCAAACAAAAAGAAACCAGTGTCGATAGTTGGATACAAAACTTGAATGACTCGCTGAATGATGCCACCCAGAGGCAGGTTGTTGTATATCTGACGAGTGGGTTGACACAACTTATAGGTATATCTGATCAGGGAGAGTAACAAATCCGCCACTTCAAACCTCTCCCTCTTTAAGATGCAATAAGTAACAAAACTAAGCTGTGCAGTAATTTTTGTTGTATCACCCAATTTTAGTAGGATTGTATGACGCAATACATCTTGAATAACCAAGGCGTCCACTGTGAGAGTCAAAACAGTAGAAATCAGACTCTTGCATTCCTTGTTATGCACCACCTGGTTCACAAAAGTCCAATCTCTGTCTGCCCTGAACTTCTCGACAACTTCCAATCGATGTGAATGCTGAGACAATCCAAACACAATCCTTAACTGTTCATGGGTAATTGTCACCGTCTGGCCCTGCACTTGTGACTGTACCCCTCCATCTAGTTGTGTCTTAGATGGGTCCTCCAAGTTGATGTAAAACTCTCGTACCAACTCCGACGAAAATCCGTCAGGAATAAATAAACACAGCACCTCTGAAGCGGCAAACAGCTCCATAATGTGTTGGTGTCGCGGCAAGTCAAACTCCACGATGTTTGGCACTCCCACCACAGCTACCTTCACTGCCAACTCTGTGTGTTTCTTTCCCTTGGATGCCATCTGCCACATTACAAAAATTTATGAAAATTTTTTTTTATCTATAAACTAAAAATTTTTATATCTCCTTAACGTTAAATACTCTCAAAATTACTAGATCTAAGGAATCAACTCCAAACTCAAGTTAGATCTAAGAAATAATATTCTCAAAACTAAGCGTCAAAATAAAGTATAATATTCTAAATATTTTCAATATTTTCTAAAAATACTAGATCCAAGAAATCTTAGAAATACGTTCATGAAATACTAAAGATTAAAATCAAAATCCTCATAAAAACCCTAATATTGATGAAAATCAACCGTTATAGATCTAATCTCTAAATCCATCTAATAACCTCAAATATCTTCATCTATCAAGCTTTAAAACCAAAATCATAAGAACAAAAAGAGAAATTACCTCAGATCTAGGCGTTGGAACGGATCTTCTTCGAGTTTTTTTTTTGGGAGCAAATGGCAGCAAACTACGGATCTGAAAAGATTAGGGGGATTTAACAAAAGCCTCGATAGTGCCAGCGCTAGCGCTAGCGCCGGCGGTATCGGGCCCTTCTGATTTTTCAATAAATCAAAATTCCTTTAAATACCTCTATTTATTCTCTACAATATGTGCTAGTTGGTAAGGCAAGATTTCATTTATTTTGACTTGTATTGGGTGTCCTAGATTCTTAAAATTAAAACAAATTCAAAAGTGTTTCTTCTTCACTTTTAACCATCAAAAACATCTCCTAAAAATCTGCACTTTCAACATGAAACTACTATTGGGACACCTAATCAAAATCAACAATCAAAATTTTCAAAACCCTAAAAAATCACTTACTGTTTCCCGCGCTAGCGCTAGCGCTGGCGCTAGCGTCGAGGTTCGAATTTGTGTTTTTAAAATTTTGAAAAATTTCTAAAAATATTTTGATCTATATGTACTATTTAGTTTTGCACATCTGATTCTATTTTATTTTTAAAAATCAAAATACAAAAATATAACATCCAAATTACAAAAAAAAAAAATAGGTTTTGCCTTTTATTTTTGTTTTGTGGTTAAAGTTTATCTTTCAAAAATCAAATACAAAACTACAAAAACCAAATTACAAATAAAAATATGTTTTTGTGCTGTTTTTCTTTATCTAAAAGTTCATCTCTATGCAAAATTACAAAAGCAAAAATTACAAAAATATGCTCTTATTTGCTAAAATCAAATACAAAAATATAAAACTATAAAAAAACTCTATGATTTGTGAAAACTCAAGCATGATTTAATCTACTATTTAGAAAATTTACAATGTTGCAATTTATCTTTTCAAACTACTTTGAACATTGTCTTCCTTCATGCTTTGATATGTCTATTCAAATGTGCATCAATTATAGTTTATAAGTTGTGTAGGATCAAGCTTAGCATGCCTCTAAGTATGAGTAAATGTTTTATGTTTGATGATGATATTTATTCACTCACCCATTTTGGCATTGTCTACATATGTGTTTTAATCTAAGAATACTTGTGTATGTTTTGTATTAGTACAATGAATTAAAATTGCACAAGTATCTTACCTACACTCCTTCTTTTGCACTCTAAAAAATTAAGTAAAGTGGTTATATTTTTTTTCATTAAATCTATTGATTTGCAAAACAAGTGTATTCGGAGAACTTTGTACAAAACAAAATTATAAAATAAATGACAAAGATAACTCCACCAAGCACTACTTGAACCTCCTGATAAGTCTTAATGAGCATTGTGAGGTTGAGCACCTTGGAAAGAATAATAAAGTGTCTTGTGCAAATCAACTCTTTCTATAAAAAAAAAAGAAATACCACTTTCTCTTAAGTACACCGGATCACAGGTCTCAACATTCAAAATAAAATATGTGATCCCCCAAGCACTACTTTGCACCCTGATAAGTCTTGATGAGCATTGTGTGTGCAAAGTACCTTGGTAGTTGTACATTTATTTTGTGCATTAAAGTGAGTGGAAGTAATCTTATTTGTGTTTTATTGTGCTTCTTACTTTACATATTACTTGTAGTTTTGATTAAAACATGTGTTTACTCTCCTCAAAATTACACTTATGTGCACATCATTATCTTCCATAACACTTCTTCTCATGAGTATTGGATCCTAATGCTAATTCTCTATTACTTTTTATTTATGAAATGCACTAGATAACCTAGCATGTGTTCTACAATGTTTTGTATGTTTTTGGAATTATGAATTAAAGTAACATTGTAGTATTTTTCTTTTTGTTAAACATTCTTTCATGCTTGGTTATTATCAAATTTAAAACTACAAAATGATTTACAAAAACATCATCTTTTGTGAACTTTAACTCATTTTTTTAGATTATCATTACTATTTGATGATTGTTTTTGTATTGCTATAAGTCTTCCGCATCTTAACCATATAAGTGTTTTTTCCTTGCGCTTTCATGCTTACTTAATATCTTGTTTTCTTTGCATCATCACTTATTCTTAAAAATTCCTATCTTTCATCAAGTGATAGATTTCCTTGGAACACTTTTTATTGGTTACTTCTAACATAAAAATCTTTTATGCTAAAAACTCTGAATATTTTGTAATGCTTATAACTCTGATCTATTTCAATGGAAAACAATTCTAAACCCTCTTATCATTTACCTACAAAGCTCGATCATGCCTTCTCTTTTATTTACACATTTTTAGTGCTCTGTATCCCTACCCACTTTTGCTAATAACAAAGGGGGAGAACTAACATGATAAATATAACCCGCTATCAAAAACCCAACATGACAAATTAAGATGATAGCTTACATATTAGGGGAGCATTCACTTAGGGGGAGCATGTATTTAGGGGGAGCAAGTCTAACATGCTAGAATCAATTATTATCCTAAGTCATCATTCTCACACACACACAAGTATAGTTTCATCATGCTTATCTATTAATGCTTTGATTTATCATAAATGGATTTGTTATTATCAAAAGGGGGAGTTTGTTGGAACATGGTCTTCCGCATCTCCTAGGTTTGAGAATAACAAATCCTATGTGTATTTGATCTTGTGTGTTCAAGTGTGCAGGTTAGCATAGTCCACATGACTCAAGGAGTACTCATGATGTCTGCCCCCAAAATTGAGGTCACAATTCGAAGAGGCTCACTAGCGTCGGCGGTAGCGATAGCGCCTGGCGCTAGCGTTGATTAGCAAGATTCCGGCCGTGTTTTTAGAAAGATATAACGCCAGGCGGTAGCAGATAGTGCTGGCGGTAGCATGGCGCATAAGAGGCATAGAGAAAAATGTTGCCTCGGATTGAAGATCCTGCCGCGTAAATTGTTTCTTAATCCGGGCTAGCGCCAGCGGTAGCGCTAGCGCCGGCGGTAGCGCTTGGGCTATAAAAGGACCCCCTCTCCTCTTGTTTTCATACACCTATTGCATACACCTCAGAGAGAGAGTACTAGAGTTCCAGAGGCTTGTCTTAGCCAAAATTTGAGGTCCCAGCGAAGCTCTGCCTATTTCTGAAGGAGAATTCCATCACGCCGAATCCAGACGAAGTCCGCTTCAACAAACGCTGATTCTACAGCGGATCTTCATCTCCGACTTCAGAAGTTCATCTTAAGGGAGATTTTGTTATTTTATTTCTCTTTTATCATTGTAAACGGTAGTGAAATCGCCTCGTGTTGGCGACTAGGTCTGGGGTAGACTTAGGGATGAAATTCGCCTCGTGTTGGCGACTAGATCTAGGCTAGTTCTAGGGGGTGCTCGAGGCCACATCCGGGGAAGGATTGGCTAGAGCGGCTTGAGGACGAATCCGGGGTGGATAAGGCTAGGGCCACCGGTTCTTGGGGAAGCGAGTTGGGATAGAAAACAAAAAGACTTTTTATTATTCGCCTCCGATCTCTAGCATCATCGAGATCAAGTTTTGTAAAACTTATTTATCATTAATAAAGCTTATCTCCTTTTGTTTTACTTCACTTATTTCATGTCTTTAATCTTGCAATAATTCAAAGTTTTTAAATATAAACTAAAGTTTTTGAAAACCCTTATTCACCCCCCCCCCTCTAAGGGCGCCGACCGATCCAACAAGGTCTTCATCTTCATCCTTCTCAAACCCTAAAAGACAGATTTACAAGAGCACTCTCTACACAGGAACATACACTGCTGCTTCCTCTTCATACAGCAGCAGAACTACAACAAGTGCTGAGAGAAAAGGATCAAGCACAACAACCCTTGCAAATCATCACTATCATAAGCAAGGGTTTATCATTTCAGATCCAGTGAAAGAAAGACAGAAGCATCAACAAAGCTTCTGTAGAATTCTGAGAACAGAATTCTCTCCTTCTCCCTCTCACTTTCTTCTTCTTATAATTTCCTTCACCTATACATAATTTTAAGAATCCCTCTTTCAAATGAATTCAGTGGTTCAAGATCTCCTTATCAAAAGATCTTTGGTTCAAAGAGTCTCCTTACAAAAAGACTAAGTGGTTCAAGATCTCCTTATCAAAAGATTTGTGGTTCTAAGAGTCTCCTTGTCAAAAGACTTAGGCACAGGTTGTGCAATCCTACCAGGGAGGTAGAACAGAGGACTACCCACATTTTTGTGAACCTCTATAAAAATACTTGTGTCTTTGATGCGAATTTCTGTGCTGTCCCCTTTGATATTTCTGTGTTCATTTTCAGCAGACTTTACTTTATTTATTTTGCCTGTGGTTTGTTGTGTGCATGATACCTTAGTTATTTTTATTGTATGCTCAGTTAGGGTAAAAATATTTAAATATCTATTCACACTCCCCCCCCCCCCCCTCTAGAGAATTCTCAGAGGCACATTGTGCACTTTTAATTGGTGTCAGAGCTAGGTTGATATTTAAAGGTTAACACCTTGATCTAAAGATCTCCTACTCTTATTTATTTATTTTAAAAATTAAATAAAACTATTTTTAAATAAAATGAGTTCTAAGGATTATCTATCAACAAGACCCTTAGTATGTAATCTGAATAAGTTTATACTCTAGAAGGCTAGAATTAATACTTTATAAGAATTCTATTGATGAAGACATCTTTGATGTAATCATTTCAGGTCCTCCAGCCCCATAAAAGAAAGATGCTAGTGGATATTCAACACAGGAACCTGTGCCTAGGGCTGAGTGGATAGAGGCTGAAAAGATGCAGAAGGCATGTGATGCCAAAGCTATGAACATTCTTGTATCCACCATGTCAGATGACATTTTCCAGAAGGTAGCTGACTGCCAATCAGCCAAAGAGATCTGGGAGTCTCGTTCCAGAATGGTAGAAGGAAGTTCTGATGAAAGAAAGGATAGGAAGTCCCTTCTCATATCCCAATGAGAACCTTCAAAATAAAACAGAAGAAAGTGTTGCTAAAATGTATGACAGATTCAACATCATTATTAATGAGCAAAGTAGTCAAGACAAGGATATTTCCTTGACAGAGATCAATGATAAGATCCTAATGTGCTTCTCTAGCTCATGAGATTCAAGGATCTGGGCCATCAGAGAGTCCAGATGCCATAGAGAAATCTCAACTTATGCTTTGCTAGGAAAGCTTAAGTCATATGAGATGCTTCTTAAGAGCAGAGTTGAATCAGAGGGAAGGGAAACAATCTCAACTCCCATATAAAAGAACCTTGCCTTGATGGCTGCTGAAGGAGAGCCCTCCACTCCTGAAGATTAGATGTTCAGTCTCTTGGCAACGACATTTGGAAAATGGGTCAAGACAGAAGACTCAAGAAGAAAAGAGTGGAGCTCAAAGCCTAGGTTTGAAAAGACTCCAAATAAAGAAGTGATCTGCTTCTCCTCCTACAAACTAGGGAACTTTGCTCCTGACTGCCCAGAAGAGCAAAGGGATAGGAGCAGCTGCAAAAAGAAACAAATGAAGAAGTCATTCAGGAAGAAAGATAAGATGAAGGGCAAGGGGTTCATTGCTGAAACCTGGAGTGACTCTGAAGAAGAGTTAAGCTCCTCTTCATACGAGAGTGATGAAGAAGCAGAAGCAGAAGCAGCTTGCATGATGGAATTGGGGATATCCTCAGATGATGAGGAAGAACATGTATCTATGTTTGATAATTTTGATTTAAATTCTGATGATTTTAAAATTAGCTTTAAAGAATTCTGTAATGACCATATTAAGATACAAAAAGAAGTAGAAACATCTAGGCTAGAACTAGAAAATCTAAATGAAGAAGACCTATATTTGAGAAATCAAGACTTAATAAAAGAGATTCATAATAAGGAGTCAGAACTAGCTGAAATAAGAAAAGAAAAATTAGAACTAAAAGAAGAGTTAACAAAGGCAAATGCCCTTTAGGACTCACTCAATGGGAGGAGTCAAAAGCTCAAATATATTACACAAAATCTCTCCATGAGATTTAAGAACCTATGTCTAGGAGCAAATCCATGCACTAGCACAGAAGTCCCTTGGAAACCTGCCTGGAAAAATCCAGTTAGATTCATTAGACCTAGTGACCATCATTCTAGTGAGGAAAGGGCAAAACCTAAGGATCGGGATAGTAATAATCCAAATAAAATAACTATGGTTAATAAAGTAAATCTAAACAAAGAAAAGAAGCCTCCAGGCAAGAGTAATTCAGAGAAACTAACCAACAATAATTAAAAGGTTAAAACCAAAAGTAAGGTAATTAAACATTCTGCTGATTTAATATATTTTGATTCATTTTATACACATATGAAGTATCAAAATAATAGATCAAGGTTTGATAAACTCGCTCTCTGCCATCCCAATGGATATCATGAAAGACCCTTCTACTTTTCAATAGAACCCTATAATGGTAAAAGAAAGGGCCCAAGGTAACCTGGGTACCTTCTGATGTTTGAGTTACTTGTGCAGGAAGATGTAGAGTTCTTTTCTCAGAGAAAGTGAAGGGAAAAGAAAGTAGATGATCAATTGTAAACAACTAATATGCAAAGGGAGTAATCTATACTCCAAAATTCTCTGATGAGTTTATACTTCATGAAAATATTAGTATAAATACTATTTTCATTAAAAATCATTGCTGGGAAAAATAGCAAGAACTTTCTAAGAAAATAGAATTATTCATTTAGAGTTGCGTCGAATACCGTCGAATTCTACTCCACGCATGCACCGAAAGGAAAATGTAACTGCTAATTCAGAGTTGCATATAATAGAATTTGACGCACCATGTAATTCTATTCGACTGTAGCTTCGAGAGCCGTCCAAAGCAGTTAATTCGAAAAGCATTTGACGCAACGTCGATTTCATATCGACTTATACATTGAATTAACAGTTGCTCGCCAAATTAGAAGATGCGTCAAGTTCTAATCGATGCAACGTCGACAAGACAAGCACGCGCAGCTTTACCTCTAGAAGCTAATTTTGGCGCGCTGTCTATTAATCTTTTCGATGGTGCTTCGGATAAAACAGTAAGTAGCGACGAATCATCTTCTTTTAAGAAGGATCAGCGTTGAATTCATTACGCTTTTGAATTCTCATCTCTATGTTCTCGTGCTCACCCCTTCTCCAGTTCTCTCGTGCTCTTGTCCTTTTCTCTCTCTCTCTCTCTCTCTCTCTTTCTCTCTCTCGTGTTCATTTTGTAGGTATTACAGATTCTATGGCACCTCCAAAGGTTAACTCTGAGTTTGATGTGGATGTTGACACCTTTAAAAATGCTGCAGAAAGTTTCAAAGCCATCCTCAGCTTGTTTCAAACCGCTGGACTGACAAAACTGATATTTACAAGGTGTAAGATTTTGGACGTTGAATTGACAGAGTTAAAGGACAGCTTTCACAAAGGAGATGTTGGCTCCATAAATGGAAGAATATATGAAACTGCCATTAACATTACAGAGGAGATGTTGACTTAAACATATGATCTACCATCTGGTAGTGATTCTGATGAACTTGCAGCAGAAGAGACCAGCAGGGCATTACAGATGAAATTCAGCAAAGAGAAGGCAATAAATTTGAAGAAGAATGATGTCTCTAAAGAGTATAGATTCTTTGCAGATATTGTGGGGAAGGTAGTGTTATGTAAAATTTCAGCACATGATGATACTCCCAAACAACTACTTCAAATAATGGGAGCTCTTGTTCTTGAGAAGAAGATAAATTGGGGGAGATGCCTCCTGAAAATGATTGGGCACAAGTACTCTCATAAGGAAAATGCATATATGAGAGTTATGAGTCAAGTACTTCTCCACCGCTACCCTGCATTGTGCAAATCAAAAGGAGTGCCAATTCCTCCTGGGAAAAGGATCAACATTATTGGGATCTTTTCCAAGTGGACCAGGAAGATCCTAAAGCCTGGTCAAGCTGCACCTTCACCTCCTCCTTCTCCAACTCCACAGGACACAGTCCCAGATCTCCCAAGGGATGATATCCTAACACAGGATCCTACAACAATACAACAAGGAACCATTCCAGAAGATTTTCCTACTCAGAATATCCAGTCCACCCCATCCACTATAGTTCCAGAGCAAAGACCTCACATTCCTTGCCAACTACAGCAACAACCATCCACCCTACTTCCAGACAATCTATCTGCTCCTCCACCAGAACCAATTCATATCTCTCCAGAAACCTACCAATCCCTTTCCCCTGCCTACCAAAATCCTCCTGATCTGAATGAGAACCTCACACCTCCACCTGCCTCTACCTCTCATTCTACACCCCCAATTGATATTGAACAAGCAATTGCAAAGGCAGTAGGGCTGGCTAGCTTCTAGCACCTTTGCTGACCTAATGGACACTCAAGCCAATAGGTTTAATAAAAAGAACTCTCAAATGGAAAGTTAGATACTTGATTCAAGAGGGTCCCTCATGTCTCTCAAGTAATTTGTGTCCTCCTCCATGGTCAATACAGAGTTCTTAACCTCTCTTCTCAGTAAGGTTAAGAAGGGGGAGAACATTCAGGAGGAGGAAAGGTCAGTTCCAAAAAAAAATGACCAGTGAGGGATAAGGATGTGGAAAATACTGATAAACTTACTATATTTCAAACAGTAAGTAGAGATGCAAATGTCCAAGGGGAGCCTCATACAAGTACCCAAGATAATCCAATACAAAATGCTGAAGCTTTGCCTGCAGTAAATCAGGGGGAGCTTCCTTTAACTCAGCGGGAGCTCCTGGTAGATGATCTGCTTCCTTTAACTCAGGGGAACCTTTGCTGCCCATTATGCTGAGGAGATTGCTTAATCTCAGGAGGAGCTTCCCAAAGATGATGAAATCAATAAAGAAACATAGAGGAATTCTGAAGAAGAGAATGAACAACTATCATTTTCCTCAAGAAAGGTAACTCCAAAAGTATTCACAAGAAAAAGGAAAACTTCTGAGAAGGAGCATTGAAGCTTATGTATTCTAACAATACTATACGTTCTAAAAGCAAACAGAGTTGGTGAACAATATAATTTCGTGACAATATATGAAATGACATATGATTTTGTTCTATCATATTATATGGTATATAAATCTCTTGTTTGTATTTGTATTTATGTCAAAGTATGTGTAAAATCACTTTAAAACAACCTGTAAAATTTGTTATGATAAATAGGGGGAGATTGTCGGGACCCCCCCCCCCCCCCCCCTTTAACTTAACAAATTAACTATAAGTGATTTTACTTCTTAGGTATATTACCCATATTGTATAGTAAGGGAAATCTAGTCATTAGAAGTCATAGAATGTCACACTCAACTTAGAGTGTCAAGGGCTAGTCAAAGCAATCACAAAACAAGTTAAGTTAAGAATTGAGTCGAATGAAAGTCGACGCAACTTCAACTTGATATTGATGAAACTTTGAGTTAAAGTCGAAGTAGATAATTCAACGTGTCAAAGTATAAGTCGTCAAGTCGACGGAATGTCAAAAGGGACTCGACGCAGGAGGAGAGCTTGTGGAAGCCATCTAATAAGTTGACACAACATCGACTACAATTTGACGCAGAAGTTAAGAGATCAAGTCCAATGCTTCAACTCAACGGGTACGTCGATAAGGTATCGACATAACGACGACATCTGAGTTCAGCCAGAGCTAAGAAGATATTCGAAGCTATGTCGATAATAGCTCAGAGGTGCGTCGACATGAAGATTGATGAAGTCAACGCAGCGTCGAATACACTCAGAAAAAGGAAGCTTTTTCAGCTGTCCTTTTGGGATCTTTTCAAAAGGACCACCAGGCTAGAGAGAGTTCTCTAACGGCTCGTTTATTTCCAAGAATAGAATGAAGCCTTCCAGGACACAACAAATCACTTTTCAAAGCTATTGAAAATGAATGGACGGGTCGATAACAAAAGAAGAAAGGAAATTAGGTGGCTGGGAGGAATTCCTTTTCAGGACAAGCCTAAAGAAGAAAGGTTTTTAAAACTCAATCATACACAATAAGTATACAAAAAGAGGAGAAGAAAAGAAGAATATAGGAATTACATTCATTCTCTCTGTCGAATAGGGTCTTCATCTTCCTCCTTCTCAAATTCTAAGAGAAAGATTTACAAAAGAGCACTCTCTGCAAAGGAACATACACTACTACTTCCTCTTTATCATCATACAGTAGCAGAACTACAACAAGTGCTGAGAGAAAAAGGATCAAGTAGAACAGACCTTGCAAATCATCAATATCATAAGCAAGGGTTTATCATTCAGATCTAGTGAAAAAAAAAGACAGAAGCATCAACAAAGCTTCTGAAGAATTCTACGAACAGAATTATCTCCTTCTCCCTCTCACTTTCTTCTTCTTATTATTTCCTTCACCTGTACAGATTTTTAAGAATCCCTCTTTCAAAGGATTCAGTGGTTCAATATCTCCTTATCAAAAGATCTTTGGTTCTAAGAGTCTTCTTAACAAAAGACTCAGTGGTTCAAGATCTCCTTATCAAAAGATATGTGGTTCTAAGAGTCTCCTTGTCAAAAGTCGCACAGGTTGTGCAATCCTACTAGGGAGGTAGAAGAGAGTACTACCCACATTTTGGGGAACCACTATAATAATCCTTGTGTCTTTGTTGTGAATTTCTGTGTTGTCCCCTTTAATTTTTCTATGTTCATTTTTAGCAGACTTTATTTATTATGCCTTTGGTTTACTGTGTGCATAATACCTTTGTTATTTTTATTGTATGCTCAGTTCGGGTAAAAATATTTAAATCTCTATTCACACTCACCCCCCCCCCCCCCCCCCCCTCTAGAGAATTCTCAGAGGCACACTGTGCACTTTCAACCAGGACATCGCTTAAACTGGGCTTAGGAACCAAATCCTCCAATAAAGTGAAGAACAACTTCGCTCCTTTCCTCACTGCCTTAACCACTTGAAGAGTAGACATTAGTTTCTTGCTCACTCCTCGCATGCCAGCAAATGTGGTCTCATCACCGATGTTCTTTCAAAAAGTAATCTCCTTCAGATTGCAAACTATGCATGCTCGCAGCTTCGAGAGCCAGTCCATGCCAAAGATTACGACAAATTCACCAAGCTCCGCGACCTCCCGTACTCCACAAATTCACCAAGCAGTAGTAGAGATGCCTCCAAGATTACGTCAAATTCGTCGCGGAGCTTCAGTGGTGTTGGTCAAGTCGTGGGTAGACTGTTCGCGCGGTCTCATTTTTTGGTCGGGCGAACATCCTGACCGCACGGTTAGGAGGCTTCTGTGTTCAGACCACCAGTTATCTTCCTTCAGCATTATACTTTTCCTTTTGGTTTTGTGTACTAGAGAAATCATGTCTCGACATGTATACCTCACTCTGTAATGAAGATTTCTGCTATTATAAATAAAGACTGTGTTGTTTCATGTGCTTCTGGTTGTTTGACTATAACTTTGAGTTGTACAATTCCTGCTCACTCCTAGATCTTCAGAAAATTTCACATGGTATCAGAGGCAGGTTGGAGTGGATAGAGCAGTGAACAACACAAAGTTGCCATCGCCTTTGTGAAGAAGGAACCAGTGGTAGAGCCATGGAAGCAAGAGGTCTTGGAATTGAGATGCTCACGTCCACAAACTTCAAGAAGTGGAGGTCGTGCATGCAGAGTTATCTTCTGGGCAAAGACCTCTGGGAGGTTGTTGGAGGAGATAGTAGCAGGAAGTTGTCCCAGTTGGGGATAATGGTCATGAGGTGTGGAACTGGAGGAGGATTAATGCAAAAGCAGAGTTCACTCTGAAAAGGGCAATATCACCTGACCTATTCTATCACATCTTAGGGTGTGGATCAGCTGCCGAGATCTGGAGAGCCCTGGACTGGTTGCTTAACAAGAAGAATGTGGCGAGACTTCAATTCCTGGAAAATGAGCTGGCTAGGTAGGCTCAGGGAGATTTGTCTATCTCTACGTTCTTCCTGAAGATGAAGAACCTGTGCGCTGAGATTTCAACACTAGATCCTGATGAGCCAATTTATAAGGCAAAGCTGAAGTGGCACATCATCCGCGGCTTGCGGAAGGAGTATGTGGCCTTTGTGATGTCGGTGCAGGGTTGGGAAAATCAGCCATCTCTGCTGGAGCTGGAGAATCTGCTTGCTTCGCAGGAGAGCCTGGCAAGGCAGATGGCGGGGGTGTCAGTCTCTGGGGGAGAAGGTGAGGTTCTCTTCATAGGGAAGAAGAAGAAATGGGATAAGAAGAAGAAGACTGCTGGAGGCAATGGGCCTTCAACTTCTGGACAGCAGGAGAGGGGTTAGGCTCCCAAGGCTGAAGGGAAGAAGAAGTGCGAAGCATCCAAATGCTTTAGGTGTGGAAAGCTTGGTCACATCAGGAAGGACTGCCGGGTGAATCTTCAGCCAGGGCATGCTGCTGCAGGGAAGGAGGAAACTGGGGCTAGGTAAAATGATGGAGGATGGGGAGGAGCCTTCTCAGCTTCTGTCGGAGCTGCGGCTCCTATCAAATATCAGGAGGACTGGATCATGGACTTGGGATGAGGTCATCACCTCACCGGGGATGAGTTGAAGCTTTCTTCAGCGCAACCTTACTCAGGTAATGATGTCTTCATAACTGCTGATAATACTGTGCATTCTGTCGAGAAGGTGGGGTTTGTTTCATTGTGCAGTGATAGGGGGCCACTAAAGATGAAGAGTGTCTATCATGTGCCTGGAATGAGGAAAAAACCTCTTCTCCATGACCAACGCTGTAGACACTGGCTATCACGTTTTGTTCGGCCCAACAGAAGTAAGGTTTCTATGAAACGTTGAGGCGGTAAAGGCCGATGTCGTTCATGTCGGGAGAAGGGCAAAAGACTTGTTTGTTTTATCGACAAGTTCTTATGTTGACAAGATGAGGACAAATGATAGTGCTATTATATGGCACGAGAGGTTGGGGCATGTAGGGATGGACAAGCTGAAGGCTATGGCGATAAAAGGTCTAGTCAAGGGCCTGCCTAGTCTATCTTCCTACGGTGACGGTCATGTTTGCGCGGGATGTCAGTTCGGCAAGTCTCATCGACTGCCATTTGATAAGTTATAGACAAGGAGTAGTGTGCCATTGGAGTGTATCCACGGTGACTTGATGGGACCGACTGCTACCCCAAGCCTCGGAGGCAGCTAGTATATGCTGGTGTTGATTGATGATTATACCAGATATGTCTGGGTCTATTTTCTGAAGGAGAAGGCAGAGGCATTTGCCAAGTTTGTGGAGTTCAAGGAGCTAGCGGAGGGTCAGCTAGGCCTGCGGGTAAAGAAGTTGAGAACTGATAACGGGGGGGGGGGGGGGGGGGGAGTTCACCTCTGGTGAGTTCTCTAGTTTTTGCAGGAAGGCAGGCATCCAGAGGGAGCTTACTTGTGCGCATACTCCACAACAAAACGGAGATGCGGAGCGAATGATCCGTCATCTGACGGAGACCTGCAAGTGTTGGCTGCATGCCAAGAGTATCCTAAGGTCCTTCTGGGCGGAGGGAATGTCTTGTGCCGCCTACGTCATCAACAAGATGCCTCTCAGTCCCATCAACATGTTGACCCCGCATGAGATGATGTTTAAGGAAAAGCCAAGCGTGGCACACCTTTGGGTGTTTGGTTCCACCTGCTATGTGCACGTTCCAGATGCGCTTCGGACGAAGCTAGATGCAAAAGCAAGGAAGCTAGTCTTCGTGGGATATGATGATCGGAAGAAGGGCTGGAAGTGCATGGACCCTGAGACACGGAGATTTGTTGTATCTCGGGACATCGTGTTTGACGATGTGACATCTTACAAGGGAAGTTCTGGTGTTGAGTTACCAGAAAGCAGGGTGGAGGATCCAGAGAGAGCTGTGGAAAATCTTCAGGTGGAGCTGCCTTTATCACCAGGTGGTCCATTTATTTCTACTTCTGAGACGGAGTATTCTGGATTAGGAAGCAGGGGGAGCGATTCTCCTAGTACGTCTGGAAGGGGAGCTATGGAATAAGCAGCTGAGGACAATGCGAGTCAGGGAAAGTCATTGAGGAGATCGAAGCGAACGATCATTGCTCCTGATCGGTATACAGGAGGAAACATGGTGAGCATTATCTCGTGTTTCTTCGCTAGTCCCTTGGATGAGAGGGAACTAGTGAGCTTTGAAAAGGCCAAATGCGTGGAACAGTGGGAATCGGCTATGAAAGAAGAGATGGATGCTCTTGAGAAGAATGAGACCTGGTCTTTGTTGCCCAGGCCCGGGGGCATCACCACTGTGACATGCAAAGGGGTCTACAAGCTCAAAAAAAAGGCAGACGACAGTATCGAGCGATACAAGGCTCGCCTTGTGGCTCGTAGATTCTCGCAGGAATACGGTGAAGATTATGAAGAGGCATTTAGTTCAGTGGCGAAGATGACTTCAGTTCGGTTTATTATTGCCTTGGCTACATTTTATGGGTGGGAGATTTGGCAACTCGATTTAAAGAATGCCTTCTTGTACGGCGAGATTGACAAGGATATCTTCATGGTCCAGCCGCCAGGCTTCGTATCTGAAGATTTTCCAGACTATGTCTGTAAGCTGAAGAAGGCCCTGTATAAGTTGAAGCAAGCGCCGAGGGCATGGTACGGGATGATTGCAGAATATCTTTTATTCTGTTGATTTGGTCCTTCAGACTCTGACTCAAGCTTGTTTGTCAAGAAGAATAGGGAGCTTCAAGTCATCATGCTCTTTTACGTCGACGATATGATCGTGATGGGGAATTCAAAGGAGGAGGTAGCAATGCTTCAAGTTGAGCTATCTATCAGATTTGAGATGAAGGACTTAGGTGAACTCCACCATTTCCTTGGACTCGAAGTGCAGAGGATGGAAAGTGGAGTGCTGGTGTCCCAGGATGGATATGTGAAGTGAATTTGTTAGAACCTAGTCATAATTTGGATTAGGATCCCAACTCAAATAGGGGGAGATTGTTGGAACCTTATTTTTGATTTGAGTTACGATCCACCTTTATTATCTAAGTTTATTTCATAATATATCTTATAACTTAGATTAAATATCATTAAGAAAGAAAGTTGAAAATAGATATATACAATAGGCTGAAAAGAATATATATATATATAATATACTGAGAAATATATATATATACATATATTTAATAGGCTGAAATATATATATTAATAGGCAGAAAAATAAGAGAAGAAATAAATTTACATATGTTTTCTGCGTTCGACGAACGGCGATCTGCGTTTGACGAACTGCGCTCTGCAGTCGATGAAAAGGTTCAAAGCTGCATTCGACAAAATCCAAGCAGCGCTCGACGATCCCGCCTCAGCTCAGCTCTCAGCGGTCGAAGAATTTGTCTAAGTGCAGAGCTCGACTAATTACATTCTGCGTTCGACGAACTGCTATCTGCGTTCGACGAACGGCTTGCTTCGACCCCAGCTCAGCGGTCGACAAAATCCTGCGTTTGATGAACGACCATCTGCGTTCGACGAACAACTCAATATTCAGCGGTCGACGATCCAGACCCCGGCTCAGCGGTTGACAAAATCCTGCGTTCGACGAACGGCCATCTGAGTTCGACGAACAGCTCAATACTTCAGCGGTCGACGAAATCATCCAGTCTCAGCGGTCGACGAATCCTTCCGTTCGACGAACTCAAGTCTGCGTTCGATGAATATTCAGCAAAAGTTCAGAACAGTGAATTTAATGATCAGGTCGATGAATCAAATGATGAGCTCGACGAACTTGAACCTCAGCTCGACGAAATATCTTCAGTATTATATTTCTTATTCTCAGCTCGACTAATATGCTGTCAGATTTATTTAAAGCAATATTTATTATTTCTATTTATATATATTGCTGATCTAACAATACAACTGTTGAAGCATTAAATGTTATAGCCGTTGATAGCAAAGCAATAAATGTTGTAGTCGTTGCAGTAAGCTAAAGAAGGAAATTTGTCTGCTCGAGGATCTGGGAAATGAAAGAGATAATATATCCTTCCTCTTTGGTCGGCAAGGATTCAAATCTGCAGAACTGCTCTCAGAATAAATATACAGAGCGAAGATCAAAGAAGTAGTAGCAGTAGATTATTATACAGCATATTAATATATAGCAGAATAATAACCAGTTGTTTTCTCTAGACAGAATATATATATACAGAATATATCAATATTGCTATATAGAATATAGACAGAATATATTACACTTTCTGTACAGGAAAAAGAGAAGAAGAAGAAGAAGAGAAAAAGAAGAACAGGGGCAAAAACAGAGAACAACACTATTACTCTATCTTGTACTGTTTTTGCTAACTCTTCCTTGCAGAACATATACATCCTGAGACACCAATCAATATTACTTGCTCAGGATCAAAACTGCAAGAAGAAGAAGAACAGAGGATTTGCTTTCTAGAGAAGAAAGCTCCCCCTGTCTGATTCGTCGACCTGATCATTAAATTCACTGTTCTGAACTTATGCTGAATATTCATTGAACGCAGACTTGAGTTCGTCGAACAGAAGGATTCGTCGACCGCTGAGACTGGATGATTTCGTCGACCGCTGAAGTATTGAGCTGTTCGTCAAATGCAGATGGTCGTTCATCGAACGCAGGATTTCGTCAACCGCTGAGCCGGGGTCTGGATCGTCGACCGCTGAATATTGAGCTGTTCGTCGATCGCAGATGGCCGTTTGTCGAACGCAGATGGCCGTTCGTCGAACGCAGGATTTCGTCAACCGCTGAGCTGGGGTCGAAGCAAGCCGTTCATCGAACACAGATAGTCGTTCGTCGAACGCAGAATGTAATTAGTCGAGCGCTGCACTTAGACAATTTCTTCGACTGCTGAGACCTGAGCTGAGGCGGGATCGTCGAGCGCTGCTTGGATTTCATTGAATGCAGCTTTGAACCTTTTCGTCGACCGCAGAGCGTCGTTCGTCGAACGCAGATCACCGTTCGTCAAACGCAGAGAACATATGTAAATTTATTTCTTCACTTATTTTTCTGCCTATTAATATATATATTTCAGCCTATTAAATATATATATATATATATATATATATATATTTCTCAGTATATTATATATATATATATATATATTCTTTTCAACCTATTGAATATATCAATTTTCAGCTTTCTTTCTTAATGATATTTAATCTAAGTTATAAGATATATTATGATATAAACTTAGCAATAAAGGTGGATCCTAACTCAAATCAAAACTAAGGTTCCAACAGAATCGTGGAGCGATTCGGCATGAAGGAAGGGAAATGCATTTCTACACCTCTGTAGAAGGCGATGAAACTTCAGAAGGATGAGGGGAGGATTTTGGAAGATCCGATTGTGTTCCGAGCTCTGGTTGGGAGCTTGATTTATCTGACGATCACTATGCCGGATATTGCGTATGCAGTTGGCAGGGTGAGCCATTATATGGCAGAACCACGGATGCCTCATCTACTAGCGGCCAAGAATATTTTGAAGTATGTCAAGGCGACTTCGGATATGGGTCTCCTATACAGGAGGGATGCGAGATTCGAGGTACATGGGTACATGGATGCTGATTACGGGGGACATTCGGATGATCAGAAATCGATGTCTGGATTTGTCTTCATGGCGGGCCCTACGGCTATATCATGGTGCAGCAAGAAGTAGGATTCCGTGTCTGTCTCTACCACGGAAGCGAAATACAAGGCTTCGGCCTTGGCAGCTCAAGAAGCCATCTGGCTTAGGAGGTTGGTGAGAGACATCCATAAGGAGATTCGGGGTCCGACTCTGCTCCGCAGCGACAATGAGAGTTCACTCAAACTGGTTACCAATCCTATGTGTCACGCGAGGACCAAGCATATCGAGATCGAGCTTCATTTCATTCGTGAGAAGGTGCTGGAGGGGTCTCTTTTGGTCGAGCATGTTCAGAGTCTGGACAACGTTGCTGACATATTCACAAAGGCGCTGGCGAAGGGGCCATTTACTCGGCTGAGGAGATTACTTGGGCTATTTTCAACTTCCCACTTCAAGGGGGAGTGTTGAAAATGTTGAAGTGGAAGTTGGCGGTCTGGGAGGTAGTCGCGTGGTCTGGTCTAACCGCGCGATCTCGTGGTCTCTTCTGTCGGTCTGACCTATTCGGTCTAGCTGCAGTCTATTTGTCCTGACCACCGTTCTTTGTTTAAGGCTGCCGAGGTGAGACCGCGCGGTCTTGTTCGTGTGACCGCATGGCGGGCTATTTCTATTATGTGCGGTTTGGTTCGTGGTAACCGCACAGGATTGTTGTTCTGGTATCGGGCAGTCCGGTCTGGTGACTGTCCGGGTTCTTAGCGGTGCGTGCCGACTAAGATCATCTTAGTCGCGTGGTCTCCCCTTTGTGTTTGCATAAGCTAGTCCCTTGGCGGTCTGCTGATGTATGTGGACACTAGTGTTGGTCGACTTGGCGGTATCTTGCCTTAATCGACTTGGTTGTGTTCGCGGTCTTTGTGGGTGGTCTCGTATATGCGAACACTGGTTGTGGGCATCATGACCGTGTGATTTGTCATGATCGCACGGCTTTTTGGAGAAGTGGCAAATTCCTGGTCAGGGTTGAATCCGGCGAGCTCACTAAGCGCAGAGCGATCTGCTAACCACGCGGGTTGACCAATCTTGGTCGCGCGGTCAGGGCGGTGACTCTATCTCATAGGGTGGTGACTGGATCTAGTTCCATGCCTATAAATTGGAGTCACTGTAGCAGTAACATCCCATTTCCTACTAGACCCCCTAACTTCAATTTAGGGTGAGACAAGTGGTGAGTATGGTGAGTTTGAGCTAGATTGCAGCCTTAGGACACATAGGGTTAGGTGAACTCACATATGGTCTACTATAAGGCTCAAGTCAACCTAGGTCAAACTAGCTCAATATGAACTCACACTTGCAAATTGACTCCACCAATAGATGATAAACACTCCAAGGAATGCTATAGACCCAAAAGCCCTATCTTGGGGTCAACAATTTGACCAATTTGACCAAAGTCAACATTTCCCCAATTTTGGTCAAAATCACACCTTTGGGTCAAATTGGCTCACTTAGGTCTTCACTCATGTACTGGGCGTAAGCCCCTTTTCCTCTATCTTTTCTTGCACTCATTGATGGACAGTGTACATTTGTTATATACTAATATGCAGATGCATGTGATTGTGGACTTGTGCGCTGGTTTCTCTTCTTATCTCTTGTTGTCCTTGTTGTTTGTGCTTGCCGACAGGATTGGCGTCTTGCGGAGATGGCTAACTTGTGTGCTAGCATCACCGTAAGGCGGCGGTTCTGGGCATAAGATCCGGGAACTCTCCTGGTGCGGGAGAGGGGTCTTACAAATGGTATCCGAGCGTAAACGATCCAACGAGAATGAAGTCCACAAAAACTGGGACACCCCCACTCGAGTTAGTTTGAGGACAACCTAGCAGCGGAAGCAGTGGTGTGCCCATGTGTAAAAATCACACAATTTAGTCCATTTTCCAATGAGTTAGGCCAACCCAACTAAGGACAACACTTTAGTTTTGACTTACCAAGACGTTTTCATAACGTATCTTAGTCTTAAATCGATCCCAAGTATAGATTTGGTTAGGACAGGGGGATTCCCGACATGATTAGAGGAAGGAGCTTAGTATGAGTGTAGGTGTTTGAGGCTTACACACTGATGCTTACCATGCACTTATCAAAAGATTTTACCCCCTTAACCAAACTAATTGAACCATCTCGAAGGATTTGGTGCCTGTGACCTACTTTTGGAGTAATAAGAGACTCTTGCGCGTAAATTATCCTACCAATTACACTTCCCATTTATTTTACGGTGAAGCGGTCACCAAGACAAGTATTAGAGGTCGAATAATAATCCAAATCCAAAGAAGGCCCATTCTTGGTTAGGTCACACATTGACCTTAAGAAGGATTCGTGAATGGTAACTTTAAGGACCTTGAATGTGTATCATATCATTAAAGTCTCAAGGTGGAACTCAAAGACAAGGTTGTATGCCCTAAGAATTTTGTGCATATATAGGGTAAATACATTATAGTGATATCGAAGGAATTTAGCCCAAAACATATGGGGGCTTATCTCTTTTGTTTATTGGGCCAGCTTAGTACTGACTCGAGTTTCCCTATACCTTATTTAGAAGATGAATCTCAAACTTATAGACCTTGAAGTTTGGTATTTTCAATATTTACTTGGGCAAGATGAGGTTTTGTATGTGTAGACAAGTAAATAAGAGGATATCAAAATAACCATTGGGGATATGCATAGAGGTTGTCAAGTTATACGTGTATATATGACCTCTGAAATCAAGGAAGTCAGTACGAGACTTTACGATATGAATTGGATAGAAATAGAACCTGGCTATAGGCCCTTGTGATCATAAGAAAAGAATAAATAACCTAATGCGAAGGAGGATATCATAGATTCACCTCCTCGAGCTTGAGATGATGATCTATAATAAAATAGGGAGGAATAGATAGTTGACTGGTCTTTAGTCAAGTTATTAGAAGCATAAATTTGCCAAGTTAGCTGCTTGGAACAACTTATCGCATCATGAAGCTTGTGGATTGAAATTAGATTCCTGCGCGATAGAACTATAATTGGAAATTCTTGAATTTCTGGGCGTTCGAAGATAATGTACATACAATTATTGAAAAATCAAGCCCTTGTTGTTTTCGAACAATTTTATCGTAACCGATATTCTTATACCCTGGAAGATAGTTGACACCTAATCGGAGATCGTTAAAATTATATCTATGGATTAAGTAAATAATGGAGTACTTTTGACCTTTAGATTCATGGCCCGATGAGCCTAGGAATTGAAAGACAAATGTCATTATAATCCCCAAGGATGTTGTGTGTTTTGGAGAGTAATATGTGATATTGGGAAATACAACACCTCAGTAAAATCATAACTTTAGAGGTTGGATTATGGGTTATTCATAACAATGATGATTTCACAAGTATAATGAACTCGATAATTTATTAACTCATACATAATTGGTCGATGCTGAACTATATGAAAGGATTCGGGAGAGATTACCACATGAGCACATGGGTTTTCATATCAGTAGGAAGCTCGGAGAATTTTGGTAGAGTTAACCCTTGAATAAATAACAGGCTTCCTTCACGAGTACAATTGAGACTACAACTTGAGAAATTAATCCACTGAATTGTTGACGTGAAATGGCATGGGCTTGATATATGAACTCTAGTGATAGTATTAAGTTATGGAAAATTTATTGGAAATAATCGTTGAATAAAGGACATACCCCTTCACAAAGTACAATGTGAGATTACAATTTGAGGAAATCTTTTTTTGGGGATGTTGAAACATCTTGAATTTCTTAAAATTTTGGTAGATTTTATGGTTTCCCATTTCTGATACTCCCTTCGCAACGTAGAATTTGAACGCATAATTTGAGAAATTCATACCATGAATTATTGCTGAGTTGTTATGGAATACAATTGAAGAATGGATAGATTGGGATATGGATGATAAGATGAAATAACAATTATCAAATAATCTTGTGATAACCTTGAGACCTCTCATTTTCGTGAGCTGGGAACCCCGTGGACCCGAACTTAAATTTCGAGGACGAAATTATTCTTTTGTTTATTGGGAATTATAACATCCCATTTCCTACTAGACCCCCTAACTTCAATTTAGGGTGAGACAAGTGGTGAGTATGGTGAGTTTGAGCTAGATTGCAGCCTTAGGACACATAGGGTTAGGTGAACTCACATATGGTCTACTATAAGGATCAAGTCAACCTAGGTCAAAGTAGCTCAATATGAACTCACACTTGCAAATTGACTCCACCAATAGATGATAAACACTCCAAGAAATGCTATAGACCCAAAAGCCCCATCTCGGGGTCAACAATTTGACCAATTTGACCAAAGTCATCATTTCCCCAATTTTGGTCAAAATCACAACTTTGGGTCAAATTGGCTCACTTAGGCCTTCACTCATATACTGGGCGTAAGCCCCTTTTCCTCTTTCTTTTCTTGTACTCATTGATGGACAGTGTACATTTGTTATATACTAATATGCAGATGCGTGTGATTGTGGACTTGTGCGCTGGTTTCTCTTCTTATCTCTTGTTGGCCTGGTTGTTTGTGCTTGCCGGCAGGATCAGCGTCTTGCAGAGATGGCTAACTTGTGTGCTAGCATCACCGTAAGGCGGCGGTTCTGGGCATAAGATCCGGGAACTCTCCTGGTGCGGGAGAGGGGTCTTACAGTAACAGCAAAAATATCGCTCCAAGTGTAAGCTGAACTCGCGCCTAGAGCTTGCGATCTCGTTTTTTGTGACCGGCCAGTTTGCTGATTGAATTTCCTTTCTGCAGCTTCTGCGGATTGTGCTGATCGCAGAGGTCACCTCTTCTTCTAAAGTGTCTGGGCGGTCTGCAGCTTGTAGTGTGGGTTGTTGGAGTTCGGGAAAATCAGTGGAGTTCGGGAGGTCGCGGAGCTTCAGTGGTGTTGGTCAAGTCGCGGGCAGACTGTTCGTGCAGTCTCATTTTCTGGTCGGGCGAACATCCTGACCGCGTGATTAGGCGGCTTCTGTGTTCAGTCCGCCAGTTATCTTTCTTTAGCAATGTACTTTTCCTTTTGGTTTTGTGTACTGGCGAAATCATGTCTCTCCATGTATACCTCGCTCTGTAATGAAGATTTATGTTGTTATCAATAAAGACTGTGTTGTTTCATGTGCTTCTGGTTGTTTGGCTATAACTTTGAGTTATACAACTTTTGCTCACTCCTAGATCTTCAGAAAATTTCACAGTGATGACATCATTTTGTCGGATGAATTCCTGTTGGGCAAGCTAGTATACTCTCTTCTGGGTTAGAGGCTGGTGGGAAGCAGAAGACTCTGCAACTTTGCATTTTTTCACTTATGTTAAACCTGTCGCATGATCATATTCCACTGCTCGGTTTTCTGCCTTCAGGGGACTACTTCGACACACTCAGGCTTTGTGTCCCATATTTCTGCTTGTGAAACATATTATGGGACCCAATGCAGTAGTTTCTCCCGACATTAGAGGGAGTTGGTTCCGTGAACCTAAACTTCCTGTTGTTCTTTCTGAACTCAGGCTTTGGCTGAGAGGTCGATGCATGAATCTCTGGCTTCTTTGCATTGATGCCTTTCACACGCTGCACCCTTTGCATATCCATTTCCACAGATCTGACAGTTTGTACCAGAACATGAAAGCCAAAGGTCATTGGGTCTGCTAGAAGTAGCCTCAACTAATCACGAAGTCCTTCTTAGAACATATTTGTCTTTATCTCCTCATCTTCTACCAAAGATCCCGCATAGAGAGCTAGTCTGGTGAAGTAATGCAAGTAGTCATCTATAGAGCGATCACCTTGAGTTAACTGCAAAAATTGGTATTGCAATGCAATGCACTGGGCAGAGGGGATAAACCTCTAGAGGAATAGTTCTGAGAATTCTGTCATTGAGATATCAGTAATCTCCCTACCACCGAACTTGTGAACCTCTAGCTCATGCCACCAAAGCACTGCCTCTCCATCAAGAAGGAAAGTGGATAAGGTGACCTTCATAGCTTCATCAGTTGTTTTCGCCTTTAGAGTAGCTTTATACATCACATCCAATCATCTGCCTCTGTTGGGTATTCGGTCCCCGAGAAGGTTGGAGGATGGAAGCTCAGAAAGTGCTTCAGTTGTTGGTCACGAGTTCATCCCATGGCAATATGCTCAACTCTATGTTTCGCCATAGGCTCTACTGCATGTTCCACTACAGTAACAGGCACTGGGGGCACACCCGAAGTAGGAGTAGTAGGTTGTGCAAGCCGTCCTGGCTGAGTATTGATCATCGCAAAGACCGCTCTAGCGACTAATCTTATCATCTCAGCAGAAGGACTGGTCACTGGCACCTCAGTGGATGCACTACTTTTGGCAATGTTACAGGGTTGAGACTGCCCTGCACCACTCCTAGTGACCTATATTCGTGTAACACATAATTTAGTGAATGAAAACATAGCAAATAAACTTTCATGGAATGCTCAGGTTCCGCAAACAATAAGCATGTTTTTCATTCCTAATTGGATATTCATATTAGCTTTTATAGTTTTTAGGTGAGCGCATATCACGTGCACTCCACCCCTTACAAGGAATTTGGCCACGAATTATCAAAACTACGGATCGACTCCTAAAGTTTGATACCAAATTATCACACCCAGTAAGTACAAACAATATAACAATTGGTCCGGCAGGGACCCTACACCATATTGAGCAAACTAGCTAGACGTTAATAAGATGATACACAAAAAAGAACTACACCAGAGTATAAACAAAGCATAAGCGGAAGCTTTCACTAAAATAGAAATATAAGATGTCCACCTATTCAGGAATGTCACATTAAAGTTATAGCCTTAAAACCTTACATTCAACAATATAATTGATTTAAAACAAGCATCAACACGCAGGCCGACAATATTAGGAAAACAGTAAAAGTAGGTTGACCTTGAAGGGCCAACTCAGCAATGGGCTTCAACCCGCTACTTCCTGCTCAACTCACCATCACCCACACCATCCACAAATAAGAGGTAAACGAGGGTCAACTATAAGCTGACCAAAAACTGCATAACGATCCCCCCAACCCTGACCATTCTAGCCGGCTCAGGGGCGGGGCACTTCTAACCTATAAGCAAGCCGTACATGCAATATGTTTTATTATAAAGAAAGTGCATCTACTCTACACAAGGTGAGGTTTCAAGCACAATCAATCTTCTAGGTTGAGCATCAAAGAAAGGGGAATCTAGGAATGCACATGATATTAGTTGGCGTCACCCGGAGGATCCCCACAATCGCCTAAGAAACTGCATGAGGCTAACATAACATCAAATCATCACAACACAGACGCGGGTATTCACGACCACACATTTCATGAACCCAAGGCATGATTCTAAAGTACTCCTCCACGAGCACCAACACCATCCTATGTTATGCAACCTTAGGTGGGGAAAGAGCTTTTGGTCGGTCTAGGTGAACACCTTCCATGGCCTCTCACATGATCACACAGCGTATGAGAGGTTAAGACCTTTCACCGATCTGCATGGAAATGGGTTTGGTTCTGCTTTGCCCGTGCTCTATTCATCGTGATCCAACTACGCGACTTGGGTACGGCTTTGCCTCGGACCATAAGGGTTTAACACATACAAGTGCTACTCACAAGATATGCTACACACCTAATCCTTGCATGAGGTAATAGGCTTCGCAAATACAACCAACGAAGGAGGTCCAAGACAACTCTACTTCAAAACTCATGTTGAAGGTTTGCGTTCAACCACAACCCAAGCATGGGGTTTCCGTTAGGATCTCCACAAGACACCTAAAATCGAAGTCCCGCATCCATAATGACATAACTTACGGAGTCATTTTTCGACACGCATTCTAGGTTAACCTAGATGCACATCACAATCAAGCATCACTGATCCGGCTAATGGCCACAGTTAGGCTTCAAACAAATTGCCTAAATCTATACGACTACCAGATTTCTATATGCACTAAATGTCAGGGATGGACACAATTGACCTAGAGTTCCGAAGAACTAGAGGGAGTCCTACACTTCACTAATTAGTAAAAGAGAAACCCTATGCAAGCATAGAAAAGGGATGAAAGGACCAAAACACATCCTAAGACTTGGAGGAAGGATTGTTACCCTTGCCGATATCATTGGCTCTATGAGAATCCAAGATTTAAGTCAGATGGAAATAACCGCACCGGGCCACTCTCCGTGGATCTAAAACTAGTTCATGATTCGGAGCTTCGGAGCTCTGTTAATGGCGGAAAGAGTCTTCTTCTTCCTCCGAGGTATTCCTATTTCTCAAGATTGGAGACAGAAAAGACTTATGAACAATGATGATAAACTTCCCCTGCTTATGCACTAATAGTTTCTGGAACATCTCCCAGCCATTTGATCAAAAGCCTTAACGATTTGACTGCTACGATTACTATTTTGAAGATCAGGTTCATTAGCTACTGCCCGGCAGTAGCGCTACTGCGTTGCACTAGCATTTGATCTTATCCTTCAGTGTACCACCTTGTTCTCTCGACGATAGTGCGCCTCATATCGATTTAAAGACCTACGACCAGCGGTAGCGCTACTGCCCGGTGCTAACATCTAGTCGTTATCTTCTCAACAACACTTTCACGATGATACAAGACTCTCTAGCCGATACAGGGCTCATCGAAATGATATAGCTACTTTCAATGGTAGTACTTACTGCTGGGCATTATCTACAGATAGCTTGCCTTCACAACATTACGAAAACTGGGGTGTTACACAATGCGCTGAGATTCTATCATTTTGGGATTTACAGTACCTTTATTGATGTAGGGTCCTATAATAAGCAAATCAAAACCCTTGCCGGGTTGGGGGCTGACTCATGACTCTCTCCTGAAAACTTCTGTAGATGAATGAGAACTACACTCGAGGGATCGTCGGATAACATGTTAAAGGGGGAGCTGATCATGGTCGTTAGTGCTTAGGCTTGGACTTATGAGGATGCGTTGTTATCCTGAGCCATCCAATCACCCATCATGGGTTTATGAGAGTCAAGTTTAAGATCTACCTCCCAACTCGTCCCTGGGGATGGAAGTTTTCCTCCGAAATATACTTGAGTCATTTATAAACACATGATAAATTACAATATTTCAGGGTGTGGATGAGTAATTTTATATATTTACAAAAGATATACATAACCTTCCCCCTTTATGGGTAGAACCTCTTAAGGTCATCTCCAGTACATGTGTTCCCGAGGAGTTCCACTACAGGATTTTGTAGGCGGCATCCTTCAGTTTTGAGCACTTCATGCACGAAGAACAACCCTTCCCAATTTGGGTCCAGCTTCCCGATGGCGGCATATCTTCCTACCGCATCAACTTTCTTCATGTTGAGATCTCCTAGCTGGAATTGCTTGATGCTATCATGCTTGTCTGAGTGCCTCTCCATCCTTCTCTTGACCTCTTCTTTCCTGACCGATGCAAGATCTTGAAGCTCTTCAATATAGCCGAGCGATACTCTTTGGTATTCTTCATTTTCAAGGCGCCACTCCTCATATCCCCCTTTTGCAGCAACTACTCTCGGGCTTTTGTGCTTAAATTTGATAGGGATGAAAGCCTCTGACCTTTGGGACAGTTTAAATAGTGTCTCCATAGTGGTCGAGTTGGGAGTGTTCTTAAAGCCCATAGGACTAATGCAAGATGCTCGACCCAATTCCCGTTTAGATTCTCGACCTTCTTCTTCAGAAGTTTGATGATAAGCTTATTTGCAGCGTCAACCTGGTCATTACTTCTAGGATGTTGAACTGAGGCGAAATAAAGATCTATCCCCAGCTGGATATAGAAGTCAGTCAGCTCCAGACTTGCAAACTGCGGACTATTGTCGGTGACAATTGCTAGAGGGATCCCAAATCTGCAGGCAATTTCTCCTCAAATGAAGTTCTTCACTGTCTGTGATGTTTTCTTGGCCAGCGCTTTGGCTTCGATCCACTTCGAGAGGTAGTCAATCATTACCAGAATAAATTTTCTTTGCCCTCATTCCTGAGCAAAGGGACCAATCAAATCCATTCCCCAAATGGCAAATGGTCATGAGGTCGTGATCGAATGAAGGTGCTGAGTGGACTGCAGTTGAAGTGGAGCAATGAGTCAGCACTTTCGACACTTCATGGAGATTGACTATCCATCCTTCCTCATTGTAGGCTATAAATAGCCCTGCCTCAAGATTCTTTTCTCAAGAGTGCAAGTCCCCGCGTGACTTCTACACTCCCCTAAATGAATCTCTTCGAGCACTTATAGAACTTTGTCCTATGAGACACATCTAGCTAAAGGGCCCGAGACGGTCTTATGATGCATCTCCCCACCATGGAGTAAATAGTAGGCCACATAGTATCGAAACTTTCTCTTATCTTCCACCTCATCTAGAAACTAGCTGGTATCGAGAAATTCCATAAATAGGTCCAACCAAGAACTTGTTGCTCGATCTCCATCATTTCCCATTCTTCGATCAACATCTGCAACAACTCGATGCTCATGCCTATGGTTCTTGGGTCGTACTTGGCTAGTCAGTCTGCCGTAGAGTTCTCTTCACTTGGCATATGTTCAATGAAGAATTATCTGAAAGTTCACATCATTCATTTTACTTTCGTCATGCATAGCTGTAGAATGCCATCCCGTAACTCAAACTCCCCACAGATCTAGGATGCGACCACCATCGAGTCTGTGAATGCTAGAAGATCTTGTACTCCTAGATCTTTTGCCAGGCGAAGCCCAACGACTATAACTTCATACTCCGTCTGATTGTTTGAGATAGGGAACAAGATTTTGACAACTTGCTCTATCCTCATCCCTTGCGAGCTTACGAACACGATGCCCAGTCCCACAAAGTTCTTTCCCGAAGCTCCATCTACGAGCAAAATACAAGGCACAAAATCAGTGGGAACCCCTCCTTACCCTGCATCGACCAAGAAGTAGGCCATGTAATCAGCCACAGCTTGAACTTTGATGACTACCCTGTGGAAGAAGATGTCAAACTCAATGGGCTCTACCGACCTATTTGCCAACTGCCTCGAGTGCTCCACACCAACCATGATGCTTAGAAGTGTATGATCTGTCACAACACAAACAGAATGAGCTTAAAAACATGGTCGGAACTTCCAAGTCTAGATGACTAAGGCGAAGGCCAACTTCTCAAGAATGGGGTACCACTTTTCTGCCTAATGGAGTTACCTGCTCAAATAGTAAATAGGAAGTTGCTTCTTTCCATCGTCCTTTATGAGCACCAAACTTATTACTTGTATTCCCACTCCTAAATAGAGGAACATGTCTTCCCCTTCCTTCGGGCCCTAAAGTAATGGGGCCTACATTAGTAGTTGCTTTAGCTTTTCAAATGCCTCCTAGCACTTCCCCATCTATTCGAACTATTGATTGTTGCGAAGAGTTTTAAAGAACAGGGGCACTTCTCTCCGGCCTTTGACAAGAAGCGGTTTAGGGCAACCAAACTTCCAGTTAGGCATTGGACTTCCTTCATACTCTTGGGGGATGCCATCTCCATGATGGCTTTGACCTTGTCGAGGTTGGGTTCGACACCCTCTTGGGTGAGGAGATGCCCAAGAATTTCCATCTTCCTACACTGAACACACACGTCGATGGGTTGAGCCTCATCTAGAACTTCCAAAGTCTCATGAAGGTCTCCACCAGATCAGTGATATGCTTCTAAATGCTCTTGTTTTTATCAAGATATCATCAACACACACTTCCAGGTTCTGCCCCTTTTGCTCCTTGAACACGCAATCCATTATCCACTAGTACGTAGCCCTTGCATTTTTCAACCCAAATGGCATCATGTTGTAGCTATAGCATCCATCGTTTTTGATGAAGGAGAGTCGCGAAGATCATGTGGATGCGTCTAAATCTGGTAATTCCCTAAATAGGCATCAAGAAAGCACATACCAGAAAAACCGACGTCGGAATCAACGAGTGCGTCGATCCGAGGTAGGTGATAAAAATCTTTCGGAGGGACTATTAATTTAGGAAAAGTCTACACACTTCATCCAACCCCCTCCGATCTTCTTGACCATTACAACATTGGAGACCCAACCTGGGTACTGAATCTCTAAAATAAAGCAAGTCTAAAGTAGCTTCCTAACTTTCTTCCGAATGGGCTCAACCAACGCGATGGCAATTTCCCTTTTCTTTTGGAGGATGGGGCGAACCTCAGGGTCCAGATTAAGGCGATCACAAGCCATATCAACATCAATACCTGAGATCTCTGCCTCACTCCAAGCAAAGATGTCAGCATTCTCCTTCAGGCATGCCACCAACTTCATCTTGTCATCTGTCTTCAGTGCTCCGCTGATCCTCATCATCCCTGGCATCCCGCCCTGAGTCATCACCTCCACCGCTTCCACTTCCACTGCTTCCTCTAGCCGAGCCATTTTTTCCATCTCCTTACTTACCTCCTCCACTTCTTCCATCCAGCTGATGGTGCTTACAAAGCTCAAGTAGCACTCACAAGATATTCTAGGATCGCTCATGATCCTTATCTATAGGTCTCCCTAGAAGTTCTCGAGGCTCTAATTGTACAAGGATGGAATAGCCATAATGAAATTTATGAGTGGCCTTCCAAAAATAACACTGTAGCAAATCGACGCATCAATAATGACAAACCTCCAAATCTTCGATGTACCGCCAAGCGTTACCAATAACTCTACTCCTCCTTCCACCTCATTCCTTTCACCTGAGAAGCCAAAGAGGGGTCCATCCAAGGCTATCACCTTGCCTGCTTCCACTAATAACCCATCAAACACCATCTTGAAGATGATGTTTACTGAGTTCCCATTATCCACTAGTATCCGAGCGTCTGTGAAGTCCTCAATCACTGCCTGGATGACCAAGGCGTAATGGAAGGGATTTTCATTCTCTAACATGTCTTCCTCCGAGAAGGTGATCTCTTCTACCGTAGGAGGCACTTGGGAGGTTGAAGTGACGCATTTGTGATAGAATGTATGAAGACTTCCATTATGGGAAGTTTCTAACCCTATTCCTCCGTGGATGATGCCCACTCCTCCATGGCCTCCCATATCAATCCTATCTTCATTCCTCCGTTGGGCCAAAGGATGAACCTGCTTTATCTCGATTGGATCCACCTACCTTTGATCTTCTCGTCCTCCTGTTCCTCCATCTCTGGCCCTCCTCCTGGATTCCAGGAACTCTGGGCAAGTCATGGTGCAATGCCCCTCTTCCCAATGTAGCTCGCAATATAGGGGGATTAACCCCGATTGGTTCCTCCTCTAACGATGTCTTCTTTGCCTCCAGTTTCCCTATTTGGCAATCGCCATCGCTTCTCTATGTCCACATCCAGAATGTCATTCTAGATGGTTATAGTTGTTCCTCCTCTCGGGCGAGAACCTTCTTCCGGGACCCATCTGCTGGGTTCTTCATGTCGGCCTCCAAGGAGGCCTATTCAAGAGAGTCTGAAATCTCCTTTCTTGCCCTCGCGTCTCAGAAGCCACAGTTGTCCTCCTCACCTTCTATAATCTTGGCTCCTAATCTCCTCTTTCCTCTTAGGCTCAACATGTTCCCATCTTCCCTGACCCCTTATTTCTTGCCTACTCGACTCCAACTTCTTGCCCTGCTCTGGGATTTCCCCTTCCTCATCCCAGGCCAACCTGGATAGCTTGGCCAAGAAATTGTTATTCATTGCCTCTCTATGGATGAACTTGTTCACCCTATCAATCAGCTCCTCCTAGGACATCAGGGGATCTTGGCTGATCACTAACTTGAAGATGCCTTCTCTAAGGCCAAACGTGAGCACTAGCTGCAGTGTGTAACCATCCACCTATTGGATGTCGAGGAATTCTTCTTAAAAGCGATTGATATAATACCACGGGGTCCCCTAGACTCCTTACATCAGATGAAGAGAGAAATTGCATCCTTCTTCTTCTTCGAGGTTGCAAACTACAACGTTAGCCTTCGACGTAAATCCTCGAAGTAGTAGATAGAGCCTCCTAGCAGCAGATGGAACCAATCTCTCACCTTCCCCTAGAAGGTTGCAGCAAAGACCCTGCACTTGATTGCATCAGTCATGTTCCATATCTTGATCATGTCCTCGAACCATTTTGTGTGGTGGATCGGATCATCCTTCCCTATGTAATAATTTAGGGTGGGATCCTTGAACCCTTATGGGACTAGGGACAACAAGTCTTCGTCATAGAATGGGCTCCTTCCACCCTGTTGGCCATCCGCGAGTTGGCGAGATGCGCCCAACTTGCCTATGTGAGTTTCCTGGTAACTCTCCAGGTTCTCCACTTCTCAGAATCAGACTCCCTGCAAACTCCCGGGGAGATACCACGACTGCACAAGTCGCTCCGACTCTTCCGGTGTGAATTCCTTACCCACTGACCTATATGGCTCTCCGTCCTCTGATGGGGTGATGTGATGAGGCAAGGTCACCATCAACTTAATGCGAGGAATTAGTACTGATCACAAAGTCTCCTTGATCCTCCGGGCGAAGTCTTTGAAGTTTGCCTTCATCACATATTCTCCCTCCACTGGCGAGTTGTCTAGTATAACCTCCTTGCACCATGTATAATTCTCGTTGACCTTTCCTCTTCTTAATATGGTCCTCCCTCACCACACTAAAGTGTTGGAGCCAAGAAAATCCTTGCTCCAAATGTTTGGACCTAAATGTAGTTTAAGGTTACTTATCCCACGACCGAATGCCATGGAACTGATCGTAAGAGCAAAGAAAGGAATATCTCTAAGAAAACGTCATGTGCTTCAATAGGGAGGTCCCACCATGTAACCGGAAGTCGAGAATAACTTCCCCTTCAAAATTGAAAGGTTGAGCTAGGTACGAGGAAGGCACCACTCAGAGAGTACTAAAATTATAAGTGGTGGGGGGTCTCAAGATTTCAAGGTGCTATTCTTGGTACCCCTTAGGGTCTATTTATAGACAAATCCACGGGGGATATATGCGAGAATTCACCATCCCTGAAAATACATGCCTTATGACTTTTGGGGCATCCTCGCTAACTATGCAAAAAATGCAACTATTCACCCATAGCGGTGAGTCATCTAGGATACCCGACTACCCGATGAGAAACAAGGGCAACTCGCCCTTTGCTGACACCATCCTCATTGATGGACCCTGACTTTGACTTTTGTTTACGTGGACTGGATGTGCCCACCTTCGACAAATATGGGTTGTACAAAGGGTGTGCACAGCAGAGTCATAAAATATTTATGAAGATTAAGTCCTTCCAACATTCTTATGAAAGGTATTATGTTACCACACTTGAACGAACGTCTTGTGGTATAATTTTCTAATTTACAAAGTGAATCATTTTTAAAGAGGCTAAGGTCAAGTTTCAAAATTAATAATTTAATATCTAATTTTTATTATGTACCACACAAGTGACCATATACCGTCACTCAAAAAAAATGTTTCCCAGTATTCAGTGTAGTCATGTCAGTTAGAATTTATCAAACTATAATTTTCTTTGTGTCTTAGATGTTTTCTATCTTGGTTGTTTATAGTCATGCTAATTAAAGTTTTCTAAACTATGTTGTTGTCATATCTAGTTTTTATTCTGCTTTAGGTTGTCTAAAATTGAATGCTTTTGATTATTTTCTATAATATGTAGACGTGTACTTGAAATTGTGTTTATTTTCTGCCTTTAACAACACTTTAGGTCCACCACCGGTTCCGCTGCATTGGTTCATCCCGAACAAAGCAATAATGGTTATTATACTAGAAGGTGTTTATATGACTACTAATGCCTCAAGTGATCAATTTGTGCTCTAATGCTCCTTTACACCCCCCCCCCCCCAGAATTAGGAACCAACAAGGGGATTTTATCGCAAACCACCGCCAATCTGCAATGAAGAAGGGAATAGAAGAAGAGTAGAGGTATAAGCATCTCAACCCTCTCCTGTTATACTCTCCTAATGCTATGAATCGACGATGATGCTATGTGAATAACCATCACACCACAAGCACAGTAAGATATAAACGGTAGCAGAAGGATTTTTAGCAAAAGACTACAACCACATAGTAGATCATAGAAACATAATTATAATAAGTAGATACAAAAGAAACCACAACAACGACACAAGGCCTACATTCCAAGTACACGATCTAGTGAATATTTGGTGGCTCACAAGTAAACACCCAAAGACTGATAAGTAAGAATAATAAGTAAATCTATGAACCAATCGAACCAACTATAATGTTAAATATATCATGATCTTCTAGAATCTCCAAACTTCATGTCATTGCCATGGCGCGGCTCTTGGAACATCTGGGGTGGAAACCGAGGTGATAGTTAGCAATACAATATGTATTGGCTAAGTAGTCCCTCCTCTCCCCTGGGACACTAGTATGCTTAAGGGATGCAATAACTGTCATGTAGTAAGTGTCAGCACAATGCAATATAAATGAATATGAACAATAATATTTTTTAAGGAATGCAGTAATATAGTATAAAAGGAGTGCGGTATATATAAACAATAAGTAAACATATCTTAGTTCTATCCTACCAGTGTGCACAACACAAGCATTCTTGTAAGTATATTAACCAAAATAAATAAATAGTACATTTTTAAAGAACCAATCATATAAAGACGGTCATACAAATTTATATGATTAAGATCTTGCACAATCTAAATTACACAATTAAGTAAAAACAATACAATTATATATCTACACAACCAATGAAAAAGCTAAGCAATTATATCATCATCATAGGAGTGTCACAACCCCATAACCAACATGGATCATTTGAGTCACACAATGCAAGTACAAATATTGATATCATCACATCCATCCAAAAACAACACACACTCTATATCGACATAGATTTATATGCAAAGTGTCAAAATGTAAACACTTGATCGTAATTGAGTGAAATATAATGAATGAGATCTGTTATTCATGGGTTAGCTAGTCCCTTAGGCACTACCGTCATGGACAATCGGTAGCAGTGACCTATCCTTGCCACTTTTATGGTATTTAAGCATAATCATCCATAGGCTTTACATATTTCTATTTCGATCTTGTTTTATCAATACATTGCCCAATGATGTTATCCTTTCAAATAATCATTATCCTAACCCTCCAGAGTGTGTAGTGTAAGATACCTCCCCCCAAACACGAATTGGATTAGTGGGCCTTATGCCCAAGGGGGGAATTCTATGCTATCTAAGAAGGTAAATGTGCCCACTCTTAAAGCACAGGATGATCTCCTTGTAAGGCTATTCATCATCATCATAACCGATAACATTTAAAAGCGGGAGCAATCCCAAAAAGGAACATATGCATAAAATTTGTTGTAACAATATATTATACAAAGCTACTCGGGGTCGTACATGCAACCCTAATCGAACAGAAGCAAGAGTACAAAAAAATCACACTGATTGCCGCAATCTAGTATCTCACATCTCTGAAAACTAATGGTGATGTAGTAGTATCTACTATGGTGGGAGCAAGATTTAACGCAGGTACATCCTCAAGCTCTAACAAAGTCTCTGTCTGTGGCATCTCCTAAAAATGTGGTTCAACAAAACATTAGTCAATGACTAGTGTATTTCTCAATCCTCACCAAAACCATAAGGATTGGAGATGAAAGTGAGTCTCTGCAATATTATATCTAACAGTCGAAGCATAAACAATTTAAGCAGTTAAATATTTGATAATTAATTATTTAGTTATTAAAGGCAGGAATCTAAGCAGTTAATAAATGCAAGAATCTAAGCAAGTGATAAATGCAAGAAATGAAGCAAGTAATAAGTGCTGAAAGTAGAAGCAACTTATCCATATGATCAGGTATTTAGTTGCTGCTGGGTTCATTGAGGAATTAACTTGCCAACATTCAGGACTGGTACTAATAACCTATTATAACTCCCTATGTCAACATAGTTTAACCTTCTCTTCCAGCAGGCTAGCTATCCCCACGGGCTTCAACATCATGGCAGGACAGTGATAGTGGCCAGTCTTTGCACTTCTAAGTAAGTTTTGTGCCTTAATACCTTGGCTCTTCCATATAACGAATTGTACTTTGGGATGTACACGACATCCTCACTTACCAATGATACTAATAACCAGCTAACTAGCAAAGCATCCCAACAAGACATTAATACTTAGGAGCAAGTCCTAACTTAGGGAAATCCCACGGGTTCCCACTCTCCTTAGTGTCATAGAGTCATCAACCTTCCCATGCCAATATGAATGGATCATGGATGTACAACCCTCATTCTCCGAGGGTGGGCCCATTCAAAGCCACGTAGCTAAAAGTCAAAGTCAAAAAATCAACAGAGAAGTCAACAGCTCAAGACACCAAGACAAAGTCGGCTTAGAAGAGTTCGTCGAACACCGGAGCAGTAGAAGACCTGGGCAAGTATTGGCCCGACATGTGCCAGAATCACCCAATACTCGCCAGATGGGCGACTATGGCTTAATGCTCGCCGAGTATCCCATAGTCGCCAGGCAGGGGCTGGGCTATAAAAACCCCCCCTACCCCTTGGTTTTCCTAGAAATAGGACCCCAGGGGTACTTGGATTGGCACTGAAACTTGAGATCTTGAAACCCAGCTCTTGTATTCTAGAACCTGTCGCACTTGGCCGCTACTCCCAGTTCCTAGCCAAGTCGGTGCCTTCCTTGTACCCTGCTCGACCATTTTTGGTTGTGGAGGGGAAGTCTCTTCTGAGCTTCTGGGTACGTGGTGAGACCTCCCTGCCGTGGCACCTGGGGTCCTGTTTGTTGCTCTTCTAGCTTCCTCATAGTTGCCCGCCAAGCCATCTCTTCGAGCCGCTTGGCAAGTTGTCTCCGACTGCATTAGTACGAATTTTGGAGCCGGGATTTTCCAGGTTTCAACACTTTGGTGCGTTGAGCGTGGACCGTAGCCAGAGAAAGAAAGCTTAGTGCGAAGAAAAGATGGTGGTAGTAGGCGACCAGGAGGAGATTGTCGGCAACTCGGTCGGCGGTGGTGGGTTCGTGACGTTGGCGACTTTTGAGGAGTTCTCAAGGCGAATGGAAGGAACTCTTCGAGTAATTCTTCAAACTCACATAGAGGGAATGATGACTTCACCTCATCGCCCGGTTGTGATCGAAGAAGGTGCTCCCTCCAGGCAAGCAGGGAAGGATCATGTAGAAGAGCCAGAGCAACCAAGGAAGTCGCAGTTCTGCCCGCAAAACTCGCAAGGTGCTGGCGGGGTCCGGTTTCGAAGAGAGGAGGAGCAGGCGAGATATTACGGTGCTCTCCCTTACAACGAGTATGGAGGCGGTGCTCGCCCCTACAGAGAGTATGTAGGCGGTGCTTGCCCCTATAGCGAGTATGGAGGGGAAACTCGCCAGATGGATGATCGTCGCCAGATTGGTGGGAGGAGTCCCTTCTGTGAGGAGATCATCGCCGCGCCAGTACCGGAGGGGTTCATGGATCCCTCGATGAATTACTACTCAGGGAGGGAGGACCCTATCCGACACATCCAATGGTTCGAGGATGTCGCCTCCATCCGGACCATGTCTGACGCCTTTAAATGTAGGCTGTTCGCGATATCCCTCCGAGGGAAGGCAAGGGACTGGTTCCACCAGTTGCCGGAGGGTTCCATCGCTTTGAAGACCTTTGCCGGGGGCTGACGATGCGGTTTGCCACGGCAAAGAAGTTGAAGAAAGAGGCTACGACCCTTTTCCATCTAACGCAGGGAGTAAAAGAAATGCTGGGCGACTATATCGACCGCTTCCAAGAGGAGGTGTTGCACATCCAGGAGGTGGATGGTCACACCATGCAGCTGGCCCTAACTTTTGGCCTTCGAGAGGTGCTCTTCAAGATGGAGATCGGTAGGATCCCTCCATACTCCTACGACAATCTCATTGAAAGAGCCAACCAGTTTGTCCAGGGTGAGGCTTCCAACCGCGGCTTCCTAGCCAGGCTCACCCGAGTGACCAAGGAGGAGGAGGATGAGGAGGAGGAGAAAACCCCCGAGAAGAAGAAAAAGGAAGAGCCCAGGAAGGCGGAGAAAAAGAAGCCTGAAGAGAAGAGGAGGGAGGAGAGGAAGAAGGAGGAGCCAAAAAGGCACGATGAGAAGAGACTCATCGTGGCACCGGAGCGTCGGGAGGAAGAGAGACGATACCAGGTCCCTGCTAACCGACCGCCTTGGAGGCCGGCTAGAGGAACCCAGCGCAGGGATCGGGAGAGATCTCTGGAGAGAAGGCATCACGATCAACCGGAAAGGAATCATGAAAGAAGAAGAGAAGAGGCGATGGCGATAGCCAGGTGTGGCAACCGACAAGGAAAGAAGAAACGGAGGAAGAGACAGCAGGAATAGGAGATCCCCCTCTTTTGTGATCTGCATCAGGTAGCAGGTCACGGGACGATGGCTTGGGCAGATTTTTGGGAAGCCCGTCGGAGGTTTACAGCAGGAGAGGCAGGAGGGTAGCTTCCGAGGAATGAAGCCCCTGTCAAGCCACCGGCAGTTCAAGCCGTCGGTCGAAGGAGGAACGAGGATTGAGTCGACCATGGAGGTCGAGGAGAGGTGGCTCAAGGAGGCAGAGGAGTGGGAGTGATGCACGGGGGTGCAGGGATGGGAGCTTCCCGCAAGGGAAGTCTCCATCAAATCTATCGGAAGAGTGTCGCCTCAACCTCGCAAGCACCGCCCCCGTTGGAGGAGATCACCTTCTCCGAAGAATACACGTTAGGGAATGAGAACCCCTTCCATGATGCCCTCGTTGTCCAAGCAGCCGTGGAAGACTTCACCGTGGATCGAATCCTCGTCGATAGCGGTAGCTCCGTGAATGTCATCTTTAAGAAGACGTTCGACGGATTGGGAGTCGAAGCAGAAAGAGTTCGAGCATCGGATGGACCCCTCTTTGGCTTCTCTAGAGAGAAGCAGGAGGTGGAGGGATGAGTAGATCTCTTCGTAATGCTCGGTGGCACTCCCTTTACCTGCCGCTTCGTCATTGTAGATGCCCTGAGCTGTTACAAGGCCATCTTCGGAAGGCCGCTTCTCAACACTTTCAAGGTCGTTCCATCTATCAGTGCTTGAAGCCCTGCCAGGGAGACGTTCAAGTGAGGATCAGGAGCGATCCAAGATCCGCCCTCGAGTGTTACCTCAACGCCATCAGCACTATCAGCTGGATGGCCGAAGCTGTGGAATTTGAGAAGATGCTGGGGAGCTCTTCCAGGCTGGAGGCATCCGAGGAGATAGAATAAATCGAGGTACTCTCCGCTGCAGGAGTACCTGGGTTGCTGAAGATCGGAGGATCGCTGAAAGTCAGTGAGAAGATGGAGATGGTGACGTGCCTACAGGAGAACGTCGACATCTTCGCTTGGAATGTAGCCGAGATGCCAGGGATCGATCCAGAGGTTGTCTGCCATCATCTCAACCTGGACACGGCAGCTAAGCCCATCCGCCAGAAGAAGAGGTCCAGTGCCACCATGCTAGCTGGACCTATCCGAGTGGAAGTAAAGAAACTGCTAAATGCAGGTTTCGTATCCAAGATCCAGTATCCAGGCTGGGTCTCAAATGTTGTAATGGTTAACAAGTGTTGGGTTTTTGTAGAACCATACATCATATGTAGGCGCAGCGGAAATAAACAGAATAACCCAAAAGAATTTGGATCGGGCCATGAACATTGAATCAAGAAGTTAACAAAATAGCTAGGTATGAAATTACCTTTGCGGGATTGGATCAAATCCAAACTAGATGCTCCAAGAAGAAGATTCCTTTGCGGAGTTGGATCAAATCCAACCTAGATGCTCCAAGAAGAAGATTCCTGTCGGCGGCAAAGAGAGTTCTCACGTAGAATTATGTCTACGTCTCTACAGAGGTCCACACGAGCCGGGAGAACGCCAAGTCACGTCGCACGCAACTCGGAAGGGAGAACAACTGCACCTTACACTTCCACGGACTGCTAGATCCGCTTTAGGAAGAACAGCACCAGCGACGATCGCCGGAAGGGAGATCTGCGGAGGCGAGCGAAACAGCGGAACACTTCCATCGGCTAGGGTTCGTGAGGCGGAACTCTTCCGTCGGGTCTTCTTCCAGGAGGCGTAAGAAGAACCTGTTGAACCCTTAAATTAGGTCCTATTTATACCCGAAGTATAAAAAGACCTAGACAAATCGCTATCCGCAGTCCATACAGAAGTTTGGGGTTTTCTGTAACAATTTGTCGGGATTCCATGGAACAATCCGACGAATTCCGACGAATCATATCAGACGGAAACATTTGCCAAGTTAAGGATCTCTGTAACAATTCGTCCGGATTCCACGGAACAATCTGACGAATCTGACGAATTCCGACGAATCATATCAGACGACAACATTTGCCGAGTTAAGGATCTCTGTAACAATTTGTCGGGATTCCACGGAACAATCGAATCATAACCGACGAATTCCGACGAATTCTATCCGTGTAAACCCGATGAATTCAGACAGCAACATTTGTTGGACCTCCCCCATTCTATATGGTGATTGGTAACCTTTACCAACACAGTCAATCTTCCATCTTCTCCACATGCTCTTATGTGCGACCCTGCAGGCTCATATCGCGTTGGTAGTGACATTACATGTTTGACCACTTTTAGATCACAATGGTAACTCCAACAGTCTCCCACTTGATCTTGAAAGTATCAAACAAAAACCTCACAAACAATGAGTGGCATCTAGCAATGCATCATTGCTCCCCAAGCAATAAGAGTTCATAACTCATAAGCCTTTATGACCAATTTTCCAGCGTTGTCTTTGTCCCTTTGTCCCTTACATCCAGAAAGAACTAGAGGCATGGACCGTGTCACCCTCTTTATAGCTCAATCCAAGTTTCTTGATCTAGAACGGACTTCCAGAGAATGGTGAGCTCAATATCACATATTGACTCAACCAAGCATGGCCATGCATTTCTCAGTCCAATTCCATCAAGGGGCCCATGGATGCAACTCCTGTTATATAGGAGGACAAATCCCATATCTGCTCACACCCAAACACCCAAATGATTCGTAACGTACCCAACGACCACCCTTATCATCAACCTTCTTCAAGGAAGACTTTAGATGACATCAAAGCACGCTCTTCCTCACTCGATGAATGCTGTGACTTCAGGTCAAAGGACCACAACACAATTGTCAAATGAGACCTACTTGTGACACTTTTAAGTAACAATCCACAAAGTAGTCTCAGGTTGGGTCTGTCCAGTACAACTTGTTCACTAACAAGTACCCACGTGATGACTTGATATCACAATATCATGACCTATGAGAACCGGTCATCAGTCAACACACATGCTAGTCTTAATGTATCATCATCACCCTTAGCTTCTACGATGATACCTCGACCAGGGACCTTTTGAGAATGAAGCTTCGAAATCATAGGCTCTCACATTCAAGTCACGTACTTGATGTCCTATGGAAGCGAACATTCTAAGGGTATTTATCACGAATTTTATTCTATCATATAGAAACAGTATATCATAATAAAAGAACTTGCCATTAATTGTAGAAAGAAATAATTGGTACACTATTCATCATATGAATAATAAACAGCCAACAGAATATATATTTTACATGCAACCCATAAGACTCCCACTAGAGTTGATCACTCAGGTATCGTATACCCATTGATCTAGTATGACCATCATGCTTTCTCTACGCGAGAGGCTTTGTTAGTGGATCTGCAATATTCTCCTCAGTCGGCACTCTGCAAATGTTCACATCTCCTCGTTCGACAATCTCACGAATAAGATGGAACCGCCGAAGTATGTGCTTGGAGCGCTGATGGGATCTAGGTTCCTTAGATTGTGCAATTGCACAATTGTTATCACAGTAGAGAACTACGGGACCAACAATGCTAGGAACTACATCTAGCTCGCCGATGAATTTCCTAATCCATACAGCCTCCTTCGCTGCATTTGCCGCAGCGATATACTCGGCCTCAGTTGTAGAATCAGCAACTGTCTCTTGCTTGGAACTCTTCCAGCTCACAGCTCCTCCATTCAGGCAAAACACAAACCCTGACTGAGACTTCGAATCATCCCTATTAGTTTGGAAGCTGGCATCCGTGTAACCACTTACAACGAGCTCTTCCTCTCCACCATACACCAAGAATACATCCTTAGTCCTTCTCAAGTACTTCAGGATATTCTTCACGGCTATCCAATGACATTCACCGGGATCAGACTGATACCTGCTAGTCATGCTCAAAGCAAAAGAGACATCGGGTCGAGTACATAACATTGCATACATGATTGACCCAATTTCCGAAGCATATGGAATCAACTTCTTGCGGTCCTTATCTTCACAAGATTTTGGACAATGGTCTTTAGAGAGATTTACACCATGATACCTGGGCAAAAATCCTTTCTTGGACTCAAGCATGTTGAACCACTTCAACACCTTTTCAATGTACGTACTCTGGGTCAAACCCAGCAACTTCTTCGATCTATCTCTATAGATATTAATACCGAGTATATAAGTCGCTTCACCCAAGTCCTTCATAGAAAAGCAGTTCCCTAGGTTGTTCTTAACAACTTTCAGGGTAGGTATGTCATTCCCGATCAACAGTATGTCATCTACATACAATATTAAGAAGACAACAATGCTCCCACTGATTCGCTTGTAAACACACGGTTCATCCTCGTTCTTGGCAAAACCAAACTCTTAGATCTTCTCATCAAAATGAAGATTCCAACTTCTAGAGTCCTGTTTCAATCCATAGATGGACCTGTTCAGCTTGCATATTTTAGTGGCTTCATTTGGGGATACAAAACCCTTGGGTTGTGTCATGTACACTTCCTCAAGGAGGTTTCCATTTAGGAAAGCCGTTTTCACATCCATCTGCCAGATCTCGTAGTCATAATACGCAGCAATAACAAGCAATATCCTAATGGACTTTACCATGACAATAGGGGAAAAGGTCTCATCATAGTCAACACCATGAATTTGCTTGAAACCCTTAGCCACCAGTCGCCCTTTGAATGTCTGTACATTCCCATCCATGTCGGTCTTCTTCTTGAAGACCCACTTGCACCCTATGGGTCGTACCCCTTCAGGTGGTTCCACCAAGTTCCAAACTTGGTTTGTATACATGGAGTCCATTTCGGATTTCATAGCCTCAAGCCATTTGTCGGAGTCCGGTACATTCATAGCCTCTTGGTAGGTTGCTGGTTCATCATCATGATCCATAAGCAACACATTACCTATTTGAGACACGAGAAATCCATATCTCTCAGGCTCAAATCTTGGTCTACCAGATCTACGTAGGACTTGTGTCTCGTGAGCAGGTTCTCTAGCTACAACATCTTGTAGTCCTGGCTCAGAATCCAATTCTGGTTCATTCACTACTTGTGGTTCTTGAACTTCTTCAAGTTCTACCTTTTGCGTCTTTCTTGACAAGAACTCTTTCTCCAAGAAGACACCCATCCTTGCGACAAACACTTTGCCCTCAGACGGTAGGTAAAAGTAATATCCTTTCATTTCCTTAGGATATTCCACCAGATAACACTTATCTGATTTGGGTTCCAGCTTGTCAGGCATTTGACGTCGTACGTATGCCTCACAGCCCCAAATTTTAATGAATGACATACTAGGACGCTTCCCAGTCCATATCTCATATGGTGTCTTTAGAACCGTTTTCGTCGGAGCGTGATTCAGTGTCATTGCAGCAGTCTCTAAATCAAAACCCCAAAAGGAAACATGCAAGTCTGCATGACTCATCATCGACCGTACCATGTCTAACAGAGTACGATTTCTCCTCTCAAACACACCATTATGCTGTGGTGTCCTAGGTGGAGTGAGCTGTGATACAATACCACACTCTTTCAGATGATCACGGAACTCATGGCTCAGGTATTCGCCACCTCGATCAGATCAGAGTGCTTTAACCTTTTTACCCAATTAGTTTTCCACTTCATTCTTAAACTCTTTGAACTTTTCAAAAGTTTCGGATTTGCACTTCATAAGATACACGTATCCGTATCTACTGAAGTCATCAGTAAATGTAACGAAGTAGAAATACCCACCTCTAGCCATAGAACTCATGGGTCCGCATACATCACTATGTACTATACCCAAAAGATCCTCATCCCTCTCAGTATAACCAGTGAAAGGGGCTTTAGTCATTTTGCCTAATAAACAAGACTCGCATCGCTCAAATGATTCATACTCAAATGAGTCCAATAGTCCATCTTTATGGAGCTTGGATATGCGCTTCTCGTTTATATGGCCCAAACGACAATGCCAGATATATGTAGGATTTGAGTCATTTGTTCTTAGTCTTTTATTATTATCTATATTATAGATCGGATGGTATAGGTTCAAAACATAAAGACCATTAAACAATTGAGCTACAACATAACAAACATCATTCTTAAATATAGAACAACAATTGTTCTTAATTATAAAAGAAAATCCAATCATGTCTAAGCATGAAATGGATATAATGTTTCTAGTTATGGCCGGAACATAATAACAATTATTAAGTTCTATTACAAGCCCACTGGGCAAAGAAAGACGGTAAACCCCTACGGCTACAGCAGCAACACTTGCTCCATTGCCAACGCGCAGGTCCACCTCTCCTTTACTCAACAATCTCCTCCATCCCAGTTCCTGCACATTTGTACAAATGTGAGAACCACAACAGGTATCCAATACCCAAGATGAAGGAGCAGAAAGGTTTATCTCTATAACGTAAATATTCAAAGTGGAAGTCATACCTCCCTTCATTTTCCACAGACCGTCAATGTACGAAGGACAATTCCTCCTCCAATGACCAGCCTTGCCACAGTGGTGGCATTTCCCTTCCTTCATGGTGCTCTTCCTTTTCAGCACAGAAGATTTTGGCTCATAATGTGACTTAGGTCCCACCTTCGTCTTCTTGAAGCCCTTGGCCTTACCCTTGCCTTTATGTACCATCAATATGGGACTAGCAGGCTTGGCCTTCTTCATATTTATCTCGGCAGTTCGCAACATGCCTAGGAGCTCGGGCAGTGTCTTGTCTATTTCATTCATGTTGTAGTTCAAGACAAACTGCTCATAACTATCCGACAACGATTGCAGGATAAGATCTGTGGCCAACTGTTGACCCAGAGGAAAACCCAGTCTCTCCAGGTTCTCAATATAAAAAATCATCTTGAGTACGTGAGTACCAACTGAGTCTCGAGCTCCCATTTTGCACAGAAATAAGGCCTTCGTGACATCGAACCTCTCTTGACGAGCTTGCCCTTGAAACATTTTCTTTAGGTGCTCGTAAATCTCCTTGCACCCCATGTTCTCGTGTTGCTTCTGAAGCTCAGAGTTCATGGTGGCAAGCATAAGGCACTCGACGTCTAAGGCGTCATCGGTATACTTCTTATAAGCATCCTTATCAACACGGGACGAGTTCCCGGTCGGCACCTCGGGGGCTTCTTCTTCCAAGACGTAGAGCTTTCGCTCTTGCCTGAGAACAATTCTCAGGTTCCTATACCAGTCCATGTAATTCGTCCCACTTAGCTTGTCCTTCTCAAGGATAGCTCTCAGGGACAAGGTGGAATGTGAACCACTTGCCATGGAATTCTACAAGAATTCATGCAGAATTTAATCAGTACCTTAATTTCAAAATACAATTTATTTTAATTTGGACTTCAATTAAATACTCCCACTATTTTAATCAAATTGATAGCCCTCACTATCAATTCGGAGAGTCCATGCGAGCTACTCTCTTAGTGGACAAGATCCGTATTTCACCAACACCACGAGTCCTCTTTGGCGTTCCTCTCATAATGCGGTTATTTAGGTAGGCAACGCTTGCCAATTGCATCCTCATGCAACTCTTGTATGGCTGGTGAATAACTCCTTATTCACATCCATCATATGGTGCATGCCAACCCTATGCCTCTAGGCACTCAACCTTTGAGGTCACCTAGTTAAGTTAGACCCGATGTCGACTGTGGGATATCACAATTATCCGCTCGCACCCTTACCAAGATAGATTAATGCACCTTGCTTTGGCAATCCCACACTTCATCGATCGAGGCAGGAAGAGTGTCATCCATCGGAAGGCATCCGAACACTTAATATTTGATGAAGGGATTTTAATTTTAATAATAGGTTAACACTTAACCATGATCAACATTTGATCAAAGTGCACATCAACAGAAAAACAAAATTTCTAAAATCCACATGCATCCCTTATGTGCACAACGTAAGACTATCAACCTTTGATAGACTAAAGGGCTAAATATGGACATTTAGAACTTTTCCAAATCTTCAGATTTACATGCATTGGACAAAGGCAAAGACAACTCGACTTAAAGCAGTAGACAAGCTCGTCTCTCATTATTGGATTCAAAATCCAAAACAATACAAGGGTTCATAAACCACTTGAGGGACGGTTACTGCTAAGGAGACAACAATTTCTAACAATTAGAAATTACCACGAAATCCCAGACGTTCCTGGCGGGGTTCAATTTTTCAAAATCACCACCGATTTCCCATGGAAAAATCATCAACTTTTGATGTTCCAGGAAGAAATCTTGACATTTAGAACGCTTCTAAATACCTAGATTTGCATGTACTGGAATAACCAAACTTCTGAAACAACATTCATGACCAGAACCTCGCTTTGATACCACTGTTGGGTTTTTCTAGAACCATACATCATATGTAGGCGCAACAGAAATAAATAGAATTACCCAAAAGAATTTGGATCGGGCCATGAACATTGAATCAAGAAGTTAACAAAATAGCTAGGTATGAAATTACCTTTGCGGTATTGGATCAAATCCAACCTAGATGCTCCAAGAAGAAGATTCCTTTGCGGAGTTGGATCAAATCCAACCAAGATGCTCCAAGAAGAAGATTCCTGTCGGCGGCAAAGAGAGTTCTCACGTAGAATTATGTCTACGTCTCTACAGAGGTCCACACGAGCCGGGAGAACGCCATGTCACGTCGCACGCAACTCGGAAGGGAGAACAACTGCACCTTACACTTCCACGGACTGTTAGATCCGCTTCAGGAAGAACAGCACTGGCGACGATCGCCGGAAGGGAGATTTGCGGAGGCGAGCGAAACAGGGGAACACTTCCGTCGGCTAGGGTTCGTGAGGCGGAACTCTTCCGTCGGGTCTTCTTCCAGGAGGCGTAAGAAGAACCTGTTGAACCCTTAAAACAGGTCCTATTTATACCCGAAGTATAAAAAGACCTGGACAATTCGCTATCCGCAGTCCATACAGAAGTTTGGGGTTTTCTGTAACAATTCGTCGGGATTCCACGGATCAATCCGACGAATTCCGACGAATCATATCAGACGGCAACATTTGCCGAGTTAAGGATCTCTGTAACAATTCGTCGGGATTCCACGGAACAATCCGACGAATCCGACGAATTCCGACGAATCATATCAGACGGCAACATTTGCCGAGTTAAGGATCTCTGTAACAATTCGTCGGGATTCCACGGAACAATCCGACGAATCCGACGAATTCCGATGAATTCTATCCGTGTAAACCCGATGAATTCAGACAGCAACATTTGCTGGACCTCCCCCATTCTATATGGTGATTGGTAACCTTTACCAACACAGTCAATCTTCCATCTTCTCCACATGCTCTTATGTGCGACCCTGCAGGCTCATATCACGTTGGCAGTGACATTACATGTTTAACCACTTCTAGATCACAATGGTAACTCCAACAAGAAGAGTGGAGGGGGCTGGAGAATGTGTGTAGATTTTTCGTTGATGAATAAAAGCTGCCCCAAGGATTGTTATCCCTTGCCTCAGCTCGACGCGCTGGTTGATTCAGCCGTCGGTTTTTCTGTGATGAGCTTTCTTGATGCATTTTCAGGATACCACCAGATCCGGATGCATCCCCCTAATTGTCGCAATGTATCCTTCATCACAGGTGATGGCTGCTACAGCTATAGGATGATGCCTTTTGGCTTGAAGAACGCTGGGGCCACCTATCGGCGAATGATGGACCGCGTGTTCAAAGGGCAAAAGAGGAGGAACCTGGAGGTATACATGGACGACCTCTTAGTAATAAGCAAGAGCGCCCGAGAGCATGTTGTCGATCTGGTGGAGACCTTCGCGACACTCAGAAAGTTCAAGATGCGGCTCAATCCCGCAAAATGCGTATTTCGGGCTAGAAGAGGCAAATTCCTGGGACATCTCATCACCCCGGAGGGAATGGAGCCGAACCCTGACAAGGTCAAGGCAATCCTGGAGATGACATCGCCAAAGACCATGAAAGAAGTTCAAAGGCTGACAGGAAGGTTTGCAGGTCTTAGCCGCTTTCTGTCCAAGGAAGGAGAGAAGTGCTCTCCTTTTTTCACGATGCTCCGTAAGAGTGAGAGCTTTGCATGGTCCGACGAATGCGAGAAGGCATTCGGTAGGCTGAAGGAGCAGTTGACTCAGACACCTCTCCTTCATAGCCCGAAAGAAGGTGAAGACCTACTCATCTACTTGGGAGTAGGGGTGGAAGCAGTATATTCCGTGCTGGTCCGAGAAGAAGGAAAGAAGCAGCTCCCAATTTATTATGTTAACCAGGTACTCAAGAAGGCGGAGCAGAAGTATCCCATCTTGGAAAAGCTCGCCTTCGCCTTAGTGGTGTCAGCGCGAAAGCTCCGGCCTTCTTTTCAAGCTCACTTCATCCGGTTTGTAACCGACCATCCTCTTTGAAATGTCTTGGAAGGGGTGGAACATTCGGGAAGGCTCGCGAAATGGTCGGTAAAACTCAGCAAGTTTGACATTTCCTTCTCGCTTCGTGTGGCGAGCAAAGCGCAAGCAGTAGCTGATTTCCTGGCTGACTTCTCGGTGGAAGCGGAACCAGGAGAAGGAGTTTTAACTCCCATTCCTTGGAGAATGTTCGTGGACGGAGCTACGGGCAAAAACTCTGTGGATGTGGGCATCGTGCTGGTCAGCCCGCAGGGGACTAGGATCGAGCAGGCAGTCGAGATCCACTTCCCCGTCACGAACAATCAAGCCGAATACGAAGCCATAGTGGCAGGCTTGCGTCTCGCAAGGGAGTTGGGGATTCAAGACATCAGGGCCTTCACAGATTCATTGGTGGTCGCGTCACAGATCCGGGGAGAGTTTGAAGTACGCGACACCATCCTGCAGAAGTATCTGGTCAAGGTGAAGGGATTGGTGGTTAGTTTCTAGTCCTTCTTCGTTGAACATGTCCCAAGAGAGAAGAACTCAGCAGCGGACCGTCTGGCCATGTACGGACCAAGAGCAGGAGGGACTATCACGGAGCAATTCCAACCGTCCATTCAAGAAGGGGAGATGATGGAGATCGACCGACGTCCTTCGTGGATGGATCCGTTCATCTCCTTCTTAGGATCTGGACAGCTCCCAGCAGATGGCGACCAGAGGAAGTTCTGATATAAGACGGCGTACTACTTATTGCAAGATGGGTAGCTGTTTCGTAAGACCATCTCGGGCCCTCTGGCTAGATGTGTCTCTGAAGACGAAGTACCTCGAGTGTTGGAGGAGATCCTCTCGGGAGAGTGCGGAAGCCATTCTGGGACTCGCACTTTGGAGCAAAGAATCTTGACGCATGGCTACTTCTGGCCGACTATCCGGAAGGATGCAGAGGTCTTCTCGAAGAGGTGCCAAAAGTGCCAGTTGTTTGCTCCCCTTCAATTACAGCCAGCCCAACAACTTCGCTAGATCACCTCCCCGTGGCCATCGCTATCTAGAGGATGGATCTGTTAGGTCCCTTTCCCTCGGCTAGTGGCTAGAGGAAGTTCGCCCTAGTCATGATCGACTACTTCTCCAAATTGATCGAGGCCAAAGCTCTGGCCAAGACCACCTCTCAAATCGTAAAGAACTTCATATGGGGAGAGATCGTCTACAGATTCGGAATCCCCCTCACCATCATCACCGACAATGGTCCCCAATTCGCCAGCTTAGAGATGGAAGACTTTTGCAAACAACTCGAGACTGATCTCTGTTTCGCCTCCGTCCACCATCCCCGGAGTAATGGGAAAGAAGAAGCTGCCAACAAGCTAATCATCAACCTCTTGAAGAGAAAGGTCGAGAACCTACGAGGTAATTGGGCGGAGCAGCTCCCCTAGGTTTTGTGCGCTTTGAGAACCACTCCTAGCTCAGCCACAGGGGAAACCCCGTTCAAACTCACTCACGGGTCTGAGGCTCTCATCCCGGTGGAGTTCAAAGTCAGAAGTCCCAGGGTGGTTGCGGCTCAGGAGGGAGACAAAGAATGGCGATTGGAGAATAATGAAGCACATGAGCTATCTCTCGACTACATTGAAGAACTCCGAGACTTGGCATCTGACAGGCAGGAGGAGATCAAGCGCCGAATGGCAAAGCACTTCGACAAACATGTCTGCCTCAGACACTTCCTAACGGGGGATCTAGTCATGAAGAAAGTAGACATGGCAGGAAGATCAGCAGCCGTAGGGAAGCTCAACCCAAATTGGGAAGGGCCCTTCATCATCCACGAAGCGCTCATGATGGGAGGATATCGTCTACAGAGCCAAGAAGGAGAGTTATTGGGGAACACTTGGAGCGGTGACGACTTGAAGAGGTTTTTTCCTTGAGCAGGGAAGATGTATTCTCCCCCTCTTTTGTAAACTCGCTACGATGAATATAAATTCCTCGCCCCCCCCCCCCCCCCGAAAAACGGGCTGCGAGAGTTTCTTTTCTTCTCATCTCATCAAAATTAATGGTCTAACAGAAGGTGAAGTGGATCTCCATGATGGGTTGGGAAACATGCCTCCGACTTGATTCTTATAAAACCCAGAATGGGTGATGGGATGGTACCTCGGTAGTGCGTTCTCATAAGACCAAGCCTCTGCACTGACGGTCGAGATCAGCTCCCCCCTTGCACGTTGGCTATAGGAACCATCCGACCGCACCTCTCATCCGGCTGGTAAGATTATCAGGAAGAAGTTTGGAAGTTGACCTCCCAATCCAACGAAGAGATGATCCACTTAACCTCGCCGAGGACCCTTGAATAAAGGTGTCATAAACCCTCGAGAGCCAAAGGCTCGCAGCAGAGCATTTCGCTTCCATTTACTTCTTCCAATCATTTGAGTAGATGTGTTTAAATCCTCTCTGGTTGTCAAGAATAGCAGGAAAGTATTGATCTCTTCAACAGCATTAACAAGAGCAGTAGGATGGAGACCTCAGGATGGTGTGTTCCCTTGGAAGGTGCTCCATTGGAACCTCCCCGACAGTCATTCCCTACTGTGTCGATCTCTTCAACAGCATTAACAAGAGCAGTAGGATGGAGACCTCGGGATGGTGTGTTCCCTTGGAAGGTGCTCCATTGGAACCTCCCCGACAGTCATTCCCTATTGTGTCGATCTCTTCAACAGCATTAACAAGAACAGTAGGATGGAGACCTCGGGATGGTGTGTTCCCTTGGAAGGTGCTCCATTGGAACCTCCCCGACATTCATTCCCTACTGTGTCGATCTCTTCAACAGCATTAACAAGAGCAGTAGGATGGAGACCTCGGGATGGTGTGTTCCCTTGGAAGGTGCTCCATTGGAACCTCCCCGACAGTCATTCCCTACTGTGTCGATCTCTTCAACAGCATTAACAAGAACAGTAGGATGGAGACCTCGGGATGGTGTGTTCCCTTGGAAGGTGCTCCATTGGAACCTCCCCGACAGTCATTCCCTACTGTGTCGATCTCTTTAACAGCATTAACAAGAACAGTAGGATGGAGACCTCGGGATGGTGTCTTCCCTTGGAAGGTGCTCCATTGGAACCTCCCCAACAGTCTTTCCCTACTGTGTCGATCTCTTCAACAGCATTAACAAGAGCAGTAGGATGGAGACCCCGGGATGGTTTGTTCCCTTGGAAGGTGCTCCATTGGAACCTCCCCGGCAGTCATTCCCTACTGTGTCGATCTCTTCAACAACATTAACAAGAGCAGTAGGATGGAGACCTCGGGATGGTGTGTTCCCTTGGAAGGTGCTCCATTGGAACCTCCCCAACAGTCATTCCCTACTGTGTCGATCTCTTCAACAGCATTAACAAGAGTAGTAGGATGGAGACCTCGGGATGGTGTGTTCCCTTGGAAGGTGCTCCATTGGAACCTCCCCGACAGTCATTCCCTACTGTGTCGATCTCTTCAACAGCATTAACAAGAGCAGTAGGATGGAGACCTCAGGATGGTGTGTTCCCTTGGAAGGTGCTCCATTGGAACCTCCCCGATAGTCATTCCCTACTGTGTCGATCTCTTCAAAAGCATTAACAAGTGCAGTAGGATGGAGATGTCGGGATGTTGTGTTCCCTTGGAAGGTGCTCTATTGGAACCTCCCCAACAGTCATTCCCTACTGTGTCGATCTTTACATCATAATTGAGTATAGGGACACCAGATGAAGTCTTAGAAGTGCATATCTCAAAGATCCTTCTTCATATGCATGTGCGAGTATGATGATGCGAGCATGCTGGTGCGAGTATATATGGGCGAGTATCCATTAAGCGAGCATGGTATGATCATCGTCCGAAGTATCCTATCTCGTCTATGCTTAGTCGCTTAACGAGCACTCTACCTCGCCTCGAACCTAAGAGCCTACTCGGCATAACCACAAAAGAAGAAATGCAAGAAGCGACTACAAAAGGCGAGTAAAATGTTGTATTCATTACTTTCATGATTACATATACAAAAAATGTTATACAGCTTTGCAAAAAGGAACAAGGCGACTGATGAGTACTTTTTGTACTCATCTTTTAGTATTATTTTAATATAATTTTAAATTGAATTTATATAAATTATATGTATTTTCTTATTTAATCTGTTCCTTTTTAATTTCTTCAACTAATTTAAGCTTATTTTATGTTTTGCAGGTTTTCTGGGCACTTTGAGTAAAAATGTCAAGTACACGCCCAAGGTCACGGCGTGACCAAGGGCGTGTCAGCCTAAGATGTGTTCCAGACCTGCTGCCGCCACTTCGGGCCCATTCTGTGAAGATTCGCCAAGTACACGCCCCAGGTCACGGGCGTGACCAAGGGCGTGACATACAAGTCACGACCGGGACCACACCACCAGCATCCAGATCGAGCCGCCGCATCATTTAAAGTTACACGCCCTCGGTCACGGGCGTGACCTCCAGTCACGGGCGTGACTCGCCCCGAACTTCTTCCCGCTAGAGTTTCCCGCCAGCAGCACTATTTCAAGATTACACGCCCCAGGTCACGGGCATGACCTAGGGCGTGACGCATCCGAAACGCCTGCATTGAAGCCAGAACGCGCCCTCTCCGCACCAGCATCGATCACGCTCCTTACACGCCCTTGGTCACGGGCGTGACCAAGGGCGTGTAACATCAAATTTCTGCCTATTTAAAGGGAGCTTCTCCAGATCTTCAAGGACGAATTATTAGGATTTGAATTTCATTTTCTTGTACTATTTTCATGTTTCTAGTAGTTCTTATGCTCCTTTATTTCTTATGATGGTAGCTATTTCAATTCAAAGCTTGTAGTTTCTCTTGTAATCTCAATTTTATGTATTCTTCTTTTTACAATTGACACTAATAAAATCGTAATTTTTAGTCTCTAATTTCCCCGCTCTTTTCGCTATGTTTTCTTCCTCCTCTTCTTATAATTCCTCCGTGATCATAAGCAACTAATCACTTTTGTGCTCGGCTTAGATGATCCAAGGATGATGCAATCTCTTTTTGTGTTTTAGAATTTTGTTCTTAGTGTTAAAACGCTTACGATTTACCGTGGCCAACTCGTTTTAGTAACGGTTTTCGTCTTTTGACGGTCGAGAGGCCCTTAATACGGATCGGTCATTGGTAAAGAGAGTCGAACGTACCCCTCGAGAGAGGACATACGTAACTCTTCCGGACGGGATTAACATCCCAGTGAGGTCCTTCTCTTAAAGCAAGTCTTATGCCACTTGATTATAGAACGAGAGTTCGGTCGTGTGCAACTTAAGCTTAGTTGAGCCAACCCTCAAGAGAGGAGCACTCATGCTTTTGGAACCTCCACGGTCAAGGCCACTTTAACACGAGATCGATTTCTACTACACGTTTCTTTTGCTTAGTCTAAGGTGATTCGAAAGCTGTGCGCCAGTTTTTATTAATTAGTAAAATTAAATTACATAAACCCAACCCTATTCTTCTATCGGTAAAATAATAAACATTCACTCGAAGTAGAAGTACTTAACATGACCCGAGTCTAATACGACCTTGATCTTGCGAGATCCTATACTTCACTCGATACGGTAAACTTGCCGTTATCGTTTGTAGTTATAATTTTGCACGTCAAGTATTTTTATAACTGCGACGCATTTTTATGCATCAAGTTTTTGGCGCCGTTGCCGGGGACATTTGTTGATATTTTGAAAAGAGTGAATTTTATTAATTTTATCATTTTTTTTATTATTTATTAAAATATAAAAAAAAAATCTTTTCTTTTAAAAGCGCGACCTAAATTCTTGGAAAGGGAGATTTGGGCTTTCATCCCATTGCATCTCCTAGTACCGCTGCGAACCCTTCACCGGGTAGTCCTCGGGAAGTCCAAAACTAATATTAATCCGCTATTAAAAGAAAAGAAAGAAAAAAAAATATTTTCTTATTTTTATTTCAATTCCATTCATTTAAAATCCGTTTGTTTTTCAAAAAAAAATATGTTTTGGCTATCCGGCACGCTTGAGAATGCTAATAATGTCTTAGAACTTTCTGCTTCTATTAACGTGCTTCAAGATAAAATCAACGATTTAGAAGCCGCGGTTAGGATAAATAATGTTATTATGGAACATTCTTCGCAAAATTCTCAAAATTCTAATAATGAAAATAGTTTTCATAACGATTATCAAAATAATTTTTCCTATAACAGTAATTTTTGTGAAAATAATTTTTCAAATTTCTACGAGAATAATTTTCCTAACGCTAATAATTCTAATTTTCAAAATTCTCAAAATTTAAATAGTGAAAATAAATTTTTTTCTAATTATGGAAATAATTTTTCTCAAAATAATTTCTATGATTCTTATGAAAATAATTTTTCTATCTCTTATGAGAATTCTAGCTATAATTTAAATTCTCAAAATTTTCCTTATGAAAATATTTTTAATTTTAATAAAGGTAATTCTCATGAATCTTATGAAAATAATTTTCATGATTTTTATTCTAATAATTTTCATGAGGAAAATAATTATTATAAGAAAATTACTTTTTATAATCCAGATAACTCTGGTGATTCTTTTTCACTCACCGACGTGGATTATTCATGGTGGGCTGGCCACCCGGATAGTCTTCGCGGCAATGAAGAAATTTCATCTCCTAAAAATTTTGTTTCCCTAATTTCTCTTCCCTCCCAGATTTTAGAAAATTCGTTAAGTCAAATTTTTTCGCATTTTCATGATAATTCGCTAACGCCACCTATTTTTGAAAATGAAATAAATGAAAATGATGATTCTACGCGTTTTGACATAACAATTATTTTAGGGGAGAAATCCTTTATTTTAAACGAACAATCGGATTTTAATCTTTTTCTTTCACAAGTAACTCCTCGTGAAATTGTTTCTGACCCTTTTGCTTTTGATTCTTCAATTCCTAATGATTTTCATGTAAAGGATGAGTCGTCGCAACTAAACGTCGTCGTGGACCCATTTGCCGCTCATCTACAAAAATTCAAATCACCTAAGGTATGGATAGGTGATTCGAATTTACACTCTCAACCTAAAAGCAACAAGGAGAATCAAATAGCAAGTGGGGGAGTCGCCGGGCAACGGATCACATCCAAGTTCCCACAACGCGTATTCAGGGAGTTGCCCGTGCACCTTAAATTCTATTTTCCTTTTAGCTAACACTAACCGTCTAGCTTAAAGACGGGAAAAACAAAGCGCTCTTGAGAGGCACCCCTTGCTTATCTTTAATTTCTTGTATTCTTCTTTTAAAAGTTTCTCTTTCAAGTATTTTTCAAACTTAGTTTTAAACATTGGGGACAATGTTTAATTTTAAGTATGGGGGTGTAGCTTTGCATTCCCTGTTTTTTTATTTGATAAAGAAAAAAATTATAAAAATCTAATTTCTTGGAAAGGGCGCTTTGGGCTTGAATTCCCATCACAACTCCTAGTACTTTGCGAGCCCTTCACCGGGTAGCCCTTGGGAAGTCCAAGAAATAATAAAAAAAAGTAATAATAAATACGCCTAGCCTTGCTGTTTTTAATGTTCTAGAAATTTAGTTTGAGGTCCGATTATAAGTATTCTTACATTTTTAATTTAGCTAATATTTTGTTTTATCAGAATTTGTTAAATCTAAATTTGAAGTAATTTAGTTTTAAGAAACACTTTATGTTTTTAATCCAATTAGAGAATTTATTTAACACTACTTCTCAGTTTAATTTTAAATAGCTTCATTTTATGGCAAATTGGCTAAACATTTCTAGATTTCTATTATATTCTCTTTTAAGTTTAAGAACTTAGGAAATTTCATTCCACTAAAAAAATTTGCTCTCAAAATAATTTAATTTATAAACTAGAAGTATTTCTTCCCCCTCACCCTTTGTTGGCAAAATAAAAAAAATGTAGAAAAAGATCATATGTCATGGAAATAAGAGGATAAAATTCATTATTTCCTAAAACATATGCACCCAAAATCATTTAAAAGATTATATGTCATGATGTAAGAGGATAAAATTCATTACATCTAAAACATATACATTTTGGGTTTTTGATTGAAGAGAATTGTTAAAAGATTATATGGCATGGAAAATAAGAGGATAAAATTCTTTATTTTCCTAAACATATACAATTTCGTATTCAAATGAGGTGAGAGGATAAAATTCATCACCTCTATTCAAGAACTCTTCATTTGCCATTTCGTTCAAACCCATCCCTAGCCAATTTCATTGTTTATAGTCCTAAACTAAATTATTAAGAGAGCAGTATTTTAGTAGGTGTCTTTTCCTTAAGCTTCTTTTATGTTAGAGTGTCTATAATTTTAATCTAATTTTGTTTGAAAATTTTTATAATTTTGATTGCTAAATAGTTATCTTGAGAAGTAGTTAGCTAAACAAATTTCTCTTTTTAAATTATCAACATAACTTATGACTTAATTCTTGAATTCCAAAAATTTTTCTTTGACTTATTCATGGTCTAAATAAATTTTAGATAATTAGAAATAATATCGATGTCTTGTAATTCTTTCCTCACTCTTTTGCTCTGGAATAACAAAAACTCAAGTATGGGGGTATTTGATGAGTACTTTTTATACTCATCTTTTAGTATTATTTTAATATAATTTTAAATTGAATTTATATAAATTATATGTATTTTCTTATTTAATCTGTTCCTTTTTAATTTCTTCAACTAATTTAAGCTTATTTTATGTTTTGCAGGTTTTCTGGGCACTTTGAGTAAAAATGTCAAGTACACGCCCAAGGTCACGGCGTGACCAAGGGCGTGTCAGCCTAAGATGTGTTCCAGACCTGCTGCCGCCACTTCAGGCCCATTCCGTGAAGATTCGCCAAGTACACGCCCAAGGTCAAGGGCGTGACCATGGCGTGACATCCAAGTCACGACCGGGACCACACCACCAGCATCCAGATCGAGCCGCCGCGTCATTTAAAGTTACACGCCCTCGGTCACAGGCGTGACCGAGGGCGTGACCTCTAGTCACGGGCGTGACTCGCCCCAAACTTCTTCCCGCCAGAGTTTCCCGCCAGCAGCACTATTTCAAGATTACACGCCCCAGGTCACGGGCGTGACCTAGGGCGTGACGTGTCCGAAATGCCTGCATTGAAGCCAGAATGCGCCCTCTCCGCACCAGCATCGATCACGCTCCTTACACGCCCTTGGTCACGGGCGTGACCAAGGGCGTGTAACATCAAATTTCTGCCTATTTAAAGGGAGCTTCTCCAGATCTTCAAGGACGAATTATTAGGATTAGAATTTCATTTTCTTGTACTGTTTTCATGTTTCTAGTAGTTCTTATGCTCCTTTATTTCTTATGATGGTAGCTATTTCAATTCAAAGCTTGTAGTTTCTCTTGTAATCTCAATTTTATGTATTCTTCTTTTTACAATTGACACTAATAAAATCGTAATTTTCAGTCTCTAATTTCCCCGCTCTTTTCGCTATGTTTTCTTCCTCTTCTTCTTATGATTCCTCCGTGATCATGAGCACCTAATCGCTTTTGTGCTCAGCTTAGATGATCCAAGGATGATGCAATCTCTTTTTGTGTTTTAGAATTTTGTTCTTAGTGTTAAAACGATTACGATTTACCGTGGCCAACTCGTTCTAGTAACGGTTTTCGTCTTTTGACGGCCGAGAGGCCCTTAAGACGGATCGGTCATTGGTATAGAGAGTCGAACGTACCCCTCGAGAGAGGACATACGTAACTCTTCCGGACGGGATTAACATCCCAGTGAGGTCCTTCTCTTAAAGCAAGTCTTAAGCCACTTGATTATAGAACGAGAGTTCGGTCGTGTGCAACTTAAGCTTAGTTGAGCCAACCCTCGAGAGAGGAGCACTCATGCTTTTGGAACCTCCGCGGTCAAGGCCACTTTAACACGAGATCGATTTCTACTACACGTTTCTTTTGCTTAGTCTAAGGTGATTCGAAAGCTGTGCGCTAGTTTTTATTAATTAGTAAAATTAAATTACATAAACCCAACCCTATTCTTCTATTGGTAAAATAATAAACATTCACTCGAAGTAGAAGTACTTAACATGACCCGAGTCTAATAAGACCTTGATCTTCTGAGATCCTATACTTCACTCGATACGGTACACTTGCCGTTATCGTTTGTAGTTATAATTTTGCACGTCAAGTATTTTTATAACTGCGACGCATTTTTATGCATCAGCAACTATGCGCCATCATCGCCTTCATCTTCGCCACCATCCTCGCTATCCGCATTGACCTCTTCGCCATCATCACCCTCGTCCTCAGAATCGTCATCTTCGGAATCGGTGGATGAGGATGGAAGATCTCACATAGGGGAGTTGGACTCTTCAGCGAGCAGCGCCGGGATGATGTCCATAACAGTCAAATTCATTGCCTCCGGCTTTAAGAGGTCATCAGCCTTCAGCCTGCTTAGAACCACCTTCCCGGTTGCTCGCGCGATCTCCCGGCGAATGTACGCCATATCATTGCCGAGCATCCGAACTTGCTTGCCAACCCTGGAGGGGCCTGCTGACGAGGGCTGTTGCTCGGAGGCCGAGTTTCCAACTCGACGATGCGAACTTGGGTGGCCTCCAAGGTTTGCCGAGTATCCTCCAGCTCCTTCTCTAGCTGGGACACTTTCTTCGCCATTTCCACTTCGGCGGCCTGTGCAGATGAAAACAACTGTTAGGAAAACATCGATAGATGAAAAAGGCGACCATCCCTAAAACCAGAAAGCCGATGAGTGAGTACCTCGTGATCTTTCCACTTGGCAGCTTCCAGCCCCATAGAGATGAGCTTCTTGCCCTGCACCTTGATCATCTGCTCATATTCGAGCATCTTCCTGGATGTTGCATGTCCATGCTCGGCATCTCGCAGGTAAGCTCGCGAGCTCTGATGTGCAAGATACTCGGCAGATACATCTTGTAGAGACTCGGCGTCCACACGACCATAGAGGGCGAACATCACGTCGAAAGCCTCGCAGGCATCCTCCCAATCTTTCGACCAGGCAGGAAGATTGGAGCTTAAGGTAACCTCATGAGCTCACTCCGCCTAGGAAACCAAAGGGCGACCATAGGCATCCTCACCTTGAATGCCTTCACCGAAGTGCGGATGATCATTGGGCTCACCAGCTTCTGAAGGGTTCGCCTTTGCCTTCAGGTCCCTCTTGGTGACCTCTTTCTTCCTCACAGGCTCGGCGGACTTTGCCTTGACCTTCCTCTTCTTTGAGGGCCCAGCATCATCGTCAGCGACCTCCTGCTCATCGCCACCCAGCGACAAGCCAATCGAAGGGGAAGCTCCCGCCTTCGGCGCCAAAGGAAGAAGCTCGCTCGGTAAGGAGCGAGTAGCTGCGTCAAGATAGAGAGAAGAATATTATACATCGACTGAAAACGAATTGGCAAGTATGACCAAATACTCGCTCAGAAGACTACCTTCGTCTGGAAACACTTCGGCGAGCTCATCTACTCGCCTCCTCCAGAAGACTACGTCCAGGCGGCGACCCCGGAAGCTGTCGAGTAGCTTCTTTCGGCTCTCCTCCAAATAAGGAGTGGCGAAAGCGCTCTCCGCCGGCTGAAAGGATGAAGTCGGCACGACTCCAAAGTCGCCCTTGATGACGACTAATCGCTCGGTACAACGATGGTTCTTGTTCGCCGTGCCGACCAGCGTGCAGACATGACTGCACAAAAAGACGACGCCCTCGCCAGTAGCGCCGAAATGAAATACTCGCCGAAAGATGGAGAGATCAAAGGCGATCTTCTGTTCTCGCAAGAAGCAGAGAAAGCCCATGATCATCGCCACTCCATTTGGATTGATTTGGGAAGGGACTATCCCGTGATAGCGGAGTATCTGGAAGACCTCCGACCACAAGGGTAGTCATAGGCCGACTTCAAAATGTCGGATGGGGAAGATCAGCTCGGTCGCCGAGAAGGAGTTCAGACGTTCATCCTCGCGAGGAAGCCTGGCGACATACCCCGACGACAAGAACTTAGCGGAGAACTCCTTCAGGTCGCTCGGCCGAGTAATCAGCTTCTTGAAGGAAGTCGCCCGAAAGTTCTTCGCATGGCTCCCACGGCGAATAGTTGCCTCGTCAGCCATTTAGAAGGAGAGAAAATGAAGAAGCGAGTATCAAAGAGGAAAGGAGAGGAACAAACGACAGATACTCGCTGGAAAGAAAGGAAAGATCGCCAAAAGAATAATAAATACATACCCACCCCTCCCCCTCTATTTATAGTACTCGACAAAACTTGGCTTGCCGCATACGCCGCCGCGAGCACGAGTCAGGGGTGGCGAGTATCGAGGAACGTCGCCAAAACCAAGGGCGTACGTCAAATCGCCAGCGCCAAACAAGCGAGTACCTGCATCAGAATCCAAAGAAACTCGCCAAAAAGGCGCGACATATAACCACTATTCGCAAAATGACAAAAAAGAAGATAGACGAAAACAGAGCATTTCAGCATAAACAAACCAGAAATGAAAGGGCGAGAATGAACTACTCGCCAAATAATATTACAAATACGAAGTGTTCGATCACAGACATTCGCCAGATGATGACTTAACGACTATAAAAAAGGAGAGAAAAAGAACAGATCCTAAGGGAGATCCTGGGTGTTCGCCTGAGCATCAGGGAGCTGGGGTTGTCGCCCGACCCAACCCATGCGCTGAGCGCGCCTATAATGCCTGAAGGCCACTGACATCGCGTCCGTCCCCTGCCGCAGCTGTTCCTCCATTCTCGCCAGGCGACCGGCCGAACCCATGCTCGCACGAATCCCGACCAGCTCGTCCTGGTGCAGCTACACTCGGTGATCCATCCTGCCAACCCGGCGCTCTAGATCGTGGACAGACTGAAGACGAGCTTCCACAACAGCCACGCGAGTATCGAACTCTTCCACCCGGACATTCGTGCCTCCAACTCGGTCAAATGACGATGAGGCTCGCTATCCTTCAGGCGCTCGACCCGAGCCTCTACATCCGTCAAGCGACGATGCGGGTCGCTGATCGCTAGGTGCTCCAACTTCGCCTCCAGATCCAGAATGGCGCGAGTAGCCCTTTCCTGGTACTCGCGCGAAGGAAGCCCCACTCCGTCAATCAAAGCTCCCATGGGAATCTGAGCGCGAGCTACAAGGGCGACAAAGGTGAAATGAGCTTTAGTGACAAGTACAGGGGAGACAGCTTCATGCAGAGCGAGTAGTTAAAGTTACCAGGTCGGCGAGCATCATTCCTCGAGCTGCGAGGAGGACTGCGAGATCGCCGAGAAGGGGTGCCCCTTCCTCAATGAGGGGAGGAGCTGTGATGAACAGCACCCCGCCGACCGGAGATGTTCCCGGCAGAGGGCTCCCTGTCGCAAAGAGTTTCCCCCCGACCGTGACCATCCACTGGTCACCCTCCCCCCCTTGGGGCGAAGAACCCAGAATAACCCCCAACCCCGCATCGGCGCGAGGATTCTCCCAGAGGGGTTGAAGGAACTGCTGAAGACAAATGGCGCTGATCGCCTTGGATATCGGCCGGAGGAGGGAACGGAGGAGGTGGCGGAAGCTTCTCAACGGGCAGTTGCGAGCTACTCGCCAGCTCCGAAGGATTGGAAGACGGTGGCAATAGAGGCGCGCTACTCGTCAAAGGATCCCTATGCTCGCTCGATGGCTTCTTCTCCAGAAGGGAGCTATGAAGGATCTGAACCGCACCGCCGCGGTGAGAACCCTCCCCAGTCCTAGGCGAGATCATTGGTGATGATCGCAGGGGAATAGCGGCCAAATGCTCCTCCTAAACCTCGGTGAGCGGCGGACCTGCGAGATAGTATAAAGAGCATTAGAAACACCCCAGTAAAAGCAGGCGAATCAAAACAGAATAACGGCGAGTAAGTAGCTCTCACTTTGAAAAGGAGGGGGTTCGGTTTGAACTTGTGCCGAGGTTTCAGCCGTACTCGCTTCCGGGGGAAAGCTCGATAGGAGGATTAGGAGCAGGCGAGCCACCTGACTGAACGAAACCCAAGTCGGCGAGTACCTGCTGGGTAGTGCCAACCTGAGAAATAGCGACATTCTCGGGGGCGTCGGCATTCTTCTTCTTCTTGTTATTTTTCTCCTTCTTCTTTTCAAGCCTCTTCTTCTTCCTAGATGCGAGGAAGTCCTCAAGATCGGCGTCGCGGGCGGGCTTCCGCAATGGTGGCAGCAAACTAACGAGCTCGGCCAAATCAGCGGCAGCTTCCTCGGCAATATTGCGCGACATCTTGAGCGAGATCTGAAAAGTCGTGCCCTCAGAGACCCCTCCCCCTCTATATACAGAGCCAGAGCGTCAACCAGCGGGATGCCGACTACCAATCAATACTCGCTAGAAGGCCTGATTGTTGAATGACGGTTGGATGATTCTTTCCGAGCAACTACTTTACTCGAAAAGAGAGGGGATTGTGTACAACCCTCATTCTCCGAGGGTGGGCCCATTCAAAGCCACGTAGGCAAAAGTCAAAGTCAAAAGGTCAACAGAGAAGTCTACAGCTCAAGACACCAAGACAAAGTCGGCCTAGAAGAGTTCGTCGAACACTGGAGCAGTAGATGACCTGGGCGAGTATTGGCCCGACATGTGCGAGCATCACCCAATACTCGCCAGATGGGCGACTATGGCTTAATGCTCGCCGAGTATCCCATAGTCTCCAGGCAGGGGTTGGGCTATAAACCCACCCCCCTACCCCTTGGTTTTCCTATAAATAGGAACCCAGGGGTACTTGGATTGGCACTGAAACTTGAGCTCTTGAAACCTAGCTCTTGCATTCTGGAACCTGTCGCACTTGGCCGCTATTCCTAGTTCCTAGCCAAGTCGGTGCCTTCCTCGTACCCTGCTCGGCCATTTTTGGTTGTGGAGGGGAAGTCTCTTCTGAGCTTCTAGGTACGTGGTGGGACCTCCCTGCCGTTGCACCTGGGGTACTGTTTGTTGCTCTTCTAGCTTCCTCATAGTTGCCCGCCAAGCCATCTCTTCGAGCCGCTTGGCAAGTAGTCTCCGGCTGCATTAGTTCGAATTTTGGAGCCGGGATTTTCCAGGCTTCAACAATGGGCATGACCTACCCGCCACAATAATCAAACCCCAGGTTGAATATATATATATATATATATATATATATATATATATATATATATAATAAGAAACATTACATTTGCAAGAAAATAACCTGGTTCAAAAACTATTAATAAAACATTGCAATCTCTTACCCTACTAAGCATTCCAATAATTCAGGCAGGCATTAGTAATATCGAGTTGCATTTTCTTAAATAATAATAATATGTGTGTCGATCGAGGTCAAATAATAATTATGGTTAAACTTGGAGGAATTTCCCATCTCTAGGTTAGTTCTAAATGGAAATATATAAAAGATGACAATCAATTAGATTATGCAGGACAATGAACAATATAAGAATGAAATAGGAAAAAATACTGGAACAAAAACATGGAATAAATTATAAAGTAAGGAGCAACAAGACATTCTTATATTTTGTTCAGTTCTCACAAATAAAAAGGTTCCAGTGTCCACTGCATTTATTGCAGCTCAAGCCTAAGTCAACCAGCTCAAGGGCATACAGTTCTCATCCTTGGGGGTAGGGCGCGCAAGTCCTTATTTATAGCTCATTTGAGGCAGTTCATATTTTTCATCTCTATTTCGAGGAGGTAATATTCTAAATTCTTATCGTTTGAGTCCTAATTAAATTAATGTTGTTACGGAGAACTCGATTCATAGAGCTCGGACCCCCCCCCCCCCCCCAAGGGGGATGCTCGTGCTTACTTCTATTGAGAGAGAACAACGATTGGGCCCTCGGAACCGAGGACACTCGCAAGACTACTAAATCTTCCAAACAGACCCCTGAGCCGCAATGAGGATGTCCCGCTACAAACCCGAAAGATCAAAGAATCTTCCCCTCGCAAACTAAGACTGAGATAGCCACCTCAGAAAACTAGAGAGCAGGAAAGAAAAAGCTCTCTCTAGGAACCAGAAATCAAAAATCAGATCCTTTCCTAACGTGCATATGGGGGTCTATTTATAGGATTCTAAGAATGGCCGACACATAACGCCCCCCCCCCCCCCCCCCCCCCCCCCCCCTTGGTGCACTTGCCCAGGGAGTCGAATGTTCTATTAAGCTGGGCACTCTCACTCACCCGCCCTTACTGCCAAGGGCTAATTATTCTCTCTATGATGCATGGTTCCTACCTCCTTTCCTAGGACCGATGAGCCCCTTCTGAGTCACAAGACTCGCCTATCAGTCTCACCACCCAAGTGAGTGCTGCATCTCGCAGGGAGCTTCACTCGCTCCATCTTAGGTGCACTCGCTGATACCATTGAGTTGACTCACCAAATATAGGGTTGTACACAATCCTCACACTTTGCGAGCTCATCCTGGGCTCGGAAAGACCGTCCAAACGTGTTTTTGGCGAGTTTGCGCTCACTCAAAGAATCTTTTGTGGACCCTACCAACAGGCTATAAATTGTCCGGGAAGGAACCAGACCTTTTCATCGGAGTTTCCTTCTCTCTTCTTCTTTCTTTCTGCTGGAAACCTTTCACGAGTCACCATCCTTGGCCTCTCCTTCAGACCTTTCGGCCCTCCTCGCCGCCCAAAGGGAGAAATCCCATGGAGGCGCGACTAAGTACAAACTAATTAATGAAAATACAAACTTAGAAGAAGAGCTTAAAAAGACAAAAGCATTTGAGGACTGACTCAATGGGAGGAGTCAAAAGATCAAAGACATTACACAGAATGTTTCTATGAGGTTCAAGCACCTTGGTTTAGGAGAAGATCCATCCACCAGCATTGTAATCAATCTAATAGCCACTTAGAATCTAGTGAAGAATCTAATGACAACCCTAATAAAATCATTGTGTTCAATAGGGTAATTAGTACTAATCAAAAAGGAATTCTAGGTAAGCACCCCAAAGAAAACTCAATCAAAGACTATAAATTACTAATAAAAGGAATTATTAGTCAAATAGAACTCGACGCACTTTTAAAGATGCGCTGAATGCAACTCAACGGAGCTCTGCATTTGCTTCAACATCAATTCAAAGAAGTTATGAAGGTGCGTCGATTTACACTCGACGCAACCACTACTCTACATCGACTTATTATCAATGTAACTATGCAAAAACGTCGAATTACACTCGACACAACTATAGAAATACGTCGAATTCTTCTCGACGTGTGTTTCCAGCAAGCAATTATAAAACATCTAGACCTCTCTCTCTCTCTTACTCCTCATTATAATTCAAGATGTTTTACAGTTTTAAATTTGGGCACATGATCAAACACTGCTGGCATAATAAACCAGCACTTCTACAACTTAAGGGGTATCCTGAAAGACCAACCTATTCTTTCATGACCCCATATGATGCTAGAAGGAAGGGACCCCAACAGGTGAGGGTGCATACTAATGTTTAAATTTATGTGCGGAAAGGAGGCTGTTCTACCACTAACCAGCAGTGGTACCTGGACAGTGGATGCTCCATGCATATGACTGGATCAAAAGAGGTGCTGGAAAACCACAAGGCCAAGGAAGGCCCTAAGGTAATTTTTGGTAACTCCCATTCTAGACAGACCAAAGGATATGGTGTGCTCAGATTTGGAGAAATCTCTTTTTCTAAGATAGCTTATGTCGAAGGACTTCAACATAACCTAATTAGTATTAGTCAATTATGTGATGGTGAATTCAAAGTTATATTCATTAATTCCTTATGTCATATAGTTAGTTCTGCAACTAATCAAATAGTAATAACAGGACTTCGAAAAGGTATGGTATATGTAGTAGACTTTGACTACACAAAATCTGAAATTTGTCTGTTCAATTCAAACTTAGAACATAATGAGTTATGGCATATGATAATCAACCACTTAAACTTTAAAATAATAGCTAAACTATCCATACATAATTTATTAAGAGGCTTACCAATTGGTAAGTTTAAGAAAGACCATTCTTGTAGAGCCTGCCAACTAGGAAAACAAACCAAATTATCATTCAAACCAATTGGTAAGAATGATTCTCGTAGAACCGTTTACCTATTGCATATGGATCTATTTGGTCCTATCTCCACTCAAAGCATAGCAGGCAAGTCTTATACATCAGTCATTGTGATGACTTTTCTAGATTCAGCTGAGTGTTCTTTCTACGAGCTAAGTCAGAAACTTTCAAGATGCTCTCAAGATTCATTAGACAAATTCAATCTGAATTCAATACTCTGGATACTGTGATCAGAAGTGGTCATGGTACTAAGTTTGAAAACTAGTTACTTTGTAGATTCTGTGAGGATGAAGGGATAAGACAAAGATTTTCTACTCCTAGAACCCCCCAACAAAATGGGGTGGCCGAAGGGAAAAATAGAACTCTAATTTAATTAGGAAGGACATTATTAGCTGAATCCAATTTGCCAAAGTCCTTCTAGGCTGATGCAGTTAATGCAGCTAACTATGTCCTAAATAGACGTCTCATCCACAAAACTAAGTTAAAGACACTTTATGAGTTATTGAAGGGAAAGAAAGACATATATAGTCACATACTTTAGAATTTTTTGGAGTACTTGCTTCATTCTGAACAATGGAAAGAGATAACTTGCCAAATTTGACAAGAAGGTTGATGATGGGATATTCTTGGGATACTTCTCATCAAGCAAGGCATATAGGTGTTATAATAAGAGCTCTCTCAAAATTGAGGAGTTAATGCATGTAGTGTTTGATGTGACTAACATGTTCTCTAAGGTGAAGAAAACTACCACAAATATCATCTTGCAGGAAGAAGACTAGCTAGCTAATCAATTTGAAAGGATCAGCATCACAGATTACTCATCAGGTTGCTAGTGCAAAAGCAAACAACCAACTGATAATGAATCAGATGAAGACTCTGCTTTAGATGATAATGACATTCAGGCACCTGCTCTGCCAGATACAGAAATTATTCTATAAAATGAAAATGGTGCACCCACAATCAATGAGGAGGAGGAAATCCATGAGGATATTAATCCACTGAAAAACTTAATAAGAAATAGGAACCAGATCACAAATGACAGTAGAAGTGAAGACCAGGAACTAGATCACAAATGAAACTATGCTGCAATGCTTCCTCTCACAGTATGAGCCCAAAAACTTTAAAGAAGCAAATAGTGATCGCCACTTGATTACTGTAATGCAAGAGGAACTTGTATAGTTTGAAAGAAACAAAGTCAAGTCTCAAGTTGAAAGACCAAGAAATTACCCAATCATAGGAAAAAAGTGGGTATATTAAAATAAGATGGACTCATAGTCAGGAATAAAGCAAGACTTGTTGCTCAAGGATATAGGTAAGAGGAGGGTATTGACTACAATCAAACAATTGGTCTAGTGGCTAGACTGGAGGTAAGCAGAATGTTCCTTGCCAATGTTGCACATATGAAGATCAAGGTATATCAAAATGATGTGAAGAGTGCTTTCTTAAATGGAACTTTTCAGAAAGAAGTATATGTGGAGCAACCCCCATGTTTTGACAATCCATCTCATCCCTCTTTTATTTATAGACTATACAAAGCATTGTATGGTCTATAGCAAGCTCCAAGAGCTTGGTATGAGACTTTATCCACCTTCCTCCTAGAACACTCTTTTGTAAGAGGAAAAGTGGATAAAACACTTTTCACTAGAGCACATAAAAATCAGCTACTTCTAGTACAGATATATGTAGATGATATAATATTTGGCTCAACAGACCCAAGACTTTGCAAAAGATTTGATGACCAAATGCAGTCTAAGTTTGAAATGAGTAGCATGGGCGAACTGTCCTACCTTCTTAGCCTCCAAGTAAAGCAAAATGAAGATGACATTTTCATATCTCAATCCAAGTATACCAAAGAGCTTATCAAGAGGTTTGGGATGGAAAATGTCTCTGTCATGAAAACCCCATGGCTACCAATACTTTATTGGATAGAGATGAAAAGGGTAAGTCATTTGATCAAAAGACTTACGGAGCAGCCATTGGCTCACTTATCTAGCTTACAGCTAGCAGACCAGATATCATGTTTGTTATATGTATATGTGCTAGATTCCAGGTTGACCCCAAAGAATCCCACATGAGTTCTGTAAAAAAAAATTCTGAAAAATCTAAAGGGTAACCTTAACTTGGCTTGTGGTATCCCACATAATATGGATTTGAATTAGTAGGCTATTCATATGCAGATTATGTTGGATGCAGGTTTTATAGAAAGAGCACCTCAGGAACTTGTCAATTCTTTGGTGCTAGACTGATCTCCTGATATAATAAGAAGAAAATCTCAATCTCTACTTCTATAGCTGAAGCTGAGTATATAGTTGTAGGAAACTGTTCCTCATAAATATTATGGATGCAGAACTAGTTGTTAGATTTCAACTTTAGTCTTAATAACTCCACAATATTCTATGACATCTCTAGTACTATTTCTATAGCTTCCAATCCTATTCTCCACAGTTGAACAAAGCACATAGAGATAAGGCACCACTTTCTCAGGGATAATGTATAGAAGGGTAAGATCAATCTTCAATACATTTCCACTAATAATCAAAGGGCTGACATTTCCACTAAGCCACTTGATAAAAGAAAGCACAACTTGTTCATCAATGCATTGGGAATACTTTATGGAGCTCTATAAGGCACACTTATTATGTAATAAGATCTATTTTCTATAGAAAGTTATTGTTGGGAAAACAACAATTTTTTTTTGAGAAAAACATAACTATTTAATCAGAGCTGCGTCGAATACAAATCGATGCATCATCGATTTCTACTTGACGCCAGATTCAAGAGCTGTCTGGGATAATTAATTCAAATAGAACTCGACGCATACATAGACATAAAAGTCACTACATTCATTTGAAGCCACGACGACTTCTACTCAACGCCACGTCGACTTTTCACAGTGCGCGCACACTCGACTTTGACAAGTTTTGGCACTCTGAATTCACTTCTTTTCGACATTTCCTTGAATATAACCCTAAGTTGCGATGATTTCCTTCTCAAAGCAACACAGTCACTAGACTTTCTTGAGCATTTGAATTCTATCCCTCTCGCTCTCCTTCTTTTCTGCCTCTCTGCCTCCTTTTTTGTTTCTTATAGGTACATGCAGATACACAATGACTCCAACTATAGATTAACAAGATGTTCTAGATGCAGCCGATTTGGCCCTAGAGACATAGTTGTCTCAGTTCTCTACCTTATATCTCAACTTCTCATACAATTGTTATCATAAATTGTGTATTCAACATCATCGGCTACAAAAGCTCACTGCCCAGACGAAAGCCATAGAAGAGGAGCTAAGATTATTAGGGCTGCCTACTGAGATTTGTATATCCTTCCTCAAAGATATAAAGCAGAGGGGAAGTGTTATAGCAGGACCCCTCCAGATTCAGTCTACAACGCAAATCTTCCTTCTCCCTATATTTCTGAAGGAGAACCAGCCATCACCTTCAAGTTCTTTCTAACATATGCACCATCCTCTCCCTCCAGAACTCTATCTGCACTCCATGGGGAGTCATCAAAACATGGGGAGCATGATCTATTTTCAAATGATGATGATTATTGGAATATTCTGAAGGAGTTCTCAGAATGGACAGATTCACCCATTCCTGAGACAACAGATATCAGGCCTGATTCTGAAGATTCAACAACAGCACCACCTACAGTGCAGCCAGCTCCTACTTCTGATTTTGTCTCCTCTTCTTCTGAGTCCACACCAGCCCAACTCCCTCCTGCACCTACTCCAATAAACCCAGCACCTACTCCAACAATTCCATTACCAGTTCCCATAAGAAGACATCCATTCAGAGGAAGTGGATATGAGAGAGATAACAAATAAAGGGGATATGGGGGAAACACACCTATTTGGGAAGGATATATAAAGGAACAGAGAAAACAATACAGGAAGGACAGGTCATATTATAAAACCTATGAGAAGGTTCAAATACCTGAAAATCAGAAGGAGATATATAATGATCCAAAGCTTGACATAGTCCTAGATGAAATCAGAGAAAGGGATCAGTATGAATTTGATGCATCTCAAAGAGAAATTGAAGAAAAGAGAAAGATATTCATTGAAAGGTTGAAAAAAGGAAAAGATGGTGTGGAAGAAGAACAATTAAAAGAGGCAATTCAAATTCCTAGCACTCTGTTTGAATCCTCCAAATATGTTGCCAATAACCCTCAAGATAATGTCCCCACAGACATAGGACAACTCAACAAAAGGGTCTTTGATGTAATCAAGAGATAGAGGATCAACAATATAAAAAGGAAAAGAAGATTGTATTCAAGACAACTCCAACTTCTAGTAATCTATAATCAACATTAATAGTGCTAGACTCCCATTCAAAAGAGCTTGATTTGGATGAACTAAATGAAATGACTGAAAGAATCATTAGTCTAGTATTCAAGAGTTAATATGTCTATCATGATGCAGAATCTGACCTGGAAAAGCTATTCAAAGGACATGAAAAAATTCATTTGAATCCTGAGAAGGCCGAACCAGGAAATTTCAAGTTTGTTGAAAAGAATTTTAGAAAGGTGTATGAAGCCCTATAAATGTTTCTCAAATACAGAAAGTAGAACACCTCTTCGATAACTATATTCTAATGAACCTGAATTTATATTAATCAGATGTTTTAGTTTGGTGTCATTCTTGTCTATTATATATTTTCTTGTACTCTATTTTATTTCTCAGTATGATTGAAATCACGTAATCTATTTGTAAATTTTGTTAAGATAAATAGGGGGAGATTGTTGGGAAAAACACCTTTTGATTTATCTTATAAATTATATACAAGCAATTTCATTATCTAGGATATATTACCCATATTGTATAGAGAGGGTAATTTTGTCATTAGATTCCTTAGGATGTCACACGCTCATTAGAGTGTAAAAGACCAGTCCAAAAAGCTCCAAAATTCAGTTGAGTTAAATATGCATCAAATAGAAGTCGATGCAGCTTCGACTGCAAGTTGAAGTAACCTTGAATATAAGTAACTTTAACTCAGACTGAAGTCGATGTATAAGTTGAAGTTGACGCAACGTTGTGATATGCACGACGCAGAAGACAGAGTCAGTCGAAGAAGTATTTGAAGTCGACGCAACTTGGACTTATATTCGACGCAAAAGGAAGAGCTCTGAGTTCAGGATTTCATCTCGACGGATACGTCGATTAGTATTCGACGCAACGTCGACTATAGAGATCATTTCTAAGCTGAGGAGGATTTCGACGCAGCTTTTAGTAGAACTCAGTGGTGCGTCGATAATACGGAAAATGTATTAGGTGCTACATCGAATACAGACATAATTAGAATATCTTCTGTATGGTTTTTTAAAGATGTTCCAGAGGGTATGCATGGAATAGCTTGGATCTCTAATGGGTCGATTACATCTAAGAATAGAAAGGAAGTCTCGAGAGACAAAATAAAGCTATTTCTGTAAAATATTCAAAGAGATTGACGGGTAGTCAACAAATATAGAAGAAGAATATGATTATCCCTTTGACATTCCTAATAGAGATACAACAGAAATGGAAATGAATTTGAATTATATTCGACAGAAGAATAAGGTTATTCAAGAATATTGATAACTACAATAATTCTGTCATTCTTCATCTTCTTCTTCCTGAAGCTCTCCCTCTTTCTATCTCTTAGAGAGACATAACAATTATTCTCTATATAGGAATTACTCTAAGGCTTCTTCTTCATCTTCTTCTCACACAGCAAGAAGCCAACAGAAAGACAGAGATTTTGGAATCAAAGTTTGAATAGTCCTTGCAACTCTCTCTCAGCAAGGACTCATCTACTGGAATATAGATCTGTCTACAACACTAAGTGCCTGAATCCCCAATTATTGCTTAAGGAGGATTCAATTAGAAGAACATCATCTTCATCTATTTCTTCTCTCTCTTACTTTCTCTTTCTTATTGTAATCTGAGTAAAGAGTCCTAAGAATCCCTCTACAAAAGATTCAGTTGGTTTAGGATCTCCTTACCAAAAAATCTAGCGTGGTTCTAAGAGTATCCTTACCAAAAGACTCAGTGGTTCTAAGAGTCTCCTTGTCAAAAGACTCAATAGTTGGTTCTAAGAGTCTCCTTACTAAAAGACTCAGTGGTTCTAAGAGTTTCCTTATCAAAAGACTCAGACACTAAAATGTGTATTTCTACCAAGGTGGTAGAAGAGTGGAGTACACATATTTTTGGGGAGCCACGATAGATCTTGTCTCAATTGCACTGTGATATTTTGTGTTGTCCATTTACTTAATTTCTGCACTTTGAGATTGTTTTATTCTGTTTTGGATAGTTGAATGCATAGTTGATTGAATTATTTATATTATGTTGTGTATAATATTATAGAAAATATTCACACCCCCCCCCCCCTCTAAAGAATATTCAGAGTACTCACTGTGCACTTTCAGTAATACAAATTCTGACATATATGAACTAAATGATTAAAAAGTTTTAAGAAGAGTAAGATAATAACATGGGGGTGGGTGATTCAGACGACCATGGCAAGAACTCAAACAATAACCATACAAAAGCATAGATTCGGTGCCAGAATGCATATATCTATTGCGAGATGGGATGAAGATTGTGGTCACCAGTTCAAACAGAGAGTGAGAGAATCTAGGAGAAGCAAAGAAAGAGAAGGAGTGATATGTTGCATGATGAAGAGAGAAATAATAGCAGAATGAAGATTCCTTCTTTGTTATTGATCCGAGGAGGAAGGTGAAGAGTTAAGGTGAGGCGGAGGTTCTTTCAGTGTTGGTGTGTTGAAGCGAAGGGAGTCGCAGATGTTTGGGGCGATGTGATGCAAGGAGGGAATCTGTGAGTGGTGACGACGGGTGGAGGAGCAAGATCATGATTTGCGGCAGGAGTTTGTGTTCGAGGCATTCTATGCATGGGGAGGGTTTTTGTTTTAAAAGGAGATAGTTATTTACATCCGACGGATGGATCGAATGGAAGGTTTTAAACTGGACAGCTGACATTTTGCCAGTGTCTTTTTTTAAAGCCTAATTACCTAGCCATAATACTTCTTTTTATGTAGTAATAGATATATATAACTAAGATTTAGAAGACCCTTCATTTTTTTCCTCATTTAAATATTGTAATTTGCTTTTTGAGACTTATTGGGAACTTTGCCCTCAATGTTCCTGATTTGAAGAAGTCCTCAAGTCAAGGATAAACTCAGTTTGTATTTGATGCATGTGTTTAGTTAGGTTGATTTCGGGTATTAGAAAGTGCAATCCTAGCATATGGCTAAACTTAGTGTCATCAGATATAGTTTTGCCAATGTAATCCCTCATTGTGGCAACCACCAGGTTGACCAAAGATCTAGTCTATATTAGACTTGTCAATCACTCATAATCAAGAGGAAGAAAGATCTAGAAGGTTGGGTAATGCAAACAAGTCAATGATAAAAAGTTAGGAATTTACTAAGTGATAATTCGACTAGACATCTAGTCGAACGGTTAAATGGTATAACTGAATGCTCAGATCAGGTAAGTACAGATTCTACGAGACGTCAAGCCGATCAGGCTGCACTATGAAGATGATTCAGGATGATGAACTCAAAATGCAAAGTGTGTGCAAATTCAACTAGAAGCCAAGTCGTTCGTGTAGATGAATCAAATCGATACATGTAGATGTTAAGAGTGCATAACATTGTTAAGTGCAAAATCATTTAGATCATCTACACAATCATGTACAAGAGTCAAGATGATTCGACTAGATTACATTGCCAAGAAGAATGAACAGTCAGATTCAACCAGATGAGTATGATTCGACAAGAATGAGCCATGAAGATGAAATTTGATTGAATAAGAAGAATTTGACCAGATGTATTTGATTCGACTAGAATGAAATATGAAGAAGGAATTCGACTAACAAGAAGAATTCGACTAGACTTCTAGACAAATTTTGAGAAAGGTCTGAGTTCAAATTAAACGTGGTTTTGGCGTTATCTCATTTAATGTCCAGCGCGGATTGGGCCAACCTTATTTGTCTTTTAAGGAAAGAGATTTCTGACATAATGACAGTCCGAGATTTGACCATTAAGGATCTTGGTCTTATAAAAGGAAGACGTTGTGACAGTAAACCCTAATCGATATATTTGAAATACGAGTTTTTTCCTCCCTCATCTTTTTGAAAGGGCTATTCACCAGGATGCTCAAGATCGGAGAAGATTTACATTAAAGCTAACCTTCATTCTCCAAGAGATGAAATCAATTCATCTTACTGAACTACTCAAAGCTCAATCATCTAACAACAATGAGAAGAACCTTCTAAAGTTTAGAGGAGATAATCTTTACGAAAGCATATTCTCTCAAAGTCCTCTGCAAGAAGATTACTGTTGAATCCAATCCACATATAGCTTCAAGAAGACTCCAAATCCATCAAGGAATATTTTTTGAGTTTAAAGAAAGTTTTTGTAACAAAACTTATTTATCTGTAGGATCTCTCTGAGATCTGAGCTGTAGGATTCCTTTGAGGAATCTGAGTTGTAGGGTCCTGTGTGGCCTGAGTTGTAGGATCTCTCTAAGATATGAGCTATTGGATTCTAGTTTGAAACTGAGTGTAGGATCCTTGGGATCTGAGGTAGGATATTTGAGAAGATCGGAGTGTATATCTCTGGTTGCAAAGATTGAGGTAGGGCTTTGGCAGCCATAGTTGTAGGGTCCTGTGTGGCCTGAGTGTAGGATTCCATTAATGGATCAGAGGTAGGAGATCAGTCTGTGACTCTGAGGTAGGAGACTTTGTCATTGAGTTGTAGGATCTGCAGATCTAAGTTTTGGTGGAAGTGGTCGAGACTAGCGCACTGCAAGATAGGAGAACGAGGAAAGTGGACTACCCAACTCGGGGAACCACTATAGCTTTCTATGTTTGTGCTGTGGATTTTCTATGACTGTGTGTATATCATTATTTCTTTTATTATTCCGCATTAAATTTGGAAAAAGTCGACATCACCTATTCAACCCCCTTTTAGGTGAAGATTAGACTATCTCATAAATTACAAGTGGTATCATAGGGAGGTTGTTCAAAGAAAGCTTAACAGCTTGAACAAGGTCTTTCAAAGGGATTCAAAGTCTAACCACCATGACTTCAAGAGAAATTCACAAGGATCTGAGATCTATGAAATTTCAAATCTGCAGAAAGGAAAACTTTGGAATTTGGAAGGACAGGGTCAGCTCTTCATGGAAGCCTCTGTACCAACGATCTTCATAACAATGGAAGAAGGTCCTTTCATCCCTATGAAAGCTTCAACTATAGATCCAACTAAGAAGATCCCTAAGAAATATACAGAAATGACTAACGATGAAATAATCTTAGTCACCATGGACAAGAGGGCTAAGTATATCCTGGTCAGGCGTATTGATGATTCTACATTTCAGAATCTGATTCACTACAAAACAACAAAGGAGACATGGGACTGCTTGATAGTCTTTATGGAGGGTACTGAAGTAGTGAGGGATGACATGAAGTGCCTACTGAATCAAGAATATGAGGCTTTTAGGTAGGATAAGAAGGACTCCATCTCATAATGCTATGAGAAATTCTTCAAGATAATGAATAGTCTGAGAACATATAAAAGGGAGTTCTTCAACTATGATTTGAATGACAAGTTTCTCAAATCACTAAATAAAGAATGGGACATAAAGATATGTTTCATAAGAGATATGTGGTGTAAGACTCCTTTAACCCACAATTCTTTTTTCCTTTATTAGGACCTCACACTGGTCAGAGGGGAGACTTATGCCCAGAACTACCGCCTTGCGGTGACACCAACGCACAGGTTAGTCTCCACCATAAGCCACTGGTTCTACCACCAAGTTCAATCATCCAGGCCAACATGAGAATAGAAGCAAGATTATCATATCAAGTCCACAATCAAACACTATAAATATCAAAATGAAGATACAATGTCCATCAAAGAGTACATAAAATAGAGGTAAGGGCTTATGTTCGGTGCATGCCCAAATTAAAAGTATAACACTTTCTCACTCTACAAAATGCAGAAGAAACTCAAGAACTCACCACTATCTGGGGGTGAATGGTAGTAGTACACTTTATCAGCTCCTCAAGCTCTACCTCCCTAGGTTGATACTGCTCCTACTATGGCTCACTCTCCTGTTTGTTATGGCCACATCTAACCATTAGTCAAAAAGACTAAGTTGTTTTGTTCTCTCCTCCCCCTGTGACTCCTAGGAACCGGGCGAGCGGAAGTAAAAGGAGGACAACAAAGCAGAAGTACAAACAGGTGGCATGGCTTTAACTAGCAAGTATATATATATATATGAATAGTGCTACAACATTTATGAATCTATGCTAGCAATTCTATAAGTTAGAGTAGTAGTAAGGAAGCAGAAGTAAATAAAGAGCGACGTAGTAAATTATGGTAAAGTAAAGTACGAACTAAGCTACTATCACAGAAACGTACCCTAACATATATGAATGTCCATATAAACTTATAAGTTAATGTTTCCAGTTATAAAGTAACTCATCAGATTAATGAGCTCATACTAATTTATATGATGATGACCTATAATGTATATATATGATATGTTATGCAATGCAATGTATTATATCATTCTTCATCCAAGCGCAACTCACTCACACGACTTTGTGAGCACAAACTTTTAGTTCCTGCTAATTAGAGGTAGCTAGCCTCTAAGGTACCACCATCATGGCTACCGAGGTAGTGGAGTAGGCATCTCCACTCCTAGGAGGGTATGCACACTACCAGGCCTAGACCTTGTGTACGCCTCTGCATACATCTTAAATGCACTCTAGAGTCTTGTGTACTCTTGCTGGCAAATTCCACCAATTTTTTATGGCGAGAGTAGGTTATTAGGGATTGTCCTTCTAAACCACAGTAGAAACAACCAACTGACCCTCTAAACCACTACACCTCACTAGAGTCAATGTACTTCAATCAGTGTGCAGACCAGACTAGTACCGAAGAACCTCCACATCATATGCACATGCAATCTATTATCTTAACAATCTGAGTCTTCTGCTCGCAGGACAAACCAGTCCTTTTAACCAAAAACCAATCGAGCCATCGACTCTCTGGACTAACTAGTCCTCCACAACCATATCCATTCATCCCCATGGGATGATGTTCAATAATTCCATTATCTTCCTATTAAACTAATTTTTACTCGGTGTTTAATTGGACTTAGCAATTTAGGGTGGATCTTGGACATCCTGAGGTCTACTCAGTGAAGGGCTCGCAATGGTACTAGAAGGTATGATGAGGTGACATCCCAAACCTCCCTTTCTCAAGATATTTAAGTTTTATTGGTTGATACCTTCCTCAAGACCCTTTTTTCACGGTTACTCTTTCTATCCAATAACTAACGTTCCGTTGAACGCTGCTTAATTCTAATACCTCATACATTATATGTGGTGCAACCCCAAACTATACTAATCCTTATGCTCTAACATTAAATCCTGAGGAGCACATGATCAAGTAATATCCTATAATCAGGGTCCTAGTATTATCAAAAATCCAAGTGTTATTTTTGGTCAAACCCATTGTTCTCATTTTTACTAAATGCAGACCAAGTTCTAGTATTCCACAAAACATATCCCTTTTGAATCAACTATCAAAATATGTGTCCAATTGGTCTCTAATTTATTCCATAGGTTCATCATGTCATTAAAATTGGTTTAACAGATTATCATATATTTATAATTTAATTTGGCCATAAAATAACATTTGACAATATAAAACAACTTCTAAGTTTACACATTATGTACTAAATTGTGATGTCCAAAATATTCTCTGTAAATTACCAGAGGTTCATTATGACTTAAAAATGAGCCTAACAGAGAATCATAATTTTTCCATAATAATATGGCCATTAAAATTCCATTAATACTTTTATGAGAAATTTGAAACATTGAACATGGACTTTAATATTTAATCATCCTAAAATTCAAATTAATTTTTCTAGAGGTTGATTATCACATAAAAATGAGCCTAATAGAGAATCATAATTTTTCATAATAATAAGACCATTAAAATTTCATAAATACTTTTCTGAGGAATTTGCAACATTGAGCATGAACTATATTATTTATTCATCCAAAAATTCCAATTAATTTTTCCACAGGTTTGTCATGATTCAAAATAGTGTTTATCAGAGATTAGAAATTTTCCAATAATAATATATTCACAAATATTCATAATTGCCTAAGTGTGACAAATCAATATTTACATACGAACTACATGAAATATACTTCCCAAAATTCTAAAAAAATTACCAGAGGTTATTTTTGGTCAAAAATCCATGTGTTATTTTTGGTCAAAAATCCAAGTGTTATTTTTGGTCAAACCCATTGTTCTCATTTTTACTAAATGCAGACCAAGTTTTAGTATTCCACAAAATATATCCCTTTTGAATCAACTATCAAAATATGAGTCTAATTGGTCTCTATAATCAGGGTCCTAGTTTTATCAAAAATCCAAGTGTAATTTTTGGTCAAACCCATTGTTCTCATTTTTACTAAATGCAGACCAAGTTCTAGTATTCCACAAAACATATCCATTTTGAATCAACTATCAAAATTTGAGTCCAATCGGTCTCTAATTTATTCCATAGGTTCATCATGTCATTAAAATTGGTTTAACAGATTATCATATATTTATAATTTAATTTGGCCATAAAATAACATTTGACAATATAAAACAACTTCTAAGTTTACACATTATGTACTAAGTTGTGTTGTCCAAAATATTCCCTGTAAATTACCAGAGGTTCATTATGACTTAAAAATGAGCCTAACAGAGATTTATAATTTTTCCATAATAATATGGCCATTAAAATTCCATTAATACTTTTATGAGAAATTTGAAACATTGAACATGGACTTTAATATTTAATCATCCTAAAATTCAAATTAATTTTTCTAGAGGTTGATTATCCCATAAAAATGAGCCTAACAGAGAATCATAATTTTTCATAATAATATGACCATTAAAATTTCATAAATACTTTATGAGGAATTTGCAACATTGAGCATGAACGATATTATTTATTCATCCAAAAATTCCAATTAATTTTTCCACAGGTTTGTCATGATTCAAAATAGTGTTTATCAGAGATTGGAAATTTTCCAATAATAATATATTCACAAATATTCATAATTGCGTAAGTGTGACAAATCAATATTTACATATGAATTACATGAAATATACTTCCCAAAATTCTAAAAAAATTACCAGAGGTTTATATTGCTCTATAAAGTGACTAGCAAAAATATTGGAATTTTCCAAATTAATCGAACCATGATTACTTCATATATTCACATGTGAGGTAAATCCAAATAAATACACTATTTAGAGAAAATGATTCCAAAAAATTCTCAATAAATTTCCAGGGGTGTGTTATGACCTAATAACACATATGATAGAGATTTGGATTTTTTATAAATCATTTTGTCACAATTATTTCATTAATTCAAAAGTGTGGCATATGTGATATTAATGAAATATTTAGGAATATTAAGTTCAAAAATCCTAATTTCCCAAGAGGTGTTACATTCCATCATAATACATGCATGGTCAAAATCTCATTGACATGCAACAAGCCATTTGGGGAATATACAAAATACACTTTTGGGGTAAATGAACATTATTTCCAAGCATACAAGGTTCATGAAAGTGGAATATACTCACATGCCGAAAGCCAAATGGTTCCAACTTTTTAGTAGTGGCATATAGTGACCTAATTAACAATCTACCTAAAATTTCGATCATTTTGAGGTTGTATAGCCATGTGCATCACTTATACTTGCTTAATAAATTTTTGTATAAACTATCGAAAAATGTTCCCCACAAATTCTAATTTTTGGATGGCTACTCTATCTAGGTACCCCTCATGCATGGCCAAAATATCAGCCCCATGCAATGAGTATACAGTTAGAAATTTACAAAATAATGTCTTGGGCACCTTTAAGGCACATCCTAGCACAATGGAGATTATGGGGGTTGTAGGGCACCAATGTAGGTGATTTTAAGATCCCTGGAAAGTTAAGACAACAAAAAAACACTCAAGACTTTATCCCACCATAGTGCGGTCGGCTATATGGATCCTTTGTCACTATTGCACCCTATCTTGAACCATAGCCTCACTATTGCCTAAGTACATCATATCTTTCCTTATAGTTTAATTCCAGGTCTTTTTTGGTCAACCCCTTGATGAGTACTTTTTGTACTCATCTTTTAGTATAATTTTAATGTAGTTTTAATATGAATTTATATAATTTTTATGTATTTTCTTATTTAATATGTTCCCTTTTAATTTTATAAACTAACTTAAGTCTTTTATGTGTTTTTCAGGATTTCTAGGAATTTTGAGCAGAATTGCCAAGTACACGCCCAAGGTCACGGGCATGACCAAGGGCGTGACAACCTAAGATGTGTTCCAGACCTGCTGCCTCCACTTCGGGCTCGTTCCGTGAAGAATTCGCCAATACATGCCCCAGGTCACGAGCGTGACCAAGGGCGTGACCCTGGATGCTGCGTTCGACGAAAATTCAGGAGATCGATGAACAGGCGAGAGTTTGATGAATGTTCAAGTACACGCCCCAGGTCACGGGCGTGAGCAAGGGCGTGACATCCAAGTCACGGCCGGGACCCCTCCACCAATTGCTAGCACGCCTGCCACGTCATTTACAGTTACACGCCCTAGGTCACGGGCTGACCAGTGGGCGTGACATCCAAGTCACGGCCGGAACCCCGCCACCAGCTGCCAGCACGCCTACCACGTTAATTTAAGTTACACGCCCCAGGTTACGTGCGTCACCAGTGGGCGTGACATCCAGTCATGGGCATGACTCACCCCGCGCTCCTTCCCGCTGAAGATTCCGGCTAGAAGCCAGATTTTAAGATTACACGCCCCAGGTCACGGGCGTGACCTAGGGCGTGACACGTCTAAAACGCTCGCATTTACTCTAGATGACGCCCTCTCCCCTGCTGCTTCGATCACGCCCCTTACACGCACTTGGTCACGGGCGTGACCAAGGGCGTGTAACCTCAACTTTTCAGCTATATAAAGCCAGCTTCACCAGATGTTAAGGGAGGAATTTTTGTACGAATTTTTAGGATTAGAACTTTCATTTCATGTCTTTATTTTCATGTTTTAGTAGTTCTTATGCTCCTCCTTTATTTCTTGCAAATGTACTTTCAATTCAATAGTTGTAATTTCTTTTCATTTAATAAAAATAGTTCTTTTGTTTTCTCATTCTCTTCTTTCTCCTTCATGAACCTTTTTTATTTCTTTTGATACCAACTCCAAAGTTTTAATTGATAGAATAATAGAGACTTTCTTGAAGTAAGAGTACTCACCCGCCCCGAGTCTAATACGACCTTGGTTTCTTATAACCTATACTACATTCGATACGGTACACTTATTGTTGTCGTTTGCAGATATAGTTTTGCGTATCAAGTTTTTGGCGCCGTCCCCCGCAACGGCGCCAAAAACATGATGAGCAAAACTATGCTTGCAAACAACAACGACAAGTGTACCGTGTCGGATGTAGTATAGGCTTATAAAAAAACCAAGGTCGTATAAAAATCAGGGCATGTTGATTACTCTTACTCAAGACGATCTCTATTGTTCTATCAAAAAGTACTTTTGATTCGGTTGCAATAAGAAAAGGAACTCAACTAGAAGATTATAACTAATGAAAAGAGAGAAGGAAGAATGGATGAATAAAATAATAATAATTTTATTACTTCAAGAAAAATGATTACAACTATTGAAAGAGAAATTACAAGTGCAAAGAAAAGTGAAGCTAGAATACTTAAAAACTCAGAAATAAAGCAAGAAAATGGAGGCTTGGACTCCAATACAATTGTGTACAAATAATCTGGAGGAGCTGCCTTTTTATAGCTGAAAATTCTGGGTACACGCCCTCGGTCATGCCCATGACCTAGGGCGTGTAAGGCGCGCGATCATCTCAGAGCGGAAAGGGCGCAGTCTGGCTTTAATGCTGACGAAATTTGCGTGTCATGCCCTAGGTCACGGGCGTAACCGAGGGCGTGTACCCAGAATTTTTAGCTATAAAAAGGCAACTCCTCCAGATTATTTGTACACAATTGTATTGGAGTCCAAGCCTCCATTTTCTTGCTTTATTTCCGAGTTTTTAAGTATTCTAGCTTTACTTTTCTTTGCACTTGTAATTTCTCTTTCAATAGTTGTAATCCTTTTTCTTGAAGTAATAAAATTATTATTGTTTTATTCATCCATTCTTCCTTCTCTCTTTTCATTAGTTATAATCTTCTAGTTGAGTTCCTTTTCTTATTGAAACTGAATCAAAAGTACTTTTTGATAGAACAATAGAGATCATCTTCAGTAAGAGTAATCAACACGCCCAGATTTTTATACCACCTTGGTTTTTTTTATAAGCCTATCTTACATCCGACACGGTACACTTGCCATTGTTGTTTGCAAGCATAGTTTTGCTCATCAAGTTTTTGGCGCCGTTGTCAGGGACACGGTTGCTATTTCGAAAAAAGAAATATTTATTAATTTTATCGTTCTTTTTCTTCTCCCCCTTCTCTTTAAAATTTTAAAAAAATCTTAAAAAGCGCAATCTAAATTCTCGGAAATGACGCTTTGGGCTTGAATTCCCATCACAACCTCTAGTACCTTGCGGGCCCTTCACCGGGTTGACCTTGGGAAGTCCGGGACTAATTTAACCCGCTTTTTGAAAATATATATATATATATATAATAATAATAATAAAAATATTTTTAAAATTCCATTCATTTAAGTGAAAGTTGTTTCCTTTATTTTATTATTTCTTATTATGAAATTAGTAGAAGCGGTCGTTAAAATTACCGTGCTTCGAGCCCAAATTAAACTCTTACAAACCGCTTGAAGGCGCCCGTTTTGTTGTTATTATTGTGGTGCGCCTCATCAAAGTGAGGAATTATATTTACATTCATATTCTCAAAATAATTATTATGAAAATAATTATCCTCAATATTTTGCAAATAATTTTGATAATAATTATGATCATAATTTTTTATCTTTTAATGAAAATAATTTTTCAAACTTTGATGAAAATAATTTTTCTAATTTTAATGAGAATAATTTTTTGGCGTTTCATAATTGTTCTTCTAGCTCCGAAGTAGATTATTCCTCGTGGCAAGCTCACCCGGATAATTCTCGGAGCAATGAAGATAGATCTTTAGATCCGAATTTTTGTTTTTCTTCTTGTACACCGCAATTTTCGTTCTCTAATTTTGGGGAAATTCCGTAGATCCAAATAGATACTTCCCCCAAAAATTTGGAGGAAAATATTATTTCTTTTAGTGCTTTTTCTAATTTTCACGAGAATAACTTTCTGCTTCTAATAATTTTTCTTTTAGCCCCGAAGTAGATTATTCTTGGTGGCAAGGTCACCCAGATAGCTTTCGAAGCGATGAAGATAAATCTTTCGATCCGAATTCTTGTTCATATTCTTTTGCACCGCAACCTTCGTACTCTAATTTTGGGGAATGTCCGCCGATTCAAATAGATACTCCCCCCCCCCCCTCCAAATTTAGAGGAAAATTTTATTTCTTCTAGTATTTTTTCTCCATCTTTGGACAATTTAGTTATGGAGGAACATGTGGTTTCATGTAATCCCATAACTTCTTTTACCGAAGATGAAGAAAAATTACTTTACCTAGAATTTCTTAAAGTTACGGGCACCCCGGATGAAATAGAAGAAGAACAAGTTTCTTCCCCTACTCCACCCGGATTTTATTTCCTTTGTCATGAATATTCGTGAATTTCTTCTATCAAACCAAAAAATGATGAAAATTTTGTGTCCGAAAATTTTATTCCGCTTGGTAACGGACTAGATTTTTCAAAAGAAAATTTTATTTTGGAAAAAGAACAACCGGAGCTAAATCATATATTTTCGCAAGCACCTCCTCCTTGCGAAAAATTTTCTTACTCGTTTATTTGTGATTCTCTTTATTCTAATAATTTTTTGGTTAAGGATGAGTCGTTGCCACCCCAAATAATCAATGATCCATATGCCGCTCATCTTTATTTTTCCAAATCACCTCAGGTATCTATAGGTGATTTGGATTTATATACTCAAATTCAAGGACAAGAGGAGAATCACAAGATAAACAGAGGAGTCGCCAGGCAACGGATGATGGCACATTCACCTACGCATGAATTAAGGGAGTTGCCAGTACATTTTAAATTTATATATCCGTTTAGCTAACACTAACCGTCTAGCTTAAAGGCGGGAAAAAGAAAGCGCTCTTGGGAGGCACCCCTTGCTTATCTTTAAATTTATGTATTTTTCTTTTAAAAGTTTTTCTTTCAAGTATTCTTCATACTTAGTTTTAAACATTGGGGACAATGTTTAATTTTAAGTATAGGGGTGTAGCTTCGCATTCCCTGTATTTTTATTTAATAAAGAATTTGTTTTTTTAAAAAAATATAAAAATCTAATTTCTTGAAAAGGGCGTTTTGGGCTTGAACTCCCATCACAGCTCCTAGTACCTCGCGAACCCTTCACCAGGTAGCCCTCGGGAAGTCCAAGAAATAATATTATAATGATAATAAATACGCCTAGCCTTGTTATTTTTATTCTTCTAGAAATTTAGTTTGAGGTTTGATTATAAGTATTCTTACATTTTTGATTTAGCTATATTTTGTTTTATCAGAATTTGTTAAATTTAAATTTGAAGTAATTTGGTTTTAAGAAATATTTTATGTTTTTAATTTGATTAGAGAATCTATTTAGCACTACTTCTCCTTTTAATTTAAATAGCTTCACTTTGTGGTAAATTGGCTAAATATCTCTAGATTTGTTATTATACTCGCTTCTAACCTTAAGGTCTTGGGAAATTTAATTCCACCAAAAATTTGCTCTCAAAATCGTTTAATTTATAAACTAGAAGTATTTCTTTACCCTTGGTAAACATATGTATTTTTTCTTTTCCCCTATTGTTAGATCATATGTCATGGGAATAAGGAAATGTTAGTTCTTTATTCTCTGGTAAACATATGTAACCCCAAAAATAAAAATGAAGAGAGAAAAAATGTGTATATGTCGTGGAAATGATAGGATAATAGTAAATCATTCTCTGGTATTACATATACTCTAAAAAAGGGGTTGAGAGGATAAAATTCTTCACCCCAATCAAAAACCTCTTCATATCCTTTGTCTTCATTTTGCCATTCTGTTTAAACCCATCCCTAGCCAATTTCATTGTTTCTAGTCCTAAACTTAATTATTAAGAGAGCAATATTTTGGTAGGTGTCTTTTCCTTAAGATTCTTTTATGTTAGAGTGTCTATAATTTCAATCTAATTTTGTTTGAAAATTTCAATAATTTCGGATGCTAAAAAGTTATCTTGAGAAGTAGTTAGCTAAACAAATTTCTCTTTTTAAATTATCAACATAACTTATGACTTAATTCTTGAATTCCTAGAATTTACTTTTAACTTACTCTTGGTTTAATGAAATTTTAGTCAATTAAAAATAATATCGATATCTTATAATTCTTTCCTCACTCTTTTGCTCTGGAATAGCAAAAGCTCAAGTATGGGGGTGTTTGATGAGTACTTTTTGTACTCATCTTTTAGTATAATTTTAATGTAGTTTTAATATGAATTTATATAATTTATATGTATTTTCTTATTTAATATGTTCCCTTTTAATTTTATAAACTAACTTAAGTCTTTTCTGTGTTTTTCAGGATTTCTGGGCATTTTGAGCAAAATTGTCAAGTACATGCCCAAGGTCACGGGCGTGACAACCTAAGATGTGTTCCAGACCTGCTGCCACAACTTCGGGTTCGTTCCGTGAAGAATTCGCCAAGTACACGGCCCAGGTCACGGGCGTGACCAAGGGCGTGACCCTGGCTGCTGCGTTCGACGAAAATTCAGGAGATCGACGAATAGGCGAGAGTTCGACGAATGTTCAAGTACATGCCCCAGGTCACGGGCATGACCAAGGGCGTGACATCCAAGTCACGGCCGGGACCCCGCGACCAGTTGCCAGCGCGCCTGCCACGTCATTTAAAGTTACACGCCCCAGATCACGGGCGTGACCAGTGGGCGTGACATCGAAGTCACGACCGGAACCCCGCCACCAGCTGCCAGCACGCCTGCCACATCAATTAAAGTTACACGCCCCAGGTCATGGGCGTGACCAGTGGGTGTGACATCCAGTCATGGGCGTGACTCGCCCCGCGCTCCTTCCCGCCGAAGATTCCCGCCAGAAGCCAGATTTTAAGATTACACGCCCCAGGTCACGGGCGTGACCTCGGGTGTGACACAGCTGAAATGCTCGCATTTACTCCAGAAGGCGCCCTCTCCACTGCTGCTTCGATCACGCCCCTTACACGCCCTTGGTCACGGGCGTGACCAAGGGCGTGTAACCTCAACTTTTCAGCTATATAAAACCAGCTTCACCAGATGTTAAGGGAGGAATTTTTGTATGAATTTTTAGGATTAGAACTTTCATTTCATGTCTTTATTTTCTTGTTTTAGTAGTTCTTGTGCTACTCCTTTATTTCTTGCAAATGTACTTTCAATTCAATAGTTGTAATTTCTTTTCATTTAATAAAAATAGTTCTTTTGTTTTCTCATTCTCTTCTTTCTCCTTCATGAACCTTTTTTATTTCTTTTGATACCAACTCCAAAGTTTTAATTGATAGAATAATAGAGACTTTCTTGAAGTAAGAGTGCTCAACCGCCCCGAATCTAATACGACCTTGGTTTCTTATAACCTATACTACATTCGATACGGTACACTTGCGTTGTCGTTTGCGGATATAGTTTTGCGTATCACCCCTCCCCTGTTTAACCTGTATAGTGACTAAACACTCATAACGCCTAATAGGTGCCTCTAATGGTCACCTATGTATATGTCAGAACCTTCTTAAATGAGCTTCTCGTATCTTCTCTACAATTAGCATCGCTCCTATCTTTTGTAGTGATGATGTGAGAAGCTCATTTAAGATGGTTCGAACATGTACATAGGAGACCATTAGAGGCACCTGTTAGGCATTATGAGAGTTTAGTCACTAGACATGTTAAACGGGGGAGGGGTAGACCAAAAAAGACATTGAATGAAACTATAAGGAAACATATGATGTACTTAGGCATTAGTGAGGGTATGATTAAAGATAAGGCGCAATGGTGATAAAGGATCCATATTGATGACCCCACAATGGTGGGATAAAGGCTTGTGTGTTGTTGTGTTGTTATTGTCTTAACTTTCCAGGGATCTTGATGTTCAGCACTTAACCTAGATCTACTACTATGGGACCTAAAATTAAGCATAAAAATGACTGTCCAAGGTGTGACAGATCATGTATTAATTAATCTACACCATAGTATATGATATTAATACAACACACATTTTAAAGCAAAATGGAGGGGATCTGTTCATCCCCTACATTCAGCTGACGACTGAGATTGTCCAGACCTGGGCCAGCTTCAATGAATATTTCCCAGCCACCCACCGGCATCCACGACCTTCAACCACCACCTCCGTTGTGGTTGTGGCCATCATTTGATGATGGAATTGCAGCCAAAACCGCCTCTCCAGCGACTATGAGCAAGAACTAAAACTCATACTTTTCACTCAAATCTCCCATGGAATCAGGCTCAATTGAGCCTAATTTCTCTCCTAACAGATCTATATGACTAGCACAGAGGGATGGGAGGAGAAATGAGTCTAATTTGATGCTCTTTGATGGGGAATCCTTCTATGTGCCATGGATGACCACCTCAAGGTGAGATCCTTGACAAATTTTCTAAACTCCAGCAAATGCTCTAATCCAAAGCTTGATTTCAACTCCTCTCAGGCTCTGAAGCTAATGTTGAGGTTAATTTTGGCTGTGAAAGGGTATATCATAAATTATCATTGATGCATGGTCGGCTAGGCATATGATGTTTAACCAAACTGCCACTTGGCATGGAGAAAGATGGAATATGGATGAGAACTTTATGAGGGGTTCAAAGAAGTCCATTGGGAGGGGAATTGGTTGCCATTTGTAGCCAATTCCTTGATTCCCTCTTTTGTCCTTTTCAAAATTGGGGGTTTTCCAAATTACCCTTGCATGCCACTAATTCCCTAAAATTGGAGGGCAAGAGGGGTAATTGGGTTCATGGGATTCAGAATGGGCTTGCTTTGAGGGCTTTAGCCCATTTGGATTAGGCTAATCAATCCAATTTCCCATTTAGGTCATATTTTGATGAAGAGTGACTTGATGGTTGACTTGGTCAAATAGTGATGGGGTTGATGCCATTTGATGGCAATGGGTCCAATGGCACCACCCATGGTTGGTTGGGCCATGGTGAGGACAAGTTTGGGCTAATTGACCCATTTGGGGTTGAATTAACCTATGTTGACCCTAAGTTGACATTGGTCAATTTAATGAAATTATTTGAGCCCCTTGATTATTATTAACCTAATGGTATACTTTATTTGTTAAGAGTGTAGTGGTGAGGTCAATTTAGTCAATTGAAGTCCAGTTGAGCCATATCAGAGTTAATTAAGCTAGTTTGACCTAAATTTGACTTTGGTCAGTTTGGCCAATTTGGTTGACCAATCCATATGGTCCCTGGTCAAATTACTTCCCCCTAGGGTTAGGAATGTTGTGGTGAGTTCAACTTGACCAATTGAGGTGCAATTTTGTCATGTTAGGGTTGGTTGAAATACTTAGGTCAAATGTTCTCTAGGTCAGTTCACTTGGTCATTTAGGTTTCTATGGTCCAATCCTTGCCCTTGGTCACATATCATGACACTTGTCATGGCCTAATTCATATTAAGGGTCTAGTAGGAACGGGGATGTTGCAAATCCAAATAAACAAAAAATAAATTTTCCCGAAATTCAAGTTTGGATCTACAGGGTTCTACGCATAAAGAAAGTAATGTAAATTACACTGGGTATGGTTGTACCTGAGGCGAAGAGTCCTAGGTAGTGTTGATGCATAAGATCTAGTGGCTCACATGTATGCTCCTCCCATCCGTGGTTGGACCACAGGACCTTGACCAATGGGACCTTGACTAATGGGACCTTCTTCCACCATAAAACTCGGACATCAATATCATCTATCCGGACTGGCTCCAAAAGAACTAACCGATCAGAAGCTACTAGGCCTGAAGTAGACATGATGTACTGCTCATGGCGAAGTAAGGCTCTCCGTAGTGAGGAGACATGGAAGACATCGTGTAGGTTTGCCAACTCTATTAGGTGCTTAAGCCTGTATGCCAAGGGGCCGATCCACTCCAGGATCGTATAAGGCCCCATAAATCATGGGCTGAGCTTCTTATGCCTCCATACCCATGAAACCCCATGCATTGGTTGAATCTTCAAGAACACCTACTCTCCCACCTAGAACTCCCCCTTATGATGTCTTGCATCGTAGTACTTCGCCTACCTGCTATGGGTCTCCAACATCCGCTACAGAATCATCCACACTAGAGCACTCGTGTCCTCTATATAGTCAGATCCCAGAGTCTTTGGGTCCACATTCTGGAGCCAAGATAATGGTGTCTGGCGCCTCCTCCCATATAATGCCTCATAAGGTGCCATACCAATGCTCGCTTGGTGACTATTATTGTAAGAGAACTCTATCAATGGCAACAGTCTCTCCCAGGGCTTTCTAGTATCCAAGATGCATAGGAGAAGCAGATCATCCATAGTCTGGTTGGTACGCTCCGTCTGACCATCGGTCTGGGGATAAAAGGCGGTGTTGAATGTCAACTGAGAACCCAAGTAAGTGTGCACCGTCCTCCACTCCCTCAAAGTGAACTGACCATACTGATTTGAAACGATCGTCCTGGGTATACCGTGGTACCTAACCAACTTCTCCACAAACAACCTCACCAATACACCAACCAGAGCATCCTTCCTGATTGGGATGAATCTAGCTACCTTGGTAAATCTATCCACTATTACACAAATAGAATCATGCCCGGTGTGGGAACGAGGCAGACCGTGCACAAAATCCATAGAAATATCCTCAAACTTCCACTCCGACACTGGGAGTGGCTTCATCAGTCTCTTGGGTTCTTGCACTCAGCCTTTACCTGGTGATAGTCTTGTAGGGCATTAAAAAATAGAAGATGTCCCTTTTCATTCTGGTCCTATACATAGTCCTCCGCAGGTCTGCCATCATCTTGGAGATCCCTGGGTGCAATGAATACTTGGTGCAATGTGCCTCTGTCAGTATGTCCTCCCGGATCTCACCACCTACGGGTATATAAAGATGTCCCCAAAAATGAATGAGGTCATCTAATATCAAATAATCCCCAGAAGATACCTCGTCTAAAGCCCTAAACACTGGCTCCAATGCTGCATCCTATCTCTGCCTAACCCTGATGCGATCGCGAATGCCACAGAAAATGCTCAATAAAGCCAAATACTCCACATATACCTCGTTGTCAGCTCTGGACACTAGAGTAATTTGTATGTCCTCCTTCTTCTGGACCAACTCCGTAGACATTAGTTGGGTATATGGATAGGAAGTTCCTGCTCTCCTGTTAAGCACATCTTCCATGGTGTTTACCTTCCCAGGATGGTGGTGCATGATGTAATCATAATAACATAAGAACTATATCCACTGTGCTGCCTGAGATTCAAATCCTTCTGAGTATCCACGTACTTCAAGTTCTTGTGATAAGAGAAGATCTCGCAGTGCACTCCATAAAGATGGTGCATTAATATCTTTAGTGCAATCATGACTGCTCTAAGCTCGAGGTCATGCACCAGGTAGTTCTGCTCGTGCTTCTTCAGTTGTTTGGAAGCATATGCAATGACATGGCCATGCTGCATCAACACGTCACTGATAGATTACCTAATAGTAGTCTAACTCACCTAGAGTGGGGTGAGTATGTTCCTTTGATTTTTCTACTTATGTATATTGTTTTTAAAGGTTATAGTAAGATAGAATCATGCACACAAAAAACACAAAACAATTTATTGTGGTTTCGCAAGATAGTGTGTCTGTGGGTAGTCTACTTTCCCTCTATACCTTTCTAACAGTGTGTTAGACAAGGTCAACTTCTCGAAATCTCAGCTCAATGAGCTAAGAACATAGATCCCACAGGATCTCTCAGGTTTTCTCCAAAACCCTACCTCAGGCCAACAACCCTACTACTCAGAGTTGTCCAACTCCTACAGCTCAGAAACACTTTACGTTTCCTACCTCAGGTCTATCAAGAAGCCCTACCTCAGACTAGGAGTATAGTCCAACACTCAGGCTCACACCCCTACATTCAGGCTTACAACCCTACACACTCAGGCTTACAGCCCTACACACTCAGAACACAATGTTCTTATAGAGTCGAATGAGATTAAGTTTTCTACAACCAAAAGATGAAATATAATGACTTTCTGCTTGGGGTCTTTTGTTATAGTATTATAGCAGATGCTGTTGAAAGAAATCATTGTCTAGCTAAATCACCAAAGGGGGGGGGGGGGGTGAATAGGTGATCTCTACTGCGATTGCGGAATAAAAATTAAGTACACACACAACAAGAAAAATCACAGCACAAAGACACAAGATTTATAGAGGTTCCCCAAGGTGGGTACTCCTCTCTCCCGCTTCGCCTATCTAGCACTTCGGGCTAGCGTCGGCAACTTCGCCAAAACTCGAATTTATCAACAAATCCTACACTCGGAGACAACGACTCCTACAATCTCGGAGAACAACCTCTCCTACAAAAGCACTCGGAGATAAACTCCTACAACTCGGAGCAAACTACTCCTACAAAATAACTCAGAGAAAAATCTCCTACAAGAATCAAATAGAGTTTGAAATAAAATACTTCTATTAAACCTCAACAGCGATTGACTTCAGATCTTGGAAAAACTGTGTCTTCATCTTCCTTGAGAACGAAAGCTTGGATCTTCAAGGATTTGGAAGAAGGGAAACTCGGCAAACCTGATCTGAATAGGCCCTTTGATTTTCTTGAAAAGATCTTCAAAAAAATATGGAGCAGCAAATAAATCAAAGGCCTTCTTATCTGAGAAATCTCTAACAACACTGAAGAACGAGTCTTGAGGGCGCAGAATTTAAATCTCAGAAAAACTTGTTCGGCGAGCAAGAAGGAAGACGTCTGGGTTCTTCTTTTTTCAATCGGGTTTAATAATAAAAATTATCTTACCCTAAAAATAAGAGATTATTTATAGGAAGAACTCCAACGGCTAGGGCGACAGACAGGGAATGATCGACACGTGTGCTGCACATGGAGGCCAACCCAAATTTTCAAAAACAAAACATATTTTTGAAATCCGTCTGTCCGTCATTCGTCGAGACTTCACGTGAACATTCGACGAATTGACTTAGCCATTAAAAAGATTGAACAACCCATGAAAAGCACCTTCTATTTTCATTCATCGGGATTCGTCGGGCGTTCTCGAGAACATTCGACGAATTGACTTAGACGCACAATTTCCTTCACAAAGCTGCCTTTTTGACTTCTGTCAGCATTCGTGGATATTCGTTGGGAGTTCACGAGAACATTCAATGAATAGACTTTGCCGCAGAACTTTCTTCTTTAAACTAGGAATTTGGCTTCTGTCAGGATTCGTCGGGAGTCATCGGGACTTCACGTGACATCTCGACGAATTGACTTAGCAAAAATTCCTTTTCTTCTGAAAACCTGCTCCACTCCTCAAACTTGAAAACCTTCGGTAATGAGTATGTGAAGTACACCCCAAAAGAGAGATTACACATGGACCAACACTTTGTTCTATACAATGAGGGATTACATTGTCTAGAACTGTGTTTGGTGATCCATTGCAACCTGACTTTGGTGTGCACTTAGCATTATGACCTGTCACAACACATCTAAAGAGAATTCATCAAATACATACTCAATTCAATTTAGTTCACAAAGGGACACCTTCAAATCCAGGTGATTGTGGATACAATACCCAACAATCTCCCCCTATTTGAAGATGTCATAACCCTATGCACTAAGTTGAATTGTTCAGAAAATATAGTGAATAAGAAGAGCATAAAATAGGCAGTAATATTTAAAGCAAAGCTCAATGTTTATCTAAACACAGAAATATATATAAACAAAGAAAAACAACATGATTCCAGAACAGCTTAGCTCATGCTTGATCCTTGCCTTTCTGCTTTCCAAAAATTCTTTCCACTGCCTCAGCTCTCTTTTTCTGTTCAGATTCCATTCTCTCAAAGAATGCCTTTGGCTTAGGCCAATATCTATCAGGAGCAGTCTCTTTAGATCCACCTGTCTTGAAATGAATTCTCCTTTCAGTTGTCCTTTTCTTGAACTTATCTCATTCCTCCTGACTGTAATGTTTACTGACACTTTCATTTTGCTTACTGACTAGGTTGAAAGATGTAAGAATGATATCCTTTGAAGAGGGACTCCAGCTTTCTTGGAAATTTCTTGGAGGAGGCTTATCATAGAATTCTCTGATCTTCTTGTGAGGATTGGACCTTTTAGCAGAAGGTTTATCACCAAAGATCTTCCTTTTCAAAGACTTATCAGAAGATTCAGAAACCTTGGAGCTTTCAAGCACTGGATCATCCCAGAATTCTTGGTAGGAGGAAGCTGGGATGTCTGCTTCAGCAAAATTAGAATCCTCAACAGGAATTGGAGAAGAACTTGGAGCACTTGGACCTGGAGCACCTGCCATGTTGTCCACAACAGTGAATCCAAGCATGCCTGCAACCTCCTTGAACAGCCAACTTGTTGATTCATGAGTGTACCAATTTACATCTACAACATTTTGTAATATGTTCTCCTTAAGCTCTTGCATCTTGGAAAATACATTTCCATCCAAATCATTCACTCTACCAGCACTTTCCTCTATCTTAGACACAATACTCTCCTCCCCCTTTATGACATCTTCATGTAGGAGGGTATAGAGTTTGGTCAGTTGCCTTTCAACTTGATCATCCAGAAAATTAAGCCCTTGATCATGAGAAACTCCTAGAGCTGTTTGAGCAGTATTCAGATGAAGAACATTTTCAGCAACCTGATGCAAGTTATTTAGAGCATGCCCAACTCCTTTATTGGTGTGGTCCAATGCTTTTCCTGCCTTTGTCATCCAGGCTTCTTGATCACTCTTGAATTTGCCCATTTCATGCTTCATCTCAGCCATTTCCTGCCTCAAAGCACTATCTACTTTATCAATTTTCTGATAAACTGACTTGATGGACTGATCAAAATGCTCTGTTTGATCTTGCAGCAAAGTTGAATTTGACTTGAGCAAAGAAGATTGAGAGCTCTCTCCAGTTTCAAAAACATCAGGAGAGACTCTATCAGCTACAAAACTTGTAGACTGTGCTTGCTCATCAAGCACTGTTTGTTGAAACCGAGACTTGCGAACAAGACTTAGTCTCTGTAGAGTTCGGGGCCCTCAGCTAGCCGAGGGGCGACCAATCCTTACTCCTCCCAAGGGAGAGCTCTAGGTTGAAGGTGTTGGAACTAGGGACTGGACCAAGGGCTTAGTGGGGAGGTCCCGCCACATACCCGGAAGCCCCTCAGGAACTTCCCCTCCCAAGCCACTACTAAGCTTGGGCACCACTGGAGGCTCTCCTCACCCCCCTAGAGAGACTTGGGGAGGGAGACAGAGGGAGAGAGCTAGCCTAGAATGAGGTCCCTCCAAATGGTGCCCCCTTGGTCCTATTTATAGGATTTCTGAAATTGGGCTGCAAATAGCCGAAAACTGGTCTGCCAGATTACCAAAATACCCTTGAACTGGGCTGCAGATAGCCAAATCCCGCTGCTCTTCGACTGCGAATAACCAAAACTGGACTGCGAATAGCCAAATCACGCTACTCTTGGGCGCTAAACGCAGACCGCCTACCCGGCAAGGTTCTGGGCGAGCCGGAGGCCTCCCGGCCCTCCCGGCTCGCCCTCACAAGGGTGTGGGCGAGCCGGAGGCCCCCCGACCCTCCCAGTTCGCCCCCACAAGGGTTTGGGCGAGCCGGAGGCCTCCCGGCCCTCCCAGCTCGCCCCCACAAGGGTCTGGGCGAGTCGGAGGCCTCCAGGCCCTCCCGGCTCGCCCCACAAGGGTGTGGGCGAGCCGGAGGCCTCCCGGCCCTCCCGGCTCGCCCCCACAAGGGTGTGGGCGAGCCGGAGGACTCCAGGCCCTCCCGGCTCGCCCCCACAAGGGTCTGGGCGAGCCGGAGGCCTCCCGGCCCTCCCGGCTCGCCCACACTCGCCCCCACAAGGGTGTGGGCGAGCCGGAGGCCTCCCGGCCCTCCCTGCTCGCCCCCACAAGGGTGTGGGAGAGCCGGAGGCCTCCCGGCCCTCCCAGCCCTCCCAGCTCGCCCCCACAAGGGTGTGGGCGAGCCGGAGGCCTCCCGGCCCTCCCAGCTCGCCCCCACAAGGGTGTGGGCGAGCCGGAGGCCTCCCGGCCCTCCCAGCTCGCCCCCACAAGGGTATGGGCGAGCCGGAGGCCCCCCGACCCTCCCAGCTCGCCCCCACAAGGGTGTGGGCGAGCCGGAGGCCCCCCGGCCCTCCCGGCTCGCCCACACAAGGGTGTGGGCGAGCCGGAGGCCTCCCGGCCCTCCCTGCTCGCCCCCACAAGGGTGTGGGCGAGCCGGAGGCCTCCCGGCCCTCCCGGCTCACCCCCACAAGGGTGTGGGCGAGCCGGAGGCCCCCCGGCCATCCCGGCTCGCCCCCACAAGGGTGTGGGCGAGCCGGAGGCCTCCCGGCCCTCCCAGCTCGCCCCCACAAGGGTGTGAGCGAGCCGGAGGCCTCCCGGCCCTCCCGACTCGCCCCCACAAGGGTGTGGGAGAGCCGGAGGCCTCCCGGCCCTCCCAGCTCGCCCCCACAAGGGTGTGGGCGAGCCGGAGGCCTCCCGGCCCTCCCAGCTCTCCCCCACAAGGGTGTGGGCGAGCCGGAGGCCTCCCGGCCCTCCCAGCTCGCCCCCACAAGGGTGTGGGCGAGCCAGAGGCCCCCCGGCCCTCCCAGCTCGCCCCCACAAGGGTGTGGGCGAGCCGGAGGCCTCCTGGCCCTCCCGGCTCGCCCCCACAAGGGTGTGGGCGAGCCGGAGGCCTCCCGGCCCTCCCAGCTCGCCCCCACAAGGGTGTGGGCGAGCCGGAGGCCTCCCGGCCCTCCCGGCTCGCCCCCACAAGGGTGTGGGCGAGCGGGAGGCCTCCCGGCCCTCCCAGCTCGCCCCCACAAGGGTGTGGGCGAGCCGGAGGCCTCCCGGCCCTCCCAGCTCGCCCCCACAAGGGTGTGGGCGAGCCAGAGGCCTCCCGGCCCTCCCGGCTCGCCCCCATAAGGGTCTGGGCAAGCCGGAGGCCTCCCGGCCCTCCCGGCTCGCCCCCACAAGGGTCTGGGCGAGCCGGAGGCCTCCCGTCCCTCCCGGCTCGCCCCCACAAGGGTGTTGGCGAGCCGGATGCCTCTTGGCCCTCCCGGCTCGCCCCCACAAGGGTCTGGGCGAGCCGGAGGCCTCCCGGCCCTCCCGGCTCGCCCCCACAAGGGTGTGGGCTAGCCGGAGGCCTCCCCGCCCTCCCAGCTCGCCCCCACAAGGGTGTGGTGGACATAGGGTCGATGTAACACCCCAAGTCTGGTAGTTCCGCGAAGTAGGCGGAGTGGTAGTGCGGCACGTGAAGCAGGCTAGAATTTTCCCTGTCTGCTCTTAGCGCACGATCAGTGGCCTCATCGCGCACGACCAGTGATCGTGTGCCAGCGATCGTGCGTTAATTCAGAAGAGAATCGAGTTCTGTCTCGGACAGTGCGCACGACCATTTCCCTCTTCGCGCACGACCAGTGATCGTGCGCCAGCGATCGTGCGCTTATTCGCAAGAATTCAGAGTTCTGTCCCGGATAGTGCGCACGACCATTGCCCTCGTCGCGCACGACCACTGACCGTGCGCCTGTGATCGTGCGCCCTGTTTATTCTGTTCCGCGATTTTGAGCGGAGAAGAGGATCCGACCGATCAAATTTCTTGGAATTCGATCCAACGGCTGGGATTTGATGCTGGGGGGTCTTAGGGCTTTGGAGAGGGATTAAACCCTCATTATTTCATAGTGTTTCTCTCTCCTAGGCTAGAGGAAGAAGAAGGGGGCAAGGAAGAAGAAGAGGAGATTTCGCCATTGATGGAGCTCCGGAGCTCCGTTTCGCGAGCCGTTTCCAGATCCGGAGAGTGCAGCCCGGTGCGGTTCTTTCCCTCCGCGTAGAATCTCGGATCCATTGCGAAGAGGAACACGTCTAGGGTAACGATTCTTCCTCCCGAACTTTGGACTTGTATTTGTCCATTTATTCCTCTTTCTTTGCTTGCATGAGGTATCTCTTTCACCAAATGGGTGAAGTGTAGGATTTCCTCAAGTCCTTCGGGACTCCGGGTAGATTGTGTCCGTCCCCGGCATATTGCATGTAGAAAATCCGGTAGTCGTGCGGATTTAGGCATTTTGTGTGAAGCCTATTCGTGGCCGTGAGCCCGAATCGGTGATGCTTGATTTGCGACGTTGCATTTAGGTTAGACCTAGAATGCGTGCCGGAGAATGACTCCGTGAACTCACCTATAGTATTGCGGGAGTTAAGTGTAGGCGTCTTGTGAAGATCCCTACGAAAGCCCCATGCTTTGAGTTTTGGATGAAGGCAAACCTTCACCACGTTATTGATGCGGAGCGTATGTACCTCCCTTGTTGAGAATTCGCGAAGCCTAGATCCTTGTGAAGGGGTTAGGTGCGTAGCGTATATTTTTGTGTAGCACTTGAAAGTGCTAAACCCTTACGGGCCGAGGTGAAGCCGTACCCGCGTCGTGCGATAGATCGCGACGATTAGAGCACGGGCAAAGCTGAACCGAACCCGTTTCCATGCAGATCGGCGAGAGGTCCCTTCCTCATGAAGGCCGTGTGATCATGGGAGAGGTCGTGGAAGGTGTCATACCTAGACCGACCAAAAGCTCTTGTTTCCCACCTAAGGTGGTGACCCTTAGGGTGGAGTGTTGTGAATTTGATGTTATGTTTAGCCTCATGCGATTTGCTTAGGCGGTTGTGGGAAACCTTCGGGTGAACCCAACCAACATCATGTGCATACCTAGGTTCCCTTCTTTTTGATGCTCAACCTAGAAGATTGATTGTGCTTGAAACCTCACCTTGTGTAGTTGCACTCTCTTTAGATTAGTACTTGTGCTAGTATGGCTTACTTGCAGGGTAGAATCTCCGCCACCCCGGGAAAGGGGTGGGGTCGTTATAATTTGGTCAGCTGTGCTGACCGTTGCTTTGTTTACCACCGCTTGGTGGAATGTTCTTATGCAGGTGCAGGTGAGCCTAGCGGGAAATAGCGGGCGTTGGTCCTTTTGCTGTCCTTTTGCTGAGTTGGCCCTCGAAGGCCAGCCTTTTTCCTGTTTTCTCATGTATTGCCGGCCTGCGTGCCGATGTATGCTTTTTGGAGTTTTGTACATTGATTTGATGTAAGGCCCTAAGGCCGTAACTCTTATTTCTGGATTCATTCCTATGATAGTGGACATGTCTATTTGAATGGTTTAATTAATGCTTCCGCTTACGTTTTGTACTCTGGTTAGTTGTTACTTTTCTGGTTATCACCTTTTAACTCCTAGCTAGTGTGGTTTGTATGGCGTGGGGTCCCGGCCGGACCTACTGTTATACTTTTTGTACTGGCAGGGTGTTACAATTTGGTATCGGACTTAAGGCGTCGATCCGTAGTTTAGCGAATTCGGGACGAATTCCTTTTAAGGGGTGGTGCGCACGGGCTGTGCATTCACCTAGAACGTCAAAAACTAATAAGAATGTCCACTTAGGAATGAAAAAACATACTTGTTTGCGGAACCTGAGCGTTCCATGTTTGATGTTTGATACGTTTAGGGTCACTAAATTGTGCCTTGCATGATTATAGGTAACTAGAAGTGCTGCGGGGCGGTCTCAACCCCGTAACACCGCTGAAAGTAGTGGGTCGGCTGAGGTGCCAGCGACCACTCCTTCAGCTGAGATGATCAGAATGGTCGCAGAAGCAGTCTTCGCGATGATCAATGCTCAACCGCAAAGGCTTGCACAGCCTGCTACGCATACTACTGATGCGGCCCCGGTAATTGAACCTGCAGTGGAACCTGCGGTAGCACCAAGGGTTGATGCCCCTGTGCCAGTAGCTGCAGTGGAACCGGCGTTAGCACCGAGGGTGGAGCGTCAAGTTGCGCAAGTAGTTGCGGGGCGAGCGCGTGACCAACAATTAAAGCACTTCTTGAGCTTTAATCCTCCTACCTTCTCGGGATCTGAGTCCCCAACGGAGGCAGAAGACTGGTTGTCAAGAGTTAGAAGAACTCTGAGGGCGACGGCGACGGACGAAGCCATGATGGTCACCTTAGCCACTTTCCTTCTTGACGGAGAGGCTGTGCTGTGGTGGGAAGAGCAGGAACTGCACAAGTTCGGCGATAGAGACATTACTGAAATAACAATGGCTGAGTTTTCAAAGTCGTTCCTCCAGCGGTTTATCCCCTCTGCCGAACGCATTGCGTTACAAAACCAGTTCCTGAGGTTAACTCAAGGTGATCGCTCCGTTGACGATTACTTACATGAGTTTACCAGACTGAGTCGCTATGCGAGCTCTACTAGTGGTGGACATAGGTTCGACACACTTCTAGGAGCGAGCTCTACTAGTGGTGGACATAGGGTCGACACACTTCTAGGAGCGAGCTCTACTAGTGGTGGACATATGGTCGACACACTTCTAGGAGCGAGCTCTACTAGTGGTGGACATAGGGTCGACACACTTCTAGGAGCGAGCTCTACTAGTGGTGGACATAGGGTCGACACACTTCTAAGAGCGAGCTCTACTAGTGGTGGACATAGGGTCGACACACTTCTAGGAGCGAGCTCTACTAGTGGTGGACATAGGGTCGACACACTTCTAGGAGCGAGCTCTACTAGTGGTGGACATAGGGTCGACACACTTCTAGGAGCGAGCTCTACTAGTGGTGGACATAGGGTCGACACACTTCTAGGAGCGAGCTCTACTAGTGGTGGACATAGGGTCGACACACTTCTAGGAGCGAGCTCTACTAGTGGTGGACATAGGGTCGACACACTTCTAGGAGCGAGCTCTACTAGTGGTGGACATAGGGTCGACACACTTCTAGGAGCGAGCTCTACTAGTGGTGGACATAGGGTCGACACACTTCTAGGAGCGAGCTCTACTAGTGGTGGACATAGGGTCGACACACTTCTAGGAGCGAGCTCTACTAGTGGTGGACATAGGGTCGACACACTTCTAGGAGCGAGCTCTACTAGTGGTGGACATAGGGTCGACACACTTCTAGGAGCGAGCTCTACTAGTGGTGGACATAGGGTCGACACACTTCTAGGAGCGAGCTCTACTAGTGGTGGACATAGGGTCGACACACTTCTAGGAGCGAGCTCTACTAGTGGTGGACATAGGGTCGACACACGTCTAGGAGCGAGCTCTACTAGTGGTGGACATAGGGTCGACACACTTCTAGGAGCGAGCTCTACTAGTGGTGGACATAGGGTCGACACACTTCTAGGAGCGAGCTCTACTAGTGGTGGACATAGGGTCGACACACTTCTAGGAGCGAGCTCTACTAGTGGTGGACATAGGGTCGACACACTTCTAGGAGCGAGCTCTACTAGTGGTGGACATAGGGTCGACAAACTTCTAGGAGCGAGCTCTACTAGTGGTGGACATAGGGTCGACACACTTCTAGGAGCGAGCTCTACTAGTGGTGGACATAGGGTCGACACACTTCTAGGAGCGAGCTCTACTAGTGGTGGACATAGGGTCGACACACTTCTAGGAGCGAGCTCTACTAGTGGTGGACATAGGGTCGACACACTTCTAGGAGCGAGCTCTACTAGTGGTGGACATAGGGTCGACACACTTCTAGGAGCGAGCTCTACTAGTGGTGGACATAGGGTCGACACACTTCTAGGAGCGAGCTCTACTAGTGGTGGACATAGGGTCGACACACTTCTAGGAGCGAGCTCTACTAGTGGTGGACATAGGGTCGACACACTTCTAGGAGCGAGCTCTACTAGTCGTGGACATAGGGTCGACACACTTCTAGGAGCGAGCTCTACTAGTGGTGGACATAGAGTCGACACACTTCTAGGAGCGAGCTCTACTAGTGGTGGACATAGGGTCGACACACGTCTAGGAGCGAGCTCTACTAGTGGTGGACATAGGGTCGACACACTTCTAGGAGCGAGCTCTACTAGTGGTGGACATAGGGTCGACACACTTCTAGGAGCGAGCTCTACTAGTGGTGGACATAGGGTCGACACACTTCTAGGAGCGAGCTCTACTAGTGGTGGACATAGGGTCGACACACTTCTAGGAGCGAGCTCTACTAGTGGTGGATATAGGGTCGACACACTTCTAGGAGCGAGCTCTACTAGTGGTGGACATAGGGTCGACACACTTCTAGGAGCGAGCTCTACTAGTGGTGGACCTTTTCCTCCCTGTCCCGAGCGGTTCCCGGCCCTGCCAGCTAGGGGGGAGCCTGGTCCGCGGGCCAGCATCAGGACTAAATACTTGTGACTTCCTTGTCCCCGAGCGATCCTCGGACCTGCCAGCTTGATGGGAGCCTGGTCAGCGGGCCAGCATCGGGACTAAATACTTTCTTCCCTGCCCTCGAGCGGTTCCCGGCCATGCCAGCTAGGTGGGAGCCTAGTCAGCGGGCCAGCATCGAGGCTAAGCATTCTCTTCCCCGCCCTCGAGCGGATCCCGGCCCTGCCAGCTAGGTGGGAGCCTGGTCAGCGGGCCAGCATCGGGGCTAAGTATTTTTGTAAACTTTCATTATATTAAACCATCCTAGTACATGTTGGAAAAACTAGACATGGAAACGGAACATAGCATTACACGAACTTAAGGCTAGAAAATGAAACTTAAGTATGGAAGCCGAACTGAGCCTCCCACTCCCAGTCTTGGTCTTCCTCGACTTCTTCCGGTAGTTGTTGTTGTTGCCCTGGACCCCTCGCATCCTTCATCTCTGAGAACTCAGGGTAAGTGAACGTCGCGTGACCCTCCTCCTGGTGGAAGTCGCAGTAGGGTGACTCCACCCTACCCCTTCCTTTCCTTCTTCTTCCTGCTTTTCTGATTCTCCTCCGTCTACCCCCACCAATCTCCATGGTTTGCTGAGGTGGTGGAGGGGGTGTGTTTGGTCCCGGCCTCCACCTCGGGCGGTTGGATCTTTTTCTTTTCAAGTCCTTACTTCCTTGCTCTCGCGGAGTCGAATTGTTGACCTCTGCGCTCGCCGGGCTATTGGATAGCCTCCACCCGAGGTGGTCTCGACCATCAACATTCACTTGGTTTCTTTTGGGGTGGAGCGAGTGGGGGTCGGATGCCTCCCCGCTCGCCCCCTTTTGGGACTGGGCAGGAAGAGACGGGGCGAGCTGGGACGGTGCCTTCCTCCTGAGCTCGCCCCCTTGAGGGGCTGGGGCAAGCTGGGAGGGCGCCCCCCTCCTGAGCTCGCCCCCTTGAGGGGCTGGGGCGAGCGGGGAGGGCGCCCCCATCCTGAGCTCGCCCCCTTGAGGGTGGGTGAGTGGGGGAATGGCACCTCCCCACTCCCCCCTCACCGGTATCTCCTTTCTGAACTGCTGGCCGAGAGTTCCCTCCTCCACCTGCTGGGGCGGGACCTCCGAACCATCTCCTCTTCTGCCTACGGCCGTCGTGGCGAAGGCGATCTGCAAGGTCTGCATGACCTCTCGCTTGAAGCTTTCAAACATCTCCAACGTCACTCCATCCACCGGGGGCTGCGAATGACCTGGGTCGGAACTTCCTCCACCTCCGTCCATGAAGCTCATCTCGAGAGTTTCGTGAATCGGTCACACTCCACGCTCACCGCACCATGTGTTGAAACCGAGACTTGCAAAAAAGACTTAGTCTCTGTGGAGTTCGGGGCCCTTAGCTAGCCGAGGGGCGACCAATCCTTACTCCTCCCAAGGGAGAGCTTTAGGTTGAAGGTGTTGGAATTAGGGACTGGACCAAGGGCTTAGTGGGGAGGTCCCGCCACATACCCGGAAGCCCCTCAGGAACTTCCCCTCCCAAGCCACTACTAAGCTTGGGCACCACTGGAGGCTCTCCTCACCCCCCTAGAGAGACTTGGGGAGGGAGAGAGGGGGAGAGAGCTAGCCTAGAATGAGGTCCCTCCAAATGGTGCCCCCTTGGTCCTATTTATAGGATTTCTGAAGTTGGGCTGCAAATAGCCGAAAACTGGTCTGCCAGATTACCAAAATACCCTTGAACTGGGCTGCAGATAGCCAAATCCCGCTGCTCTTGGACTGTGAATAACCAAAACTGGACTGCGAATAGCCAAATCCCGCTACTCTTGGGCGCTAAACGCAGACCGCCTACCCGGCAAGGTTCTGGGCGAGCCGGAGGCCTCCCGGCCCTCCCGGCTCGCCCCCACAAGGGTGTGGGCGAGCCGGAGGCCCCCCGGCCCTCCCGGTTCGCCCCCACAAGGGTGTGGGCGAGTCGGAGGCCTCCCAGCCCTACCGGTTCGCCCCCACAAGGGTGTGGGCGAGCCGGAGGCCTCCCGGCCCTCCCGGCTCGCCCCCACAAGGGTCTGGGCGAGCCGGAGGCCTCCCGACCCTCCCGGCTCGCCCCCACAAGGGTGTGGGCAAGCCGGAGGCCTCCCGACCCTCCCGGCTCGCCCCCACAAGGGTGTGGGCGAGCCGGAGGCTTCCAGGCCCTCCCGGCTCGTCCCCACAAGGGTCTGGGCGAGCCGGAGGCCTCTCGGCCCTCCCGGCTCGCCCCCACAAGAGTGTGGGCGAGCCGGAGGCCTCCTGGCCCTCCTGGCTCGCCCCCACAAGGGTGTGGGCGGGCCGGACGCCTCCCGGCCCTCCCTGCTCGCCCCCACAAGGGTGTGGGAGAGCCGGAGGCCTCCGGGCCCTCCCAGCTCGCCCCCAAAAGGGTGTGGGCGAGCCGGAGGCCTCCGGCCCTCCCAGCTCGCCCCCACAAGGGTGTGGGCGAGCCGGAGGCCTTCAGGCCCTCCCAGCTCGCCCCCACAAGGGTGTGGGCGAGCCGGAGGCCCCCCGGCCCTCCCAGCTCGCCCCCACAAGGGTGTGGGCGAGCCGGAGGCCCCCCGGCCCTCCCGGCTCGCCCCCACAAGGGTGTGGGCGAGCCGGAGGCCTCCCGGCCCTCCCGTCTCGCCCCCACAAGGGTGTGGGCGAGCCGGAGGCCTCCCGGCCCTCCCGGCTCGCCCCCACAAGGGTGTGGGCGAGCCGGAGGCCTCCCGGCCCTCCCGGCTCGCCCCCACAAGGGTGTGGGCGATCCGGAGGCCCCCCGGCCCTCCCGGCTCGCCCCCACAAGGGTGTGGGCGAGCCGGAGGCCTCCCGGTCCTCCCGGCTCGCCCCCACAAGGGTGTGGGCGAGTCGGAAGCCTCCCGGCCCTCCCGGCTCGCCCCCACAAGGGTGTGGGAGAGCCGGAGGCCTCCCGGCCCTCCCAGCTCGCCCCCACAAGGGTGTGGGCGAGCCGGAGGCCTCCCGGCCCTCCCAGCTCGCCCCCACAAGGGTGTGGGCGAGCCGGAGGCCTCCAGGCCCTCCCAGCTCTCCCCCACAAGGGTGTGGGCGAGCCGGAGGCCCCCCGGCCCTTCCAGCTCGCCCCCACAAGGGTGTGGGCGAGCCGGAGGCCTCCCGGCCCTCCCGGCTCGCCCCCACAAGGGTGTGGGCGAGCCGGAGGCCTCCCGGCCCTCCCAGCTCGCCCCCACAAGGGTGTGGGCGAGCCGGAGGCCTCCCGGCCCTCCCGGCTCGCCCCCACAAGGGTGTGGGCGAGCCGGAGGCCTCCCGGCCCTCCCAGCTCGCCCCCACAAGGATGTGGGTGAGCCGGAGGCCCCCCGGCCCTCCCAGCTCGCCCCCACAAGGGTGTGGGCGAGCCGGAGGCCTCCCGTCCCTCCCGGCTCGCCCCCACAAGGGTCTGGGCGAGCCGGAGGCCTCCCGGCCCTCCCAGCTCGCCCCCACAAGGGTGTGGGCGAGCCGGAGGCCTCCCGGCCCTCCCGGCTCGCCCCCACAAGGTTGTGGGCGAGCCGGAGGCCTCTTGGCCCTCCCAGCTCGCCCCCATAAGGGTGTGGGCGAGTCGGAGGCCTCCCGGCCCTCCCGGCTCGCCCCCACAAGGGTGTGGGCGAGCCGGAGGCCTCCCGGCCCTCCCGGCTCGCCCCCACAAGGGTGTGGGCGAGCCGGAGGCCTCCCGGCCCTCCCGGCTCTCCCCCACAAGGGTGTGGGAGAGCCGGAGGCCTCCCGGCCCTCCCAGCTCTCCCCCACAAGGGTGTGGGCGAGCCGGAGGCCTCCCGGCCCTCCCAGCTCGCCCCCACAAGGGTGTGGGTGAGCCGGAGGACTCCCGGCCCTCCCAGCTCGCCCCCATAAGGGTGTGGGCGAGCCGGAGGTCCCCCGGCCCTCCCAGCTCGCCCCCACAAGGGTGTGGGCGAGCCGGAGGCCTCCCGGCCCTCCCGGCTCGCCCCCACAAGGGTGTGGGCGAGCCGGAGGCCTCCCGGCCCTCCCGGCTCGCCCCCACAAGGGTGTGGGCGAGCCGGAGGCCTCCCGGCCCTCCCGGCTTGCCCCCACAAGGGTGTGGGCGAGCCGGAGGCCCCCCGGCCCTCCCAGCTCGCCCCCACAAGGGTGTGTGCGAGCCGGAGGCCTCCCGGCCCTCCCGGCTCGCCCCCACAAGGGTCTGGGCGAGCCGGAGGCCTCCCGGCCCTCCCAGCTTGCCCCCACAAGGGTGTGGGCGAGCCGGAGGCCTCCCGGCCCTCCCGGCTCGCCCCCACAAGGGTGTGGGCGAGCCGGAGGCCTCCCGACCCTCCCGGCTCGCCCCCACAAGGGTGTGGGCGAGCCGGAGGTCTCCCGGCCCTCCCGGCTCGCCCCCACAAGGGTGTGGGCGAGCCGGAGGCCTCCCGGCCCTCCCAGCTCGCCCCCACAAGGGTGTGGTCGAGCCGGAGGCCTCCCGGCCCTCCCGGCTCGCCCCCACAAGGCTCTGGGTGAGCCGGAGGCCTCCCGGCCCTCCCCGCCTCGCCCTCACAAGGCTCTGGGCGAGTCGGAGGCCTCCCGGCCCTCCCCGGCTCGCCCTCGCAAGGGAACAGTCCTGGGATGCGCCCCTCAGACTCGACTCCCTCCAAATGCTCACCCCTCCTCCTCCCGGGGTTGCGTCATTTGAAAATATTGGGCCTAAAAATATCTTGGGCCTCGGGGGCCCACTCGGCGAATACAGGGTTATACACTGTTGCTCTTGGAGATTGTCTCAAAATACTTTCTGGAGGGGGCAAGAGCAACACAGCAGGGACTGCAGATTCACCCATAAATATGTCTTCCTGTTCTTTCTCCCCCTCAGCCAAGGACATCCTCTTGGCATGTAAGATCCCCTCCCGGAACACAAAACACGGCCAAAGGGAAGTCTTATGCCCAGGACAGCCGCCTTGCGAAAGCGCTAGCGCACGAGCGAGCCTCCCCCACAAGACGCCTATCCTGCCGGCCAAACCAACTGAACAGCGCAAACCCATCAATAATAGAAAGCATTAGAGCCATAGGTTCACAATAAGTAATAAAGTCCAGAACAGTACAAAGAAAGGCAGAAAGCTACACAAGCTCCTGCAAATCATCAGAGTAACCAGCTAAATGCCCCAAGGGCTACATCTCAAAACACTCACCCGCCTCTGTCACTGACGGCAGCTAAGGTACCATAAACCCCAGCCCTGCACACCTGACCTGGCTGGCCTCCGGTGTTGAACGCTGCTACACCACTGAATGTGCTCCTAAAAAGAGGGACGTAGCAACCGTTAGTCATAAAGACTAAGTGGCTTCCCATCCGCTCCCCGGGCAACTCCAAGGCACCGGGCGGAAGGAAAGGAAGAAAAGCTGCAATATAACAGTAATATACAAAGCAGGTGACGAGGAAAGTAAACTAGTATATACACAAATTCTAAGGTACACAAGTGTAAAAGGGGTTAATCTAATCATGTATAAGCGGGAGTTTAAGAAGGAGTATAATAAATGTGTACAGCAGTAAATAAACAGTAAGTAAAGCAGGTAAAGCAAAGCAGTAAGAACAGTAGCGACAAGTAATCAATCTCGTACCCTAATTTATATGAATGCCCATACAAACTTATATGTTAGGATTTCCAGGAATTATAACTCATCATATAAAAGAGCCCATACTAATTTATATGATGAGGATCTGCAAGTGCGTATGCTATGCTTATGCTATGAATGATTATGCAATGAACTCACACACACGACTCTGTGCACACAGACCTTTGTAATTCCCTCTATTTGAGAGGAAGCCAACCTCTCGGGTACCAACCGCTGTGACACACGGTGGTAGCGGACCGGGCTGTCCACTCCTAGGCGGGTATACACTCTACCAGGCCTAGACCGCACGAACGCCTCGACGCTAAACAACCGCGGAACTCTGCGTACTCTTTGCTGGAGTCCACCAGACTGTGAGCCAAGTGAGAGGTGTCTTCGGGGAACTGTCGTCCCGACACACAGCCAAGCTGATCCCTTAGACCCCTACACACCCGCTAAGTCAATGTACTGCGGTCGGAGTGACGACCTGCCTAGTACCAAAGACCTGCCACATTTCTGAGAAAGTTACCGGGATAATCATCCCCTCGAGGTTCCCGCTCGTCTAACCGAGCACCACAATCCTGCCACTCCCGCAACTGGGAGGAGATACATGAATCCAATCTTACCCTACTATGGCTACTCTTGCCTACTTTAAATGTTATTGCAATTTAGGGTTAATCTTGGACTTCCCGAGGGTTACCCTGTAAGGGGCTCGCTACGGTACTAGGAACTACAATGGGATGACACCCCAAAGTTCCCTTTATCAAGACACTTAGTATTATTGGTATCCACCCATAAGATTACCCTCTTATCATCTCACTTGAATTAAACCTCAGTGCTTTATGACCCTCTAAGGGGAAAGACGATCTTTCGTCAATCCCGAGCACAGCCTTACCCATAGCTCATCAAGCACTCTCTCATCACCTAAACTCCTTTTGGTGTCCTCAACCCCTTCATCCAAATCCGGTACACCAGCTACCTCCCATTCCCGCCTAATGGTCTACAAGTTATCTTCATTCTACCGTTGTACTATTCGCAGACCAAATGACTTATATGAACCACATAAGGGAAGGTACAACAAATATTCATCCAATTGACTCAAGATTATTACCAGAAGACTATCATGATATTATAAGACTAAGCTCGGCTTTTACTCAAGGGTTGTTTCTCATCCAACCCTGTTAGATTCAACATATATATTTAAATGTTAATACATTCTACGCCATCAATCGTTCTTCACATCCGAACACTTGGGTAAAAAGAGTGGTGTTACAATGTAGTTATTCATCTAACGACACATCACAAACAGTATGATCCTCAGGTGCATACCCCGACGTCATTTAAATATAATCCTCCACATTAGTGGTAACTCGCATGTCTTATAGTCAGCATTAGTTGACTGGTAGGAGTGTATAAAAAGCTGATCATAAACACTGATATTTACAAGTCTCATATCATTGAAGAATCAACCATGAAGTAGACGGTTAAGTATCCTATTTCTACGAGTACAGTCAAGTCATGTCTTACCATCATGAGAACATGTACAAACGACCTCCAACTAGCAAGTTTTAGGTTCATTACATAATTTGCCCCAATATTTAGATCAATCACCCCCAATGTAATGTTAGAATCATAATAATAACCTTTACATATAATGCAATTAGGAGTACTATTCAAATCACAACTTGCCTAAAGTTTCATGCACATATTTATTGTCTTAGAGCGTCATCAAACAAGTGATCGATCAAATGGCTGTATCAAACCAAAGACTTCTAAAACTTCTACTACACGTCAGGGTTAGCATCTTGAGTGTTTACACCATATCCCAGCTCATTCGGAATAATCATGATAGCTACTTATGACACAATAATTTTATAACCTAATATTGACAAATCATAGCAAGCCTATATCCGAAAATTATGAAATTTAAGAGGGATGTCCACATTTTCCTCAATCATTTATCTACCAATTCCAAACATCTTCCGTTAAACAAAACAAGGTAAATCACCAAGTTAAAATGAATCTGTACGCCTACCTTGCCGCGCGCTAAACATATTGTTTACCAATAACTAATATAAACTACACGGGTCTAAGTGTCGATCGAACAATGTCCGGTCATCTTCTACCTCCAGCCTGGGGCTTTGAATTGCCCGACCTGGAGTCTATAAATCTCCCACGTCAGCCACCTTACGTCCCGTCCGACCATCCAATACCACCGCCCCCTTTCTCGTATTTGAGGTGCATCGACGGGCGGCGAATCGGTGACCGGAGGTGACCAGAATAAATAAACAGAACACAGATTTCAGCCAACCATTCATGGCTTGCTCTCAAATCGACTCAATTAAGTTTGACGTCTCGCCTAGTTTGATCTAAGAAACTAGCACCAAGGGAGAGGGGAGGAAGCTCGAAACTCAAGACAGATGAACAACATTTGTTCATCTTCTTCCTCCAGCACATACCAATAACATTTCACCTTCTCTACTCCCATACACCCTCAACAGACCACCAGTCTTCACGAAATCAAACTCTAAATCTTCGTATTGAAGAGAGGAGTTGATTGAAGATGATAGCATGGCGAATGGCGCCCTAGAACGAAAGTTCTAGCGTGGTCTCTTCCTACGAAACTTCAAGAAACTCACTGGATCAAACTCTTTTGAGTTCAATGTCTCTCTTAATATTCAGATCTAAAGATCTAGCACCAAGGGAGAGGGGAGGAAGTCACTTGATTTCCATGCATGCTACCCAATAGCCGTGTATACGACATTTGTCTGCTGCTTTCGGTCTGGGTCGGATCTCGCCGATCTGAACCTTGTGAAACATGCCGAATTTGAATGAAGACGGTGTTCAATCTCTTGAAGTTGAACCTTGAGGAAGATGGGATTGATGAAACCCACCAACATAGCCATTTTCTTCTCAAGATCAAGAAGCTTGCTCCATGGAGTGGTCTGCCATGAGCGTTGTTATCGGATTGGAGGAATGTGCTCGGCTTGCTTGAAGATTAGAAGTGGCTGGTCGGAGGATTGAAAGTGGTCGGCCATGGAGGTTTCCGTCATTGGAGTGAAGGTATCCGGAGTAAATCTCATCGGAGATGGAGGGAAAGTAAAACAACACAGCGAGAGTGAGGAGGCGTGAGATTGGTTGGATGGGGCTGGGGTGTTTGGTCTGGACAGAAAAATGAGAGGGAGAGAGAGATAAGAGATATGAGGGGAAAAAGTAGAGAGAGAAATGGAGAAATGGGATTTATAAGAGATCAAGAGAGCTGATCTGGGAGATGGATTTTCGTCCATGGGGCTTAGACAAAGAGAAAGCTACAGAAATGGAGATAAAGAGCGATCTGTATGGAGATGGATCTGGGAGTTCGCCGGAGGAGATGTCGTAGAGGAGAGAGTTTGGCCATGGATCCGGAGGTTGCCGGCCTTGTGGCTGTAGAGACAGAGAGGCGGCCGGCGGTTGGCAAGGGTGGTCGGGCTTGGAGCTTGCCCGAGCCCGGAGGTGGAGTTCGGCCATGGAGGAGAGCTGCTGCTTGAGGACGGGATGGCGGTTTGGAGAGCTCACCGGAGGAGTCGCCGACTATGGAGGAGAGAGAGAGAGAGGGAGAAGGAGGGCTTGACGGCGCCGCTAGGAGGAAGAAAGACTCGGGCAATAATTTCCTACCCTAAGTTTTGGTATATATATAATATATATTAATATTATTATTAGTAATTTTTTTATATGAAACATTAATTAAAACATTCAAACGATCGTATATCGCTTTAGAATGCTCGGAATTTGTCCCGGACAGGCTCGTTACGACTCTCTCTTCGATACGCACCCATCGAAATGGTTCACGATCAGTTCCCAGTTTGTTTGCTCATTTTTATGTTTTCGGAGCATTTACGGCCTAATATACTTAAAGGTGAAAACTGTCCAAATGACGTCGGAATCGCGAACGGATAGATTCGTTGAACTCATACTATTATTACGAGCCTAACAAGACCGACTGGGTTGCGAGGTCGTTTGTTCGATTGCACATTTTTGGGTAATTCAGCTATTTGCAAGCAACGTTATAATTTCACCGATTCTTATCGGAATCGAGCGCGGACAATTTTATTGAACTCGTATTGGCTTCACGCATCTAACAAAACCGACTGAGGTGAATTCCGAGGTCGTTTGCTATGCATCATCTTCTTGAATATATACGCTAGTTGAAAACCATGTCCGTTGAGCTAAGGAACGCACTATAATTCCTTCAAGGCGGCACGCTTCCTTCGAGTTTTATTGCTCAAATTATACTCTCCGGACAGCTCGGATCCCAATTCCACAAACATCGGGACAAAGAATAGAATTGATACTCACCGCATTCGTCGAGTGTACTTCCCCGGCTCAGGTGAAAGCCTGGCCCTCAGTACACCCCGAGCCGAGTCAACTCGCTTGACTCAAAAATGCGCACAAGGGGTCTAGCTGGAAACGAGATGTTACAAATCCAATAAATGAAGAAACAATTTCGTCCCCGAAATATTTGGTTGAGGCTATGAGGATTTTCTAGATGAGAGTAAAATATACTCATCATAATCTTTCATGGGCACTTCACCCATAATAATTTCAAGCTTATATATGCATTCTCAATTGTTGTGGTTTATACTAGAAACTAGATTGCATGCGCACTCTTTCCTTGTGAAGTCATACGAACTAATAATGACACACACTATTTGTGTAATCACCACATCAGTCTAACTGATTATGTTGTGATTTAATCTCAAGCACACAACATACAACGAAACATTTAGCAAGGACTTGGTGTGAACGACAATAAGCAGGCTATTTATTTATAAAACCACGATGCAACATGCTACCACTACCAACATCTATAACGCTTTATAGGTTCTATGAACCAACAAGACTGCCGAGCCACCAGCTCGTTTACACCTTGTAGGACTAGATCTCAAAACACTATATCTCTATAGCAAGTGTCATCAACAGTTGTCTTGCATCAATAACATATCTGCCTGCCATGAGTCGCCCACACACATCCTTGGTAATTTTATTTAATTTACAATATCATCACATTGTGTACACAAATCAATGCATAGACACCGTTGTTGTGAATTTGTTAATTAACCACCACATTGCAAAACCTTGGCACTAAGAGTGCTACGATTTAAACCAATTATCCTAAATAAGTCACTTTTAAGCACACCTCTTTGATCAACAATCAAATACAACTCCAACTCAACAAATTTCAAGGCATCCCCCATAATTTGTCGCGTGGTCGTCGGACCGACCATTGATCTCTGAGAGGCACTACAACACTATCAAGAGGATTCAAGATTTTACATAACTACACCCATGAGGTTCTAATGATGGAACTCGTGCTACCAGAACCCAAGGACTACCACCAAGTCCTTATGTCATCCAAGCACTTGCCAGAATCCGACTAGTGCATAGCAGCACTCAAGGACTACCATCTCAAGTCCTTACCATCACATCGGGACATCATCGCATCCTTCACATAGTATTGACATACATCTAAATCATGCTAAATTTTTCTCAACGTTACCCACAAAGGTCCTAATTGGCACACAGCATGATGTGTTCATGTCCTCCATTACCCAGCTATATGATTTATCCAGGAGTTCATGTATAAAAACTCGACAACCTCGGTGTATATCCCAAAAGGTTTTAGATCACCATTTCTCCTTGGTCTACTTCTCCGCATAACCTTCGATCAGAGCAAAGACATAACCATCCTTTAGGTACTCAGATCTGTCATTCTGGTAGGGGACTCAACGTAATCCAAAAGTTGGTGTTTAACCATCCACCTTGCTTAAAATGACTCATTCATCAAGGTGTACCTAATTCTAATATCGTCGACTTGTAACGACATAGATGAGAAAACCTCATTATACAAGGCTAAGTGAAGCAGTCTGCAAATATTTTTAACTCCCGGTGAAACCTCAGTTGGTCCATTAGCTAGGCCAATAAACAAAGAAAAAGGGTTAGCCCCCATACACCTAAGTTATGTCTCTTCGACCACCAGTATGGTACATTCACCCCTTGTGTGCACACCGGCCCTATGGGGATGCCGTCCTCGATTAGGAGTTTTACCCTATAAGCACTTGTCACAAGGCACTTGAATAACAGTTCCTGGGACCCATTAAAGTGTTCTAGGCCCTCAAAGCTACTATTTTCACAACCTTTTCAGGGGTCGACATGTTCCCGACTACAAAATGGTCACTTTCTAGGCTCACAGTCTAAATGGATGTAAACTACAGCGAGGAGCATCATATTGTGGGTATGAACATCAAACTTAGAGGTCTCTTACTGCCTCAATAGTAGATAAGAAGCACTACTTCTAACCGCGATACTAGTCACGAGTTGCTCTCACTATAAGGGGGGGTCTAAACATTTATCATGTGATTTCACTATATCTGTTGTTGATAATTACAATTTATTTCCCAAAATCATGAATGTTTCTAAAGGCGATCATAATATTTTTCGATTTATGTGTTCTGACTCTCTATATCATCATGTTTCTAGTAAAAGGATTCATACACATAATATGCATCTTCCAAATTTAGCAAGTGACTGGCTAACTTTTAACTTTTGGGAGGCAAGGATACTTCCAATGTCATGTCATGGCAAAATATTCATGTGTTTAATCATCAAGAATTTCCACCATTTATCTTTTGGTTCATAAAACAATCCAGTTCGCATTCACCTCATTTCACTTACCATGATGATATCCTATCTCAATCCACAAATCCCCAACATGATGTTATTACCTCAAGAATTTAAGCTTGGACAAATTTATATTTTCAATGATTCCCAAAAAATCAACAATTGTTCGACTTGTGATGTTTTAACAATTTATCTTAGTGATATTACAAACCATCGTTGCGGGCTTAGAGGGAGGTATATCTATCGCTTCCTTCTAAGAGCACAAGAACCCGAGGCAGGTATTACTTTGGTCCAACCTAAATCTTAGTTAGACTTGCACCGAATTCAGAATTCGTGCCGAATTTCTTCTAGGATCCAGATAGTTCCATTTAAAGGGCCTTTAACTGTAAACTTAAACCTTGTCTCATTGTCGGGTTATGATATCGAGCCTCTAGAAATCTACCTTGCCAAGGTAACAATATTACACATAACCCTTACTTGTTAGTATATAGCATATAAACTCCAAAGTTGCCCACAATCGCCGCTAGAGATTACTAATGACATGTTTATTCCATGATAAACATTTGAGATTTTTAATCAATTAACAAGTCATACTATCCTTGTCATCTTCATAAATCAAACGTAGTCGAATCAATGAAGCCACATTCATTTTTGGCCTTTTACTAGTCGATTTGGATCTATTAATTTTTTCCTAACATCCCTTTAACATACAAGTTATTGCAAATTTCCTAACTTCCTGGGATGGTTGATCATTAAACCACTTGTACATCTACAAACTTCATTATATCATCATGAGGGTACATAATTTCATCAAGTAACAAGCTATAATGTCATCAAAAGTTAAGTATAGGTCGATACGGATATTTACCAAAACGGCTAACTTACTACTTTCCTCGTTACTTATCCACATAATCTTAGAACACTATAACGAAAATGATCATCTTGAAAAATGCTTTTCCTCTCTTATTCCGCTAATAAAATTCCTATCAACCAAAACATGGCCTTAGCAGTCTGCTTTGCTTAAGGTGAATTAACTCTCAGGGGTCAAAACTTCCAATGTCAAAAAATACAAAGATTCTAACTCCTCAAAGGATCCAAGGCGGTACAAAACTAGCCCAATAAACGAAGAGATAAGCCCCCGTATCTCTTCGACTGAGTTTCTTCTACCACCAATATAACACATTCGTCCCAAAATGAGTCTTCTCTGGATCCGAATTCTTATCATATCTCCTCCATATGAAACCTTCTACATAAATAGAAGTGAGAGGTATCGACATACAGTATAAAAGGCATGCTTGGTGGTCTCTTACTAAGCTGATAATGGACTACTGGCACCAATCTCATTGAGATTGCCCTAAACTTTTTGGGTAAGATGATAATATTACTCCATATCTGGGATAGAAATCTCAGGGTGCGAGTCTTTAGCATTTACACTCACATTAAACTCTTCCATTAGTCACTCAAGGTCACTTATTGCTTGGCTCAATCATCCCCAAGACCCGTATAAGGCTAGGATACGTCATTACCTATCCTGCTAAGTCGACCAAAATGGTATCATATGCCAAACCAACTCTGACTGTTGGAATGGGAAAACAAATTACTGTCTCGGAATGAGCCAGCATCTATACGTAAGTGTACGAGTTTGGCTTGGGTTGGCACTTTCTATAGGAAAAAGCGGACATACTTATTGTGAATTACACATGGGCACTCCACCGCTTCCGCTGCATCAGTTTGTCCTCAAACTGATTTAGCTAACAGGGTGGCCTAGTGGTTAATGGACTTCTTTATCTCAGGATCGTTGCGCTCGGATACCATTTGTAAGATCCCCTCCCGGAACACAAAACACGGCCGAAGGGAAGTCTTATGCCCAGGACAGCTGCCTTGCGAAAGCGCCAGCGCACGAGCTAGCCTCCCCCACAAGACGCCTATCCTGCTGGCCAAACCAACTGAACAGCGCCAACCCATCAATAATAGAAAGCATTAAAGACATAGGTTCACAATAAGTAATAAAGTCCAGAACAGTACAAAGAAAGGCAGAAAGCTACACAAGCTCCTGCAAATCATCAGAGTAACCAGCTAAATGCCCCAAGGGATACATCTCAAAACACTCACCCGCCTCTGTCACTGACGGCAGCTAAGGTACCATAAACCCCAGCCCTGCACACCTGACCTGGCTGGCCTCCAATGTTGAACGCTGCTACACCACTGAATGTGCTCCTAAAAAGAGGGACGTAGCAACCGTTAGTCATAAAGACTAAGTGGCTTCCCATCCGCTCCCCCGCCAACTCCAAGGCACCGGGCGGAAGGAAAGGAAGAAAAGCTGCAATATAACAGTAATATACAAAGCAGGTGATGGGGAAAGTAAACTAGTATATACACAAATTCTAAGGTACACAAGTGTAAAAGGGGTTAATCTAATCATGTATAAGCGGGAGTATAAGAAGGAGTATAATAAATGTGTACAGCAGTAAATAAACAGTAAGTAAAGCAGGTAAAGCAAAGCAGTAAGAACAGTAGCGACAAGTAATCAATCTCGTACCCTAACTTATATGAATGCCCATACAAACTTATATGTTAGGATTTCCAGGAATTATAACTCATCATATAAAAGAGCCCATACTAATTTATATGATGAGGATCTGCAAGTCCGTATGCTATGCTTATGCTATGAATGATTATGCAATGAACTCACACACACGACTCTGTGCACACAGACCTTTGTAGTTCCCTCTATTTGAGAGGAAGCCAACCTCTCGGGTACCAACCGCTGTGACACACGATGGTAGCGGACCGGGCTGTCCACTCCTAGGAGGGTATACACTCTACCAGGCCTACACTGCACGTACGCCTTGACGCTAAACAACCGCGGAACACTGCGTACTCTTTGCTGGAGTCCACCAGACTGTGAGCCAAGTGAGAGGTGTCTTCGGGGAACTGTCATCCCGACACGCAGCCAAGCTGGCCCCTTAGACCCCTACACACCCGCTAAGTCAACGTACCGCGGTCAGAGTGACAACCTGCCTAGTACCGAAGAGCTGCCACATTTCTGAGAAAGTTACCGGGATAATCATCCCCTCGAGGTTCCCGCTCGTCTAACCAAGCACCACAATCCTGCCACTCCCGCAACTGGGAGGAGATACATGAATCCAATCTTACCCTACTATGGCTACTCTTGCCTACTTTAAATGTTATTATAATTTAGGGTTAATCTTGGACTTCCCGAGGGTTACCCTGTAAGGGGCTCGCTACGGTACTAGGAACTACAATGGGATGACACCCCAAAGTTCCCTTTCTCAAGACACTTAGTATTATTGGTATCCACCCATAAGATTACCCTCTTATCATCTCACTTGAATTAAACCTCAGTGCTTTATGACCCTCTAAGGGGAAAGACGATCTTTCGTCAATCCCGAGCACAGCCTTACCCATAGCTCATCAAGCACTCTCTCATCACCTAAACTCCTTTTGGTGTCCTCAACCTCTTCATCCAAATCCGGTACACCAGCTACCTCCCATTCCCTCCTAATGGTCTACAAGTTATCTTCATTCTACCGTTGTACTATTCGCAGACCAAATGAGTTATATGAACCACATAAGGTAAGGTACGGCAAATATTCATCCAATTGACTCAAGATTATTACCAGAAGACTATCATGATATTATAAGACTAAGCTCAGCTTTTACTCAAGGGTTGTTTCTCATCCAACCCTGTTAGATTCAACATATATATTTAAATGTTAATACATACTACGCCATCAATCGTTCTTCACATCCGAGCACTTGGGTAAAAAGAGTGGTGTTACAATGTAGTTATTCATCTAACGACACATCACGAACAGTATGATCCTCAGGTGCATACCCCGACGTCATTTAAATATAATCCTCCACATTAGTGGTCACTCGCATGTCTTATAGTCAACATTAGTTGACTGGTAGGAGTGTATAAAAAGCTGATCATAAACACTGATATTTACAAGTCTCATATCATTGAAGAATCAACCATGAAGTAGACGGTTAAGTATCCTATTTCTATGAGTACAGTCAAGTCATGTCTTACCATCATGAGAACATGTACAAACGACCTCCAACTAGCAAGTTGTAGGTTCATTACATAATTTGCCCCAATATTTAGATCAATCACCCCCAATGTTATGTTAGAATCATAATAATAACCTTTACATATAATGCAATTAGGAGTACTATTCAAATCACAACTTGCCTAAAGTTTCATGCACATATTTATTGTCCTAGAGCGTCATCAAACAAGTGATCGATCAAATGGCTGTATCAAACCAAAGACATCTAAAACTTCTACTACACGTCAGGGTTAGCATCTTGTGTGTTTACACCATATCCCAGCTCATTCGGAATAATCATGATAGCTACTTACGGCACAATAATTTTATAACCTAATATTGACAAATCATAGCATGCCTATATCCGAAAATTATGAAATTTAAGAGGGATGTCCACATTGTCCTCAATCATTTATTTTCCAATTCCAAACATCTTCCGATAAAAAAAACAAGGTAAAACACCAAGTTAAAATGAATTTGTACGCCTACCTCACCGCACGCTAAACATATTGTTTACCAATAACTAATATAAACTACACGGGTCTAAGTGTCGATCGAACAATGTCCGGTCATCTTCTACCTCCAGCCTGGGGCTTTGAATTGCCCAACCTGGAGTCTATAAAATCTCCCACATCAGCCACCTTACTTCCCGTCCGACCATCCAATACCACCGCCCCCTTTCTCGTATATGAGGTGCATCGACGGGCGGCGAATCGGTGACCGGAGGTGACCGGAATAAATAAACAGAACACAGATTTCAGCCATCCATTCATGGCTTGCTCTCAAATCGACTCAATTGAGTTTGACGTCTCGCCTAGTTTGATCTAAGAAACTAGCACCAAGGGAGAGGGGAGGAAGCTCGAAACTCAAGACAGATGAACAACATTTGTTCATCTTCTTCCTCCAGCACATACCAATAACATTTCACCTTCTCTACTCCCATACACCCTCAACAGACCACCAGTCTTCACGAAATCAAACTCTAAATCTTCGTATTGAAGAGAGGAGTTGATTGAAGATGATAACATGGCGAACGGCGCCCTAGAACGAAAGTTCTAGCATGTTCTCTTCCTACGAAACTTCAAGAAACTCACTGGATCAAACTCTTTTGAGTTCAATGTCTCTCCTAATATTCAGATCTAAAGATCTAGCACGAAGGGAGAGGGGAGGAAGTCACCTGATTTCCATGCATGCTACCCAATAGCCGTGTATACGAAATTTGTCTGCTGCTTTCGGTCTGGGTCGGATCTCGCCCATCTGAACCATGTGAAACGTGTCGAATTTGATTGAAGGCGGTGTTCAATCTCTTGAAGTTGGACCTTGAAGAAGATGGGATTGATGAAACCCACCAACATAGCCATTTTCTTCACAAGATCAAGAAGCTTGCTCCATGGAGTGGTCTGCCATGAGCGTTGTTGTCGGATTGGAGGAATGTTATCGGCTTGCTTGAAGATTGGAAGTGGCTGGTCAGAGGAGTGAATGTGGTCGGCCATGGAGGTTTCCGTCATTTGAGTGGAGGTATCCGGAGTAAATCTCATCGGAGATGGAGGGAAAGTAAAACAACACAGCGAGAGTGAGGAGGCGTGAGATTGGTTGGATGGGGCTAGGGTGTTTCGTCTGGACAGAAAAATGAGAGGGAGAGAGAGATAAGAGATATGAGGGGAAAAAGTAGAGAGAGAGAAATGGAGAAATGGGATTTATAAGAGATCAAGAGAGCTTATCTGGGAGATGGATTTTCGGCTATGGGGCTTAGACAAAGAGAAAGCTACTGAAATGGAGATAAAGAGCGATCTGTATGGAGATGGATCTGGGAGTTCGCCGGAGGAGATGTCGTAGAGGAGAGAGTTTGGCCATGGATCCGGAGGTTGCCGGCCTTGAGGCTGTAGAGATAGAGAGGCGGCCGGCGGTTGGAAAGGGTGGTCGGGCTTGGAGCTTGCCGGAGCCCGGAGGTGGAGTTCGGCCATGGAGGAGAGCTGCTGCTTGAGGACGGGATGGCGGTTTGGAGAGCTCACCGGAGGAGTCGCCGACCATGGAGGAGAGAGAGAGTGGGAGAAGGAGGGCTTGACGGCGCCGCTAGGAGGAAGAAAGACTCGGGCAATAATTTCCTACCCTAAGTTTTTGTATATATATAATATATATTAATATTATTATTAGTAATTTTTTATATGAAACATTTATTAAAACATTCAAACGATCGTATATCGCTTTAGAATGCTCCGAATTTGTCCCGGACAGGCTCGTTACGACTGTCTCGTAGATACGCACCCAGTTTGTTTGCTCATTTTTATGTTTGTCGGAGCATTTACGGCCTAATATACTTAAACGTGAAAACTGTCCAAATGACGTCAGAATCGCGAACGGATAGATTCGTTGAACTCATACTATTATTACGAGCCTAACAAGACCGACTGGGTTGCGAGGTCGTTTGTTCGATTGCACATTTTTGGGTAATTCAGCTATTTGCAAGCAACGTTATAATTTCACCGATTCTTATCAGAATCGAGCGCGGACAATTTTATTGAACTCGTATTGGCTTCACGCATCTAACAAAACCAACTGAGGTGAATTCCGAGGTCGTTTGCTACGTATCATCTTCTTGAATAGATACGCTAGTTGAAAACCATGTCCGTTGAGCTAAGGAACGCACTATAATTCCTTCAAGGCGGCACGCTTCCTTCGAGTTTTATTGCTCAAATTATACTCTCCGGACAGCTCGGATCCCGATACCACAAACATCGGGACAAAGAATAGAAATGATACCCACCGCATTCATCGAGTGTACTTCCCCAGCTCAGGTGCAAGCCTGGCCCTCAGTACACCCCGAGCCTGAGTCAACTCACTTGACTCAAAAATGCGCACAAGGGGTCTAGCTGGAAACAGGATGTTACATGGCAAACTCCAACTGAGCACCAAAACTGCCCTTGTCCAAAGCATCAAATTTCTCAGACTGTGCAGCTGATTTCCTTGATTCAGAGTGTTCATATGCAGTATCTGACAAGTTTTCATGATGATCTGAATGTGAGACAAACTCTGCACGGGATCTTCTTGAGTCTTCTAGCATAGCAGCTTCATCTTCAGCAGCAGATTTCCCTTGACCTTCCAGGTCAGGAACAGTATCAGGAATAGCAGGACTAACTGGATCAACATACACTGGATCAGTATGAACTGGATCAATTTCACTGGGAGGAATTTCTTTTGAAGCAGCACCACTTGCAACAATGTCTCTTGGGGTTGGAGGCTCCCCCTCAACATGTTCACCTCTACCCTGATCAGGAGCAGTACTAGGTCCACTACCCCTTGAGGGCTGACCATTTTCATGAGTCCTATTCTCATTCTGCACAGGGTCCTCATCACCACTAACAACATTCTTGACTCTAGCCTTTGGAATGACCCTTTCCCATTTGGAGAAAATAGAGGCGTTGATTTTCTTAGTGTGATGGATGGGGATACCTCTTCCAAGATTGAAAAAATCTGGATTACTACCATTCAGCAACAAACTAATAATTCTTCGAAAATTAGGGGCATGAAAGCTGTCTTTAATTTTCTCAAAAAGAACTTCACCAAAATTAAAACTCTTTCTACAAATAATAGCTGTGTGAATCTTAAAGGCTTCTTCAGATAGGTAGTCATGTGAACCTACCTTGCACAATAAGACTTTTCCCAAAATATCACACAGAAGCTTACCTCCGTCATTCATGAATTTTCTTCTTATCTTTGAACCTTCATCAAGAATGCCACATAATCTTTTGGCCTGGAGAAAGTCTTCAGCATACACTTCCTCTGTTTCGACTTCAGGCATCCTCAAGATCCTGTTGATGCCACTAGCTTTCAAAACTATTTTACAAGACCTGATGCAGCTTTTTATCTTCTTGCCTTGACCAGAGATTTTTGCATTTCTATAGAACTCAAGAACGTCTTGTTCAAGAATTTTAGGCGGCTCTTCCAAGACATAACTGAGCCCGGCGACATCAAGCATCAAGATAATGTTTCTGAACTCATCTGAAGCAGTTCGAAAGCTACCTCACACCAGCTCTCCACCTGAATGCAAACCTCCAGCGGCTTTGGGCGCCATCGAGCTTGACAAAATTGGGGAAGAGAAACAGTGTTTTCTCGAGGGAGACGGAGAGACGGGAAGGGTTTCACGGAAGAGTGCGTAGAATTACGTGTTCTCTTTGTTTTTATATATATATAAAATAAATTTAGGCCCGTACCTGATTTCACGGATGGCTCTTGGGATCCAATAAATTGAATTTGATAATAAGACTTTTCAAGGAGACGTGTTCGAGAAGATAAAAGAAATTGACCCGTGATATCTCGTGAATTTCCAATATTCTTGTCCTCATGATTCCTTGTTAAGCATTCCAAGTTCCATTTTGAAGAAATTGAACTTGGTCTCGTCCAGAGGCTTCATAAAAATATCTGCAATTTGTTTTTCAGTATTAACATATAACAAATTAATATCCTTACTCTCAACATGTTCCCGTATGAAGTGGTAGCGAAGCGCGATGTGCTTCGTTCTGCTGTGAGAGACTGGATTATTTGCTATGGCAATAGCACTTGAGGAGTCACAGAACATGGGGATTTCTGTGAGCTTTAAATTATAGTCCTCAAGCTGATTCTTTATCCACAAAAGTTGTGCACAACAACTACCGGCAGAGATATACTCTGATTCAGCAGTTGATATTGCAACGCAATTTTGCTTCTTGCTACTCCATGACACAAGCCTTTTTCCCAAGAATTGGCAAGTTCCTGAAGTACTCTTTCTATCATCTTTGCTACCTACAAAATCAGCATCTGAAAAACTAATTAGTTCAAAATCATTGCTTCTCGGGTACCATAAGCCGAGATTTGGTGTACCCTTAATGTATCTCAAAATCCTCTTTGCAGCGGCATAATGAGATTCCTTACAGTTCACCTGATACCTTGCACAAACACATGTTGAAAACATTATATCGGGCCTACTAGCAGTAAGGTAGAGCAAGGACCCAATTATGCTTCTGTACTTGGTTTCATCAAAAGGTTTCCCTTTCTCATCCTTGTCCAGAGACATGCTTGAGCCCATTGGAGTCCTCATAGAGGTTTCACTCTCCATTCCAAATTTCTTGAGGAGCTCTTTGGTGAACTTCGTCTGAGAGAAGAAATTTCCTTCTTCAGATTGGTGCACCTGGAGTCCTAAGAAATATTTCAGCTCTCCCATACTGCTCATTTCAAACTTACCTTGCATCAATTTAGAAAACTTTTTGCAAAGTCTGTCATATGTAGAGCCAAAAATAATATCGTCGACATAGATTTGCACAAGCAAAATCTCGCCTTTCACTTCCCTAAGAAACAATGTCTTATCTATTGTTCCTCTTGTGAATTTGTTCTCAAGAAGGAACCTAGACAATGTCTCAAACCAGGCTCGGGGTACCTGTTTGAGACCATACAAAGCTTTATGTAAATAATATACATGATCAGGAAAGTTAGAATCTACAAAACCTAGAGGCTGAGCTACATATACTTCCTCTTTAAGGTCTCCATTCAGGAAGGCTGACTTCACATCCATCTGGAAAACCTTAAAGCCCTTATATGCAGCATATGCTAGAAATAATCTGATGGCTTCAAGTCTTGCTACTGGTGCAAAGGTCTGATCAAAATCAATCCCTTCTTCTTGTCTGTATCCTTGTGCAACCAGTCTTGCTTTCTTCTTTGTAATGATGCCCTTTTCATCAAGCTTGTTCCGGTAGACCCATTTGGTTCCAATCACATTTTGTCCTTTGGGTCTTGGTACTAACTCCCAAACTTTACATCTCTTGAATTGGTTGAGCTCTTCTTGCATAGCAAGGATCCAGGATGGATCTATATTTGCTTCTTCAAACTTCTCCGGCTCAATCTGTGAAAGAAAACTTAAATGTAAAACATAGTTAGTTGTACCTCTTCTTGTTAGAATTCTGCTTGAAGGATCTCCGATAATCTGATCAGCTGGATGATCTCTTGAATATCTGACTCCTAAGTTATTTGCATTTTCAGGAGCAACATGAGGTTCAGCCACCTCTGGGACATCTTCTTCTTCATGAACTTCTTGTTCATCTTCAGAGTGATCCGAGATCTCTTCTGCCAACTTTGGAGCATCATCTGTGGTGTTTACTCCATCTTACATAGAGAGTTCCTTTAGCTTTTCACCTGCATCTTCAATGAACACACTAGACGAGTTGCTATGCAGCAGGCTCGTCTCATCAAATACAACATGGACTGTTTCCTCTACCACCAGAGTTTTCTTATTGAAAATCCTATATGCCATACTATGGCTACTATATCCTACGAAAATACCTTCAAAACATTTTTCACTAAACTTGGTTGTAGGATGCTTCCCATTGTTAAGTACATAGCATTTACTACCAAAAATTCTAAAATCTGAAATCTTTGGTTTTCTGCCCTTTAGAATCTCATATGGGGTCTTACGATGGTTCTTATTGATGAGTGCTCTGTTTTGCACATGGCAAGCTGTGTTGATAGCTTCTGCCCAGAAATATTATGGAAGAGCAGAATCACTCAACATAGACCTGCCAGCTTCTATGAGGGTTCTATTCTTTCTCTGGGCTACTCCATTTTGCTGTGGAGTACGAGGAGAGGAAAACTCATGGGAGATACCTTGACTTTCACAAAACTCTGTCATGGCCCCAAACTGAAATTCTGTTCCATGGTCACTTCTGATTTTGACCACTGAACAGTCAAGTTCATTCTGAATAAGCTTGACAAAATTAGTGAATATGCCGAAGGTTTCTGACTTAAGTTTTAGAAAGAACACCCATGCAAACCGAGAATAATCATCAACAATAACCAAGGTGTAAGCTTTCCCACCTAAGCTTCTAACTGACATTGGACCAAATAAGTCCATATGCAGCAGATGAAGACATCTGGTAGAATTATTGCCAATTATGCTCTTAAAGCTAGCCTTTGTTTGCTTACCCATTTGGAAAGCATGGCAAGGGCTTTCTTTAATGCATTTAACTTTGGAGGCATCCCTTACCAAGTTGTGAGAAAATAACATAGATATACTTTTGAAATTAATATGTGCTAGTCTCTTGTGCCATTGGTCACAAAGAGATGCACTATCTTTGGCAACAAAACACACTGGGGTAGAAGACTGTAAGCATATAAAATATAAACAGTAAATACCACTACTCCTAGAGCCTGTTAAAATAGTTTCCGCAGACACGGACATCTTTATCAGGCATCTATCTCTAAAGAACTCAACGGTATAGCCTTTGTCACACAGTTGGCTTATGCTAATCAGATTGTATTTCAATCCTTTCACATGAGCTACACGTGTGAAAACGACTGAGTCGTTGGTTATTGAACCATAGCCTGTAATAATACCTCGTTCAGATCCGCCAAACTTTACTTTAGGCCCGTTCTCAACTGGAACATAATCCTGAAGTAATCTTCTTCTCCCGGTCATATGCCGAGAGCAACCACTGTCAAAATACCAGATAGGAATTTCGTTGGCCTTTGGACAATCCTGCAAACATGATCAATACCCCTTAGGAACCCAAACATTTTTGGGCACTTGGTTCCTTGTTAGTGGAACACCACTTGGTACATTAACTTTGCAAGTGGTCGGTCTTGCACTGTTAACTCGTGGAGTTCTTGGCACAGTATGATTGAACCAACAATCTATGGCGAAATGACCAATTTTGCCACAGCACTAGCATTCAAATCTATTGTATCTCCTCTTTGTGTTCTGCTGAGCCTTTTGAATGGGTGGCTATGCAGGAGGAGCAACCTTGGAGGTAGAAGCCTCGTTGGTGCAACATACACAATTCTTAGGCATAATAGGCTTGACCTGCGGTGCTTTCTTAGCATTTGATCCATGAACGAATGGTCCATGATGATTCAATTGAACTTCCTCAAAAGGAGCCTTGAGGGAGCTAGAACCAAGGTTTCTGGGTCTGGTCCACACTGAGTTCACCTTGGCAGGCTCAACACGGGTTGGTCTGCTGAAGTGACCATACATGCTCTCAAAATCAAAGGTGTTCGTAGGAAAAATCACCTTCTTGAAAGTTGGAGCACACTGTGGACCCTTACCCTTTGCTTTAGCAGCTCTTCTTTTGGATGACTTACTTAGGTTCTTTTCAGCAACATGGCCCAATCCACTACTACTAGAAACAACAGTGAAAGTATCTATGATAGGCAATACTGTCTTGGGCTTAGAGAAGTTCATTGTGATCTACTTTTCAGCCTCAAGTTGTTTCGTCAAATCATTGATAATTTCACTCTTCTGAATGCCTGCTGAAGTGGCCTCGGAGAGAGCAATCTTCAAGGATAAGATTTCATCCCTGAGTAGGCTAGATTCTTCAATCTCCTTTCTCAGGTTTGATTCTTGATCCTTTAGGGATTGAATCTCCTTTGACTGAGTTTTAACAAGCTTTCGACAATTATTAAACCCCTTCAACATTTCCTCATACTTAGCAGTCAACTCAGAATCCTCTTCCGAGTAGTAGTTTTCATTAGCATCAGATGCCATCTCTGAACATGAAAGAGGTGTAGAAGATAATACCTGACCGGTGAAAGGAACAACATCTTTTTTATCATCTGACATAGCCATTAGACTGTAGAAGCAGTCTTTTGTGAGACCTTTTCCTCTATATTGACCAAATTGGTCTTCTGTATCAGGTTGAGCCATCAATCCAAAGAATGCCTCTTCATCTGAGTTAGACTCATTTGTGTCACTATCACTCAGAGTCTTGGACTTCTTGGCAACAAAACTCTTATCGTCTTTCTTCTTTACTTTGAAGGACTTCTTTTCTTCTTTTCTCGAAGATTCCTTCTTCTTGTGTGGGCAATCAGCTATCATGTGCCCTGGCTTTTTACAACAATAACAAACGGGTTCAGTATAATCATGCTTGTTCGGTTTAGAACCATACCTGTCATTTCTATCACGGTGTGATCTCCTGTGATCTCTTGAGGAAGATGAGCCTTTTCTCACTTGTCTCCTCTTGCTAAGCAACTTTTTGAATTGCTTAAAGAGGAGGGAAAATTCTCCTTCAGATAATTCTGATTCTTCAGAAGTGTTGTCAGCTTTATCCTCAGAAGATTCATCCCTCACAGGAGACAGAGCCCTGCTTCTCCGGGAGCTTTCAACCTTTAGAGCAATGGTATTCTCCTTGCTAGAGCTCCTACTACTTTCCTCTTCTGACTTCCTGATATTCAACTTCAGCTCATGGGAAAGTAGCTTCCCATATAGAATTTGTGGCTCCGTAGTAGCTAACTTACCATATTCTTTAATAGCTATCACCTTGGGGTCCCATTCCTTAGACAGGGATCTAAGGAATTTATCGTTCAGCTCACCCATGGTGAATTCTCTTCCATAGTTTCTCAGACCATTTACAATCTTGAAGAATTTCTCGTAGGTGTCAGAAATTATGTCTTTGCCTTGTGGCTTGAAGGCTTCGTATTCTTGGTTCAGCAAAGACTTCCTGTCATCTTGAACTTCTTCAGTACCTTCCATTAGAACCACAATAGAATCCCACGTCTCTTTTGCAGACTTGCAGTGAATCAGATTTTGTAGCATTGAATCATCAACTGCACCTGCTATGATGTGCTTTGCTTTCTTGTCCAGAGTGACAAGTGCAATTTCATCCTTTGTCATATCCATTAGTTTCTTTGGCACCTTTTTGGTGGGATCAATGGTAGAAGCAACTGTAGGAATGACGGGACCTTCCTTAACTATCTGGGAGATTCGGGGATCATTTGCTTCCATGTAGAAGATAACTCTTTCTTTCCACATTGGGAAGTTCTCCTTAGTGCAAACTGGGAGCTTGGAGGAAAACCTTTCCATGCCTCTGTCCATAGATAGAGATCTTGACAATGTTGAAGGATCTTTAATCTAGGTGTTAACCTCTTAAAGACAACCTCCCTCTGATACCAATTGAAAGAAATCATTGTCTACCTAAATCACCTAAAGGGGGGGGGGGGGGGGGTGAATAGGTGATCTCTACTGCGATTGCGGAATAAAAATTAAGTACACACACAACAAGAAATAATCCCAGCACAGAGACACAAGATTTATAGGGGTTCCCCAAGGTGGGTACTCCTCTCTCCCGCTTTGCCTATCTAGCACTTCGGGCTAGCGTCAGCAACTTCGCCAAAACTCGGATTTATCAACAAATCCTACACTCGGAGACAACGGCTCCTACAAACTCGGAGAACAACCTCTCCTACAAAAGCACTCAGAGATAAACTCCTACAACTCAGAGCAAACTACTCCTACAAAATAACTCGGAGAAAAATCTCCTACAAGAATCAAATAGAGTTTGAAATAAAATACTTCTATTAAACCTCAACAGAGATTGACTTCAGATCTTGGAAAAACCGAGTCTTCTTCTTCCTTGAGAACGAAAGCTTGGATCTTCAAAGATTTGGAAGAAAGGAAACTCGGCAAACCTGATCCGAATAGGCCCTTTGATTTTCTTGAAAAGATCTTCAAAAAAATATGGATTAGCAAATAAATCAAAGGCCTTCTTATCTGAGAAATCTCTAACAACACTGAAGAATGAGTCTTGAGGGCGCAGAAGTTAGATCTCAGAAAAACTTGTTCAGCGAGCAAGAAGGAAGACGTCTGGGTTCTTCTTTTTTCAATCGGGTTGAATAATAAAAATTATCTTACACTAAAAATAAGAGATTATTTATAGGAAGAACTCCAACATCTAGGGCGACAGATAGGGAATGATCGACACGTGTGCTGCACATGGCGGCCAACCCTAATTTTCAAAAACGAAACATATTTTTGAAATCCGTCTGTCCGTCATTCGTCGAGACTTCACGTGAACATTCAACGAATTGACTTAGCCATTAAAAAGATTGAACAACCCATGAAAAGCACCTTCTGTTTTCATTCGTCGGGATTCGTCGGGCATTCTCGAGAACATTCGACGAATTGATTTAGCTGCACAATTTCCTTCACAAAGCTGCCTTTTTGACTTATGTCAGCATTTGTCGATATTCGTCGGGAGTTCACGAGAACATTCGACGAATTGACTTGGCCGCAGAACTTTCTTCTTTAAACTAGGAATTTGGCTTCTGTCAGGATTCTTCGGGAGTCATCGGGACTTCACGTGACATCTCGACGAATTGACTTAGCAAAAACTCCTTTTCTTCTGAAAACCTGCTCCACTCCTCAAACTTGAAAACCTTCGGTTATGAGTATGTGAAGTACACCCCAAAAGAGAGATTACACATGGACCAACACTTTGTTCTATACAATGAGGGATTACATTGTCTAGAACTGTGTTTGGTGATCCATTGCAACCTAACTTTGGTGTGCACTTAGCATTATGACCTGTCACAACACATCTAAAGAGAATTCATCAAATACATACTCAATTCAATTTAGTTCACTAGGGGACACCTTCAAATCCAGGTGATTGTGGATACAATACCCAACAACTGTATTTAAGCATTACAGTAGGTTTTGTTATCTCTACTCCACTTGATCCTCCAGTTCAGATGAAGGAGAAGATCTTCTTGTTCTTCTGAGCTTTAATCAGCAAGAACAGCAGGTTTAGCTTGCCTTTGGTCGCCATCAATGTCTTTTCTTTTTAGTAGTGCAAGCTTATTCTTACATTGACCTAACATATGCTTTTACTCCTCCAATAGACATCAATGGCTCTTTCCATATCCTAGTCATAGCATGGACAAGAATAGAGTACTTTATCCTACTTTCTGGCCAATTGCGCTAAAAGTAGATCCCGCCAGTCAATGTTCATATTTGAATCTGTCTCAGCAGATGAGCTGAGATAGGCTCCAATCTCAGCGGCAGGGTGGACTTCGTCTCAGCAGATCCGCTGAGACAAATAGTCTTCTCAATGGATTTTCTCTATCTGCACCTCATTTGAGATAGACACCTTCTCAGTGGCAATACAGCTGCGTCTCAGTGGTTCAGCTGAGAACAAACTGTTGTCTCAGCGGTTTTGACAGACAAATAAATGACCTATTCTAATGTATGGAATAACTTAGGCCTGCATAAACATAATACATAAATGCTTACCAAATACAATATGTACTTATCATTGAGTGTGATGCATCTTCAAATCTATGGAACATTGAAGGGAAATATTCCCCACATTCTCCCCCTATTTGAAGAAGGCAGAACATACACCAATGCTAAGATACATAACACAATAAGCATGCCATGTCATATAAAGAGATAGTAGGATGATAAGTCATGACAACATTACAATATTATTGTTATCAATTAAATAGACAATACATCATGTAATGAACATCCATACACAAAAATTGTTAACATTAAATACACCAAACATGTTAAGTATTAACACACAACATAGATTAAGCATTAATACACAGTATATATTAAGCTTGACTTTAATTTAATATTAAACACATGAATATCAGAAATTGACTGAAGAACCAAATTTATTGGATATGAAATGTCAATACATAATGTTTACAGAATTCAGTGCTCAATTATTTTTGCCTAATGAATATTTAAGCATAAGTTCATGTTTTTCTCTTCTTTGAAGCACTTGAGATTTCAGCACCTTTATCAGCAACCTCCTTTCCAGTAGCAACAGCTTTCATCTCAGCAACATTCTTCTTGTTCTCATACCTTTTGAAGTATAAGAATGGCTTTGGGATATATTTGGATGGAATTCTTTTAAGGTTCCTTTTTCTTACTAAGTTTTGTTTGAATACCCTTTCCCTTAGAGAATTCCTTTCTAAGTGTTTGATTGATTCCTTTGTTGGATACATCTTATTAATGTTTTTGCATAACTGACCATGGTTTAGCCAAGCATTCAGAATTATGCGCTGGGAATCATCACTCCAATACTCAAAGTCAGGATCTTTGACTTGATCATTCCTGTTCTTGGCGATGAACTCCTCAACAAGCATGAATCCTTCTCTCTTCCTCTTGGCTGCAAGTTGTTCATCCTTTGCAATCTTTGCTTGAGCATGAAAGTCAAAATCTACTTGTCTTAGATTATCTAGTAGAGGAAGATTTAATGCAATTCTAGTTCCTTGCATTACATTGAGGGCATGTTCAGCATTTGTTTCAGCATTGGTTTCCTCCACCATTCTGGCTTCTTCAATTATTTTTTGTTCAATTCCTGGAGCAGCGGCTATCACTGAGCCTAACAGTGTTTGGAATGCATTCTCTAGATCAACTTTTAGATCCTCTTTCATCTTTTTAGACTCTCCTATTATGGTGGTTCCTATGGACCACACAAAATATTCAATGTGATTTGCAGCTTTCTGTATTACTTTATCTGTCTTGCTGACAACATTCTTGACATATATCATGTTAGATTCTGCCATCTTGAGATCTTTGTCTATGGCTCCGAGGATAGTGCATTTAGATACTACACTATTTTCTGCCAGATCAAACCATTTTGTCATCTGGGAGTTTAGGTATGCAGTGTCTTCCTTTAATCCCTTGATCTCATTCATCACCTCATCCTTCACATTTGAGATTGATTTGTCAATATACTCCTTTATTGATGACAATTGGACATCAAGCAGTGCCTTGATTGAACTTAGGAGAGGTTCATTTGATTGTTGTGGTTCAACAACTACTGTCGGCTGACTTGTAGAGGGTTGTATTACTGGAGGTGGGGTCTTTTCTTGAGCAACTAGAGTATCACACTCAACTGGAGTGGATGGCACAACTGTAGTGGTGGATACGATATCCTGAGCAAACACATTTTGTGCTCCCCCTCAGCCTGATCATGCATCTTTTTAGCACCATCATTATGTTTTGTTGCATCATTATCTTGATCAGCAGCATCATTATCTTCATCATCATCATCTACCTCCTGGCATTCTTCTCCAGTTGATCCTTCTTGCTCCCCTCAGATGGAGCATCTTCAGAATTAAGCTCCAAGAAACCTATTGGTTAATCAAGGATTAGACTAATCCTTCTTTCAAGAGCAGAGATGATGAGATCAATCTTACTTTGTAGATCAGTAGGAGAGTACAGGTTCTCCTCTTCATGACCTTCTATTGCAGGATGCACATCTTGTGCATCTTCATTGGTTGTGAGGTTCAGAGGACTGCGAGCATGGTTATCTCCTTGAACTTGAGCATAACCTTCACCTACACCTAAACCTTCAATCCCTCCTTGATCAGGGATGTTGTCAAATTTTAGATTTGTAGCATCCTCTTCTGAATCATATTTAGAATAGATCATCCTGGCTTTTCTTGATCCCTTGTGCAGTCTTTTCCCTTTATCTTTTTCCTCAGACGGCTGGCTCATGGGGAGAACTCTTGTGAACCTATCCAAGGTTTTGATATTCATTCTCTTTAGATAAAGGATGATTGAAGCTTTTGAGGTATCAAACAGATTGGGGTAGGTTTGGAAGAGATAGAGTGATAGAATTCTTCCCATATTGGCGGCTTGAAGGCATTCTGTAATCCTTGGAAAAATAATATGTGTCCAAGTTGTCTTCTTTCTCAGTACTATCCTAACCATTAGCTTAAACATAAACTTTGATATTATGTCATGGGAGCCAGGTTTGCAGAGAATGGCCTTCCCAATAATATCAGCTAATAATTTTGCTCTTTGATTGAGAAACTTCTTTTTTAGAGAGCCAGTTTTGGCATCACTATACTCACACCATTTTAGTGTTTTAACTCTGTCTTTTTCTGAAACATCATCTTCTTCATATTGGCTTCTAGATGTGAACTTCAATGCTTTCTCCAATCTTTTATGGGTAATTTTGATCTTGTCACTACCAATTCTTGATTTCAGATAGGTTTTGGTAGGAGATAACTTGAAAATTGCATATAATTATAGCACTTCAGTTCTCAAAATAGTTGCTGACTCTGACAGCAAAAAATTCCAATCCTTGAGCTTTAAGTAATTGAATCACATCCTTTATTTCAGGAGGGGCATGTTGAAATCCATTCCTGACTATTTCATATCCCTCCTGAATGTCTTTTGCAGATTTTGATGCCATTTTGAGAGAAAGACGAGTCGCTGAGTAGGGATTGGAAGGGTCATCTCAATGGCTGGGGCTTAGGGTTTGTACCCTAATTATTATTATTACTCTATTTATAGAGATTTTAGTGTAATTTTAGGTTTTAGATTACCCATTAGATAATTATTGAGTTATCTTCTTACATTTTTTGAATTAATTCCTCAGGATTCTTAATTAGGATTTGATTTTATTCAAACATCCCATCTTAGAGGATCCACTAAGACTGACTAATAAACCGTTGGGATATGGTATTGCTGAAACCATTCAGCCTTCTCAACGGTTCCGCTGAGACTAGATGCTTATCTCAGCAATTCAGCTGAAACTTTCTCAGCTGTTTTTGTTGAGCAAACTGCCTAGCAGTGAATAATATATATATATATATATATATATATATATATATATATATATATTCTGGTTAAGGAATAACATCAACATATAAATCATCAATTGAAATGTAAGGGATTAATCAACCCTTAGCATTCTTAACTCAAATTTAAATGAATTGAACTTAGCCTCATCTAATGGCTTAGTAAAGATATCAGCTACTTGATTGTCTGTGGAGACATATTCAAGGTGGATATATTCACTTTCTACATGCTCTCTAATAAAATGATATCTAATCTCTATATGATTAGTCCTATTATGTGATACTGGATTCTTTGCAATAAAAATTGCACTGGATGAGTCAAAATACAGTGGATTATGACTTACTTTGAGGTTGTAGTCCTCTAGTTGATATTGTATCCACAAAATTTGTGCACAACAGCTTCCTTCAGCAATGTATTCAGACTCAACACTGCATATAGCCACACTTGTCTGCTTCTTGATACTCCATGAGATCAGTCTCCTTCCTAGAAATTAACAAGTCCCACTTGTGCTCTTCCTATCTACTTTGTAGCCTACAAAGTCAGCATCTGAAAATCCAATTAGTTTAAAAACATTGTTTTTAGCATACCAAAGGCCAAGTGTTTGTCTACCCTTAAGGTATCTCAATATCCTCTTAGCAGCTGAGTAATGAGATTCCTTAGGGCATGCTTAATACCTAGCACACACACATGTAACATACATAATATCTGGTCTACTAGCAGTTATATATAATAGGGATCCAATGATGCATCTGTACATGGATTCATCAAAGGGTTTTCCCTTCTCATCCTTGTTAAGGGAAATGTTAGACCCCATGGGAGTTTTCATGGAAGAGGCTGACTCCACCCCAAATTTCTTTATAAGCTCCCTAGTGTACTTGTCTGAGAGATAAAAATCCCTTCATTAGACTGTTTCACTTGGAGGCCTAGAAAGTACTTGAGATCTCCCATACTGCTCACCTCAAACTCTCCCTGCATAAGGTTGGCAAACCTTTTGCAAAGGTTGTCATTAGTAGACCCAAAAATTATGTCATCTACATAAATTTGAATTAGTAGACACTTGCCCTTTGTTTCCCTAAGAAATAATGTACTATCTATCTTTCCCCTTAAGAATTTGTTCTTGATTAGAAAGCTAGACAAGGTCTCATACTAGGCCCTAGGGGCTTGCTTTATGCAATATAAGGCTTTCTTAAGTAATTAGACATGAGAGGTTAAAGTTGGATGAACAAAACTTGAGGGTTGCTCCACATATACCTCTTCCTTCAAATTTCCATTCAGGAAGGCAGACTTTACATCCATTTGGTAGACCATGAACCCTTTGTAGGCAACATAGGCAAGGAAGAACCTTATAGCCACTAACCTTGCAACTGGGGCAAATGTTTGGCCAAAGTTTATTCCTTCTTATTGCCTATATGCTTTGGCTACAAATCTTGTATTGTTCTTGATGATCACACCATTCTCATCTAACTTATTCCTGTAAATCCACTTGGTGCCAATTATGTTGTGTCCTTGAGGTTTTTTCACCAACTTCCATACCTTGCACCTTTTGACTTATTGAATCTTCTCTTGCATAGCTTGAATCTAGAATGTATCTTGGTTGGCTTCCTCAAACAATTTGGGCTCTATCTGACATAGAAAGCTCAAGAATAGAGCTTCATTGTGAGCCCTGCTTCTGGTGATCACACCTACACCTAGGTTCTATCCAATAAATAGGTTCCTTGGGTGATCCCTCTAATGCCTGGTTATTGCAGGCAGTGGGTCAGCATCCTATTGTACTTCATCTGCAGCAGCTACTTCTTCAGCAACTTGATCATCTTCATCTTGAAGAACTTTAATCTCTGAATTGACTCTACTTGAGCTGGGTTTGTCTTTAATAAACAACTCTTGCATTTTATGAACATTTCCTGTCAAAATAGGAGAACTTGACCAGCCCTTGTAAAGTAGGCCAGTCTCACAAAGACATCATGCATAGATTCCTCAGCTACATGATTCTTCTTATTGAATACTCTATATGCTCTACTATGGGAGCTATATCCAACAAGAACACCAACATTGCATTTTCCAGCAAACTTTGTGTGTTCAGTTTTTCCATTATTTAGAATATAGCATTTGCACCCAAAGATTCTAAAATATGAATTTATTGGTTGTTTGTCTTTCAGAATTTCATTGGGGGTTTTCCCTTTTGCCTTATTAATAGATGCTCTATTCAGAACATAATAAGATGTATTGACTGCCTCAGCCCAGAAATATTCTGGGAGTGAGGAGTCACTAAGCATTATTCTGCCAACCTCTATTAAGGACCTATTTCTTCTCTCAGCCACTCCATTTTGTTGTGGAGTTCTGGAAGAAGAAAAATCTTGGTTGATACCAAGATCTTGACAAAACTTTGTCATTGCACCAAATTGAAATTATGTGTCATGGTCAGTTCTAGTTTTGACCACAGTACATTGTATGTCATTCTGAATTGCTTTGACAAATTTTATAAAGACATCTAAAGTATCAGATTTTTTTCTTAAGGAAGAATACTCATGTATACTTTGAGTGATCATTAAGAACCACTAGAATATACAACTTCCCAACAAGACTCTAAATCGGCATAAGACCAAATAAGTCCATATGCAACTGATATATACATCTTTTAGTGTATTTGGATCCAATACTTTTAATGGTGGCCATAGTTTGCTTGCCTATTTAACAGGCATGACATGAACCACTTTTAATACATTTTAAATCTGAACTATTTCTAACCACATTGTTAGAGAATAATCTATACATTGTCTTATAGTTAATGTGGGCAAGTCTCTTGTGTCATTGAACACAAAGAGACTCACTCTTATTATCTACAAGACACGCATGAGATAAAAAACTATTGCAAATGAAATCTAAGCAATAAACACTCCCACTCCTAGTGCCTGAGAGAATGACCTCTAAGTCAGTTGACTTTTTGATCAAGCACTTGTCATTGTGGAATTCAATAACATAGCCCATGTCACATAGTTGACTTATGCTTACAAGGTTCTGTTGCAACCCTTCAACATAAGGTACCCTTATTATTATCACCATGCCATTGGTAATCATAGCATAGCCTCTTATGACCCCTTTGTCAGATCCACCAAAGATCACCTTTGGAATAATCTTTGTTGGTATGTATTCCATGAGTAAGCATCTTATTCTAGTCATATGTCTGGAATAACCACTGTCCAAGTACCATATCTGGTTTAGATGGGTACTTAAACTATCCTGCAAGAGAGATGTTACTTAGCCTTAGGTGCCCAATTAATTTTGGGCCCTAGGTCCTTGTTAGCATGGTATGAAATGTTTCTACCTACAGCAGCTATAGCAAGAAAGCTTTTCTTTGCATTAGGCATATTGGGGTTGTGCCAATAATCAATGGCAAAGAGTCCCACTTTGCCATAGCGCCAACATTCATGGATGTTGTACCCTATCTTCTAAACTTTTCTAGAAATGGAAGGGGCATTAGGATGTTTATGTTCAGTGAAAAAGTTACCAGCACTCTTCATATTCAAGTCAGCAATCACTTGGCTTGTTGACTATCAATAATTTCTCTTTGCAGCCTTTATCTGATTAACATCAGCTGGTCTTAGTTTGTCAGCTAAGCATGATTTGATGGCATCAGATATAGAGCGGTTAGACTTGATTATAGGCCTGACAACAGCCATGGGTAGTGCAGGATGAGATATAGGAGAAGCAGCTTTCTCACCCTTACATATGGGTGATGGAACACCAAACACAAATGGTCCATAATGGGCCATTTCAATTTCCTCATGGGGATCTTTCAAAGCACTCATCCCCACGCCCTTTCTACCACTATAGTTAGGAGCATTCCCCTTACTATAGAAGCTTTCATTCTTCCAGTGACCATTGATGAGTACTTTTCATACTCATCTTTTAGTATAATTTTAATACTATTTTAATATGAATTTATGAAATTTATATGAATTATCTCTTTTAATTATGTTCAAATCTCCTTTACTTATTTTATTTTCATGTTTTTAGCATTTTTAGTAATTCTTGTACCCCTTTCTTTCTTGCAATTGTTCTTTCAATTTAATAGTTGTAGTTTTCATTTCAATAGCTTGTAATTATCTTCCTTGCAGTGTTAATAAAAATTAGTTCTTTATTCTTATTATTATATTCTCTTTTTCATCATGAAATCTTTTATCTTTATTGATTCCTCTATCTACATGAGTAGCTAATTATTAGTACTCGGTCGAGATGATCCAAGGAATAATAAGCTTCGTGAATCGAATTTAGTTTCTCTTTTTCCCCTCTTAGAATACTTATAATTTATCCTTGATTTTAACATAATGAGATCATATTATCGATATATGATTCTCGTTCTTATTTTCATTCTTTAGTTAGCCGAACTAGCTCGTATGGCGAATTGACAATTCAAGGATAAAGAGAGTTGATTACAACCCTCGAGAGAGGATGACATAAATCTCCCGGATTTGAGTCAAATCCAAAAGCGTGGTTCACCTCAATAAAGCGAGTTTTAGTGTTTGATTCTAGAGCGAAATCTCGATTGATCTACCTAAACTCAGTTGGGCGTATCCTCGACCCAAGGTGCGCTCAGAATATGGGAACCACCACGGTCTAAGCATTTCTATGAAAGAGAATTATAGTCTTATTTTATTCTTGTTATTTGTATTCTAAGGTGATTCAAGTCCGGGTGCTAATCGTCCTTATAATTCTTTTAATCCTATTCTAATTCACCGCACTTTTCTTATAAGCAAACCAATCCCAAGTTTTTATTGATAAAATAATTGATATTTTCTTAAAGTAAGAGTACTCAACCTCCCCGAGCCTAATACGACCTTGGTTTTATAAACCTATACTACTTTCGATACGGTGCCCTTGTCGTTGCCATTTGTGGATATAGTTTTGGTCATCAAGTTTTTGGCGTCGTTGCCGGGGACTAGGTTGATATTTGAAAAAGAGGAATATCTATTAATTTTATCGTTCTCTTTATCCACCCCCTTCTGCTAAATTTTTTAATAAAACCTTAAAAGGCATAATTTAAATTCTCGGAAAGAGAGGTTTGAAATGTCACCCCATCATATCTCCTAGTACCGGTACGAACCATTCATAGGGTAGACCTCGGGAAGTCTGGGACAAATTTAACCCGCTTTTTGAAAAAAAAATATATTTTGATAAATTATTTCTCTTCTCTATTCCCCCTCTAAAATTCCATTCATTTAAGAGAATGTTATTTTCTTTTTATTAAACGAGGTTATCTAAATTTGCCGTAAAAGTTGTCGAGCTTCAAAACCAAGTTAATCTTTTGGAAGCCGCACGAAAGCGCCCAATTATTTATAAGTATTGTGGTGCGCCTCATCGAAGTGATTTTCATTCTTATTCTCAAAATTTTTATTATGAAAATGATTATTCTCAATCTTATGCAAATAATTTTGATAATAATTACGATCATAATTTTTACTCTTTTAAAGAAAATAATTTCTCCAACTTTGATGAAAATGTTCATACTGATTTTCACGTGAATAATTTTTTGGATGTTAATATTTTTTCTTCTAGCTCTGAAGTAGATTATTCTTGGTGGCAAGCCCACCCGGATAGTTTTCGGAGCAATGAAGATAAATCTTTAGATCCGAAATTTTGTTCTTCCTCCTTTGTGCCGCAAGTTTCGTACTCTAATTTTTAGGAATTCCCACCAATTCAATTCGATACTCTTCCCCAAAATTTTGATGAGAACATTATTTCGTCTAGTACTTTCTCTCCATCTTTGGATAATTTAGTTATGGAGGAACATGTGATTTCATGTAATCCCATAATTTCTTTTACCGAAAATGAATAAAAATTATTCTACCAAGAATTTCTTAATGTTATGGGCGCCCCAGATGAAATAGAAGAAGAACAATTTTCTTCCCCTACTCCACCCGGATCTTCTTTTATTTGTCATGAATTTTCACAAAAATCTTCAATTTTAGTTCAACCAAAAATTCATGAAAACTTTGTGTCCGAAAATTGTATTCCGCTTGATATTGCACCAGATTCTTCTACAGAAAAATTTATTTTACAAAATGAACAACCGAAGCTTCATCATATATTTTCACAAGAGCCTCCTCCTTGCGAAAAATTTTCTGACTCGTTTATTTGTGATTCTCTATATACTAATAATTTTCAAGTTGAAGATGCATCGTTGCCACCCCAAATAATAAATGATCCCTATGTCACTCATCTTTATATTTCCAAATCACCTCAGGTATGTATAGGTGATTTGGATTTGCATATTCAAGTTCAAGGACAAAAGGTGAATCACATGTTTAACAGAGGAGTAGCCGGGCGACTGATATCGGCACATTCACCTGAATGTGAATTAAGGGAGTTGCATGTGCACTTCTCTTTTCAATTTCCTTTTAGCTAACACTAACCGTCTAGCTTAAGGACGGGAAAAAGAAAGCGCTCTTGAGAGGCACCCCTTGCTTATCTTTAGTGTTCATGTATTATTTTTTTCTTTTTTACGCATTTTCCTTTCACGTGTTTTTCATCCTTAGTTTTAAACATTGGGGACAATGTTTAACTTTAAGTATGGGGGTGTAGTGTAGTTTTCTAGGCCTTCTTTTCAATTTTTAAAAAAGAAAAAAAAAATATAAAAATCATAAAAAAATCTAAATCCTTGGAAAGGGAGGTTTGGGATATCATCCCATCGTATCTCCTAGTACCTTGCGAGCCTTTCACCGGGTAGACCTTGAGAAGTCCAAGAATTTTTCAAAAATATTTTATAATCCTTGTTGTTTTTATTTTTCTAGAAATCTAATTTGAGGGTTGATTATAAGTATTCTTACATTATTAATTTAGCTAATATTTTGTTTTATGAGAATTTATTAAATTTAAATTTGAAGTAATTAAGTCTTAAGAAACACTTTATGTTTTTAATTCGATTAGAGAATCTATTTATCACTACTACTCATTTTAATTCTAAATAGCCTCACTTTGTGGTAAATTGGCTAAGCTCCTCTAGATTTTTATTATATTCTCTTTTAACATTAAAATCTTAGGAAATTTCATTCCACTAAAAAGTTGCTCTCAAAATAATTTAACTTATAAACTAGAATTATTTCTTTACCCTCACCCTTTGTTGGCAAGTAAAAAAAATATGTAGTAAAAGATCATATGTTATGGGAATAAGAGGATAAAATTCATTAATTCCTAAACATATGCACCCAAAATCATTTAAAAGAATATATGTCATAATGTAAGAGGATAAAATTCATCACTTCTAAACATATACATTTTGGGTTTTTGATTGAAGAGAAATTTTAAAAGATTATATGGCATGAAAAATAAGAGGATAAAATTCATTATTTTCCTAAACATATACAAATTCGTATTCAAATAAGGCGAGAGAATAAAATTCATCACCTCTATTTTTGTATCTCTTCATTTTGCTTTTTTGTTAAAACCCATCCCTAGCCAATTATATTGATTCTAGTCCTAAATAAAATTATTAAGAGAGCAATATTTTAGTAGGTGTCTTCTCCTTAAGGTTTTTTTTATGTTAGAGTGTCTATATTTTTAATCTAATATTGTTTGAAAATTTCTATAATTTCGATTGCTAAATAGTTATCTTGAGAAGTAGTTAGCTAAACAAATTTTTCTTCTTAAATTATCACCATAACTTATTACTTAATTCTTGAATTCCTAGAATTTGCTTTTAACTTACTTTTGGTTTAATGAAATTTTAGTTAATTAGAAATAATATCGATGTCTTGTAAATCTTTCCTCGTTCTTTTGCTCTGGAATAACAAAACCTCAAGTATGGGGGTGTTTGATGAGTACTTTTCATACCCATCTTTTAGTATAATTTTAATACTATTTTAATATGAATTTATAAAATTTATATGAATTATCCCTTTTAATTTGTTTCTTTTCACTTCTATGAGCTAACATAAGCTCATTTAATGTTTTTCAGGTTTTCTAGGCACTTTTTAGAAAAATTCCAAAGTACCGTGACAGCCCAAGATGTGTTCCAGACTCGATTTCGCCACCCCAGGGCTCATTCTGTGAAGATTCTCCAAGTATATGCCCCAGGTCACGGGCGTGACCAAGGGCGTGACCCAATGTCAAGGTCGCGACCCACCCCCAGCAATAAATGCGCAATGACACGTCAATTAAAATTATTCGCCCTCGATCATGGGCATGACCGAGGGCGTGACATCTAGTACACGGGCGTGACCCATCCCGCGCTCCTTCTTGCCAAGGCTTCCATCCAGCAGCCAGTTTTAAGATTACACGCCCTAGGATATGGGCCTGACCTAGGGCATGATGCGCACGTAACGCCTGCAATAACTCCAGAAGGCGCCCTCTCCGCTGCTGCTTTGATCACACCCCTTACACGCCCTTGGTCACGGGCGTGACCAAGGGCCTATAACCCCAATTTGAAGCCTATTTAAAGCCAGCTCCACCAGAAGTTCAAGGATGAATTTTGGGAGTTCAAATCTCCTTTTCTTATTTTATTTTCATGTTTTTAGCATTTTTAGTAATTCTTGTACCCCTTTCTTTCTTGCAATTGTTCTTTCAATTTAATAGTTGTAGTTTTCATTTCAATAGCTTGTAATTATCTTCCTTGCAGTTTTAATATAAATTAGTTCTTTCTTCTTATTATTATATTCTCTTTTTCATCATGAACACTTTTATCTTTATTGATTCCTCTATATCCATGAGTAGCTAATTTATTATTAGTACTCGGTCGAGAAGATCCAAGGAATAATAAGCTTCGTGAATCAAATTTAGTTTCTCTTTTCCCTTCTTAGAATACCTATGATTTATCCTAAATTTTAACATAATGAGATCATATTATCGATATATGATTGTCGTTCTTGCTTGCGACCCTCATTCCGCCGGTGCGATTCACTCCATCTGCTTGCCTTCTCTTCCATCCGTCATTGCGAAGTAGTGCGTTCAAGGCCTACGTAGTTTCCATCCCACCTAGCGAAGCAGTGCGCTCAAGGCCTGCATAGGAGTAGTTTAGTAGTAGTTTTCTTTTATTTTCCATAAACCAAATCCCCCTTTTCCGCAATCCATCCGCTCGAAAGGACTTCAATCTCAAGTCCTTCCTTGATAGATAACTCCACCTTACTGTGTTCCTTTGAGATTCAATACTTGGGGATTCACTCCCACATTTTATATTACTGGAATGATCGGTATACTGCCGTTTCGTGCCGCAGTCTCGCTCCCGCCTATAGCGGTGTGCTAGATTTGCGCATCAGCGACCTGGCTGGTGTTGTCGCGTGTCTCTGGTGTTGGCAGCGTGTGTTTGGTCTGCCTGCTTTGCCCAAGTATCCTTATTTTGTTTTAGACCGGGCGGTCTATACTGAAGGTTGCTTCTGAGGTCTCGTACTGCGGCCTTCATGTGTTCGTTATGGCGGTCAGCTTGGTATGTCAGGATGTTCCTGTGGTGCCGCTCTTATAAGAGTCTGGGCAGGTTGTATGAGCTCGTTTCTAGCGGTCTGCTCCTGATCAGTCAGATGCTCATATGTCTATTCTTATAAAAGACCGGGCGGTCTGCCGGTTTGTTCCTGGCAAGCTGTCTTGGATAGTTTTGCTTAAGTGTAATAAGGTCTTTATGAGACCGCAATGTCTAGTCTGTAGACCTCGTGCTTCAATAAGGAAGGTGACTGTATCCCTTGGGGCGGTGACGACATTCATTCGTTTGCCTATAAATAGGTGTAAGAACTCAAGTTGGCTTGATTATGTAGGTCTCACTTTTAGGTCGTGCAGTTTGAGTTGTCTGACCGGGTTGTTCTGTTCGCAGTTTAGTGACTAGCAGTCACCGTCAGCATTCTCCTTTCTTTCCATCTTTGAATAAACTATTTCGGCAATGGTCTGTCTGTGTGGACTGTGTTTAGGAGTTCTTGGACTGTGCAGCGGACTTTGTTGATCAGGCAGCCTTAAGTGGTCGGGCGGTCTTGAGTTGCGGTCTTGCAGCAGGAAGCAGCTCTTCGTCAAGTGTTCATGGGTTCTTCTGTGATCTTACGACCGTGCAGTCTAGGCGATCAAGATGTGCCGACAGTTGTTCTCAGCAATTGAATAAAGTAGTGAGTTATGCGGTCTGTGGTTGCGGTCTGACAGCAGTGGCTTGTGCTCTGTTCGCGCGGTCTCAGGGATAGCCGTAAGGCTTGCCTATTCGAGTGGTCTGGCGGTCTCTGCTCTGGTAATTTGCTGGCAGCTTGTTTTTGTGTCGTTTGCTTCTCTCCTCTATGATTCTTGTGAGTTATGTCTCGCCATGTATGTCTCATACTGTAAGGAGATAGTTAATACAAGAGCACTATTCTATCTTCTCATTGTCATTGATTGTCATGCTTGTGGATTGTGTTCAAGTGTTCCACATTTTTTACTTCACTCCGGACCTCTAATTTTTTTATCACAAAGCGCACTTCGAATGAAAATTAGAGACAATAAATTCTAATCCAATCCATGACTATGGAGATTCCTGAATTAGGAACACACCTCTCTCGAGAACTGCGCCCAAATAAGGTTAAGAATATCAACCTAATTATCATTCTATAATCGACAACCTAATATTCGCTTTACGAGGTGAATCCCGCTTTTGTCTTTTACTCTAATTCGGAAGGGTAACATTGTCCTCTCTCAAGGATAGCGTTCTACTCTTTTTTATCCTTGAGTGATCAATTTGTACTCACAAGCCTCTCGGATAACTAGAATATGAAAACAGATACGAAAGTCCACACATCGACATATGAACCCAATATAAATCACGAATAAATCGAAGGAAGAAAAGAAAGATAATAGCGAGAAAGATATTTTCATCCGAAGATTGCAATTTTCAAGATTCAAATATAATTCTAATTAACATAAAAATAAAATAGATGATCGGAATAAGAAAGACATTTTATTGAAATAGAATTGAATTACATAAAAAGAGAGGAGTACAAGAAATTGAAAGCATTGCATGAAATGAAATCTATGTATATTGCATAAAATTAAAATTACATGAAATTGAAATCTAAGCTAAGAAACAAGAAATACAAGAAATGAAAGAAAAGCATTTCTTCCCCAAATGGGGGCAGAGGGAAGGAGTTTCGACCCAAGAAAGGTGGAAATTTGGATCCTTGAGATGTGGAGGAGCTGCAATTAAATAGGCAAAATTCGAGGTTACATGCCCTCGGTCACGCTCGTGTCCAATGATGTGTTAGGGGCGTGATCGAAGCAGCAGCAGCAGAGAGGGCGCCTTCTAGAGTTATTACAGGCGTTACGTGCGCATCACGCCCTAGGTCACGCCCTAGGTAATCTTAAAACTGGCGCTGGTGGGAATGCTTCGGCGGGAAGGAGGCGTGACTCTAGCGACAAAAGTTACACGGGCGTGACATTGAAAGTCACCGGCGTGTACATGGCTGGATCAGGGAGTAATTACTGGATGAGCGGCGGGATCAATTGGAGGCTACAAGGGCGTGACTTTTAAACTCACAGGCGTGACTTGACCAACACGGGCATTTTTTGATCGATTCGTCCGGATGAATTGGAATTGACTAGTCATGGTCGTGTCACCTTACACGGCCTCGGTCAAGGGCGTGAGCGAGGGCGTGACTTGCATTTCTTTATGTTTTCAGCTCTTGAACACGGCAGGGAGCTGGAACGAGTCTTTATGTTGACACGCCCTTGGTCATGGGCTTGATTGAGGGTGTGTACTTTCAAATTTGGTCAAAAGCTCTAGAAATCCTGCAAAATAGAAAATAACCTGAAATTAGTAAACAATTATAAAAATAAATGATTATTTAAGTAAAGTAGACATATTATTTACAAATTCATATTAATACTAACCTAAATACTATAATAAAAATAGGCCTAAATACAACTCATCAAATACCCCCACGCACAAGCCTTTGCTATTACAGAGCAAAAGTATGAGAAATATTCATAAGACATTAATAAGACTTCTAATTAAACTAAACTTTTATTAAATCAAAAGAAAGCCAAAACTAAAATTTAGGGATTTATGAGATAAGTCCTAAATTATGAAAATAAAATGAAAAGAAAGAAATAACTAGCATACAAAATTGAGTAACTTGCAAACAAAATTAGATTAGAATTATAAAAACTCCAATTTTAAAGAAGCTTATGGAAAATTACAAACTACTACTTATGCTCTCCCCATATTTTAATTTAAAACTAAAATCAATTATATTGGCTAGAGGGTTTGGGTAATCATGAAGATTGCTTTGATTGGAGGTGATGAATTTTATCCTCTCACCCTATCTTTTTTCAATTTGTATATGTTTAGGAAAATGATGAAGTTTATTCTCTCATTTTCCACGACATATAATCTTTTCATAAAATTCTTCATAAAGGGGGCATATGTTTAGGAAATAATGAATTTTATCCTCTTATTTCCATGACATATGATCTTTTAATAAATATTTTTTTGGGTAGGGGAAGGCTAAGGGTAATGGGCTAAAGGGATAAAATGGCTATACAATTTTTAGATTAAATTAAAATATTTTGAGAGCAACTATAGTAAATTGAAATTTCCTAAGAATCAAAAACCATGAGTAGAAATAATTAAAATCTAAAGGTGTTAGGCACAACTACTACAAAATTGAAACTAATTAAAATAAATGAGAAAAAATGCTAAATAAATTACTCTAATCAAATTAAAATCACAATATATTCCTTAAAACTAAATCACCTAAAATTAAATTTTACTAACCATGAAAAAATAAAGATTAGCAAATTAAAAATAATAAAAATGCTTATAAATAAACTCACATATTTGATTTTGGAAATAACAAAAACCAAAGTATGGGCTTACCATATTATTATTATTATTTTTGAATTTTCTAAGTTTTGAAATTTTTTATATATTATTTTATTTTATTTTTGTAATTTTTCAAAAAATTTACAGATTAGGGAATACACCCCCATACTTAAAATTCAACATGGTCCCCAATGTTGAGCACTAAGTATGAAGTACAAATTAAAAAAATGAACAAAGAGAGGAAGGAGAGCACGTCCCTAATTTGGAGACGGAGAGACCACCATGAATACCTGCGTAAAAATAAAATAACAAAACACATAACAAATAAAACAAAAGGAAAAAAAATTCATTGGTAGTTTTATAAGTTATATATATATAAATAGGATTGCAATCAGATGCGAATAAGCGCGTGCGAAGGAGGTGTGAAGGAGTGATATGGGCTGTTCGATCCTATTCGCGCGATTTGCTACAGTGCGAACCCATCATCCTCCATCCCATTGGATTCGTAGTGCGGCGGCCGCGGGCTCGCCGGCCACCAGCCACCCTGGGTTCGTCGGCATCCACGGCGACGAACCCAGGGTGTGTGGTGGCCGGAGATTTTGCGGCCGCCGTGCTGTGAATCCACTGTGTGAAATTTTTTTATATGCGCGGCAGCCGGTGGCCGCCGCGCTGTGAAAAAGCTGATGTGTACTTTCTTCCCAGCAGTGGCGGCGGGCTCGCCGGCCACCGACCGCCTGGGGTTCGTCAGTGTGAAGGCGGCTGGTGGCCGGCGAGCCCGCTCCCGCCCGCCGCTGATGGGAAGAAGCTTCCGCTACTGGGAGGGATGAAGGAAATCGCGATCACGCCCAATCCAACGGTCCTGATGCCCTCTTTGCACCTTTGCGCATGGCCTTATTCGCACCTGATAACGCCCCTATATATATATAAAAGAAAATTTATTTCTTAAATGTTTTAATTAGTCTTGGACTTCCCAAGGTCTACTCGGTGAAGGTCTCGCAAGGAACTAGGAGTTGCGATGGGATGACATGCCCAAAGCTCCCTTTCCAAGAATTTAATTATAACATACTTTTTTCATTTTTTTTTATATTTTTTTGTTTTTTAAATAAAAAAATAAAGAAAAAGAAAGATAAAATTAATAGCGTTTCCCCTTTTCGAAATATCAACAAAAATTCCCCAGAAACGGCGCCAAAAACTTGATATGTAAAAATTGGGATTACGTATATTATAAACGGATAGGCAAGTGTACGTATCGTTCATAGCATAGGATATGAAAAACATATCAAGGCCGTATTAGACTCGGTTTTGTCGAGTACTTTTACTTCAGGAAAACAAACTATTATCTTATCGAATAATATTTTGGGAGAGAATTTAAAATTGAAATTAAAATAAAGAAAACAAATCTAACTTGAAGAAAAGCTCACTTTGAATGAAAATTAGAGACAATAAATTCTAATCCAATCATTGACCGTGGAGATTCCTGGATTATGAACGCACCACTCTTGAGGACTACGCCCAATTGAGATTAGAATATCAACCAAATTCTCATTCTATAATCGACAATCTTATACTCACTTTACGAGGTGAATCCCGCTATTGACTTTTACTCCGATCCGAAAGGGTAACTTCGTCCTCTCTCAAGGATTGTGTTCTACTCTTTTTTATCCTTTAGTGATCGATTCATACTCGCGAGTCTCTCGGCTAACTAGAATATGAAAATAGATACGAAAGTCCATACAACGACATATGAGCCCGATATAAATCACGAAAAAAATCGAAGGAAGAAAAGAAAGATAATAGCGAGAAAGATATTTTCATCCGAAGATTGCAATTTTCAAGATTTAAATATAATTCTAATTAACATAAAAATAAAATAAATGATCGAAATAAGAAAGACATTTTATTGAAATAGAATTGAGTTACGTAATATGTGCTTCACCAATGCTATGGATGTTGAATGAAGGAAGCATGGTTATGTGCACATAAATCAAAATAGATTCTTGGGTTTGCCCTCTCTGATGTCTTTGGCTTTAATTTGAGGTCATGATTCCGCAGCAAACGCGACGGTATAGGGGGCCACTATTTCAGTGGTACTTTGTGAGCAACCACTTTGTGCAATTATTGTCAAAGGTTAGGTCTTTCTCCTCTGAGAGAAGCCACTTTGTGCATAGTGCCAAAGATTAGGTCTATTTCCAATCTTCCCCCGCCCAAACGCCCAATGATTGGGGACTATATGGGTTCTGTTGTTGTTGTTGTTGTTGTTGTTGTTGTAGAATTGAATTACGTAGAAAAGAGAGGCGTACAAGAAATTGAAAGCATTGCATGAAATGAAATCTAAGACTATATTGCATAAAATTAAAATTACATGAAATTGAAATCTAAGCTAAGAAGTAAGAAATACAAGAAATGAAAGAAAAGCATTTCTGCCCCAAAAGGGGGCAGATGGAAGGAGTTTCAACCCAAGAAGGGTTGAAATTTGGATCCTTGAGATGTGGACAAGCTGCCTTTAAATCGGCAAAATTTGAGGTTACATGCCCTCGGTCACGCCCGTGACCAAGGGCGTGTCAGGGGCTTGATCGATGCAACAGCAAATAGGGCACCTTCTGGTGTTATTGCAGGTGTTACGTGCATGTCACGACCTAGGTCACGCCCGTGACCTAGGGCGTGTAATCTTAAAACTAGCGCTGGCGGAAATGCTTCGGCGGGAAGGAGGCGTGACTCTGGAGGCAAAAGTTACACGAGCGTGACATTGAAAGTCACGGGCGTGTACATGGCTGGATCAGGGCATGGCAGCTGGATGAGCGACGGGATCAGTTGGAGGCTACACGGGCATGACTTTGAAAGTCACGAGCGTGTAAGGTAAATTAAAGTATGAACTAAGCTACCATCATAGAAACGTACCCTAACTTATATAAATGCGCATACAAACTTATAAGTTATGATTTCTTGTTATAAAGTAACTCATCATATATAAGAGCCCATACTAAATTATATGATGATGACCTGCAATGCATGTATGATATGTTATACAATGCAATGTATTATGTAATGCTTCATCCAAGTGCAACTCACTCACATGACTTTGTGCGCACAGATCTTTAGTTCCTACTATTCAGAGGTAGCTAGCCTCTCAGGTACCACCGTCCTGGTTATAGAGGTAGTGGAGCAGACATCTCCACTCCTAGGCAGGCATGCAAAAATACACGGCCTAGACCTTGCATACACTTATGTATATGGCTTAGGTACACTCTAGAATCTTGCGTACTCTTATTGACACATTCCACCAGTCTTTTATTGTCGAGAGTAGGTTATTTGGGATTGTCCTTCCAGACCACAGTAGAAACAACCATCTGGCCCTTTAAACCACAACACCTCACCAGAGTCAACGTACTTCAATCGATGTGTCGACCAGACCATTACTGAAGACTCGCCACGTGATATGCACATGCATTGTATTATCTCAACAATCTGATCCTTCAGCTCGCAGGACAGAACAATCCATTTTTCCAAAAACCAATCAAACCATCGACTCTCAAGACTAACTAGTCCTCCATAACCATATCCATACATCCCCACGAGATGATGTTCACTAATTCCATTAACTTCCTTCTTACACTAATTTTACTTGGTGTTTAATTGGACTTAGCAATTTAAGGTGGATCTTGGACTTCCTGTGGTCTACCCGGTGAAGGGCTCGCAGTGGTACTAGGAGGTACGATGGGGTGATATACAAAACCTCCCTTTCTCAAGATATTTAAGTTTTATTGATTGCTACCCTTTCCTCAAGGTTACTCTTTCTATCCAATAGTAAACATTCTGTTGAACGATGCTTACTTCTAACTCATTATACACTATATGTGGTGCAACCCAAACTATACTAATCTATATGCTACAAGATTAAATTCTGAGGTGCACATGATCATATTAATGTCCTACAATCATAGTCTTTATTTTATCAAAAATCCAAGTGTTATTGTTGGTCAAACCCAAAGTTGTTATTATTACTAAATGCATACCAAGTTCTAGTATTCCACAAAACATATCCCCTATGACTCAACTATCAAAATATGAGGCCAATTGGTCTCTAATTTATTCTAGAGGTTCATTATGTCATTAAAATTGATTTACCAGAATATCATATATTTATATTTTAATTTGGCAATAAAATAATATTTGATAAGATAAAACAACTTCCAAGTTTACACAAGAAGTTCTAAGTTGTGATATCCAAATATTCCAAGTAAATTACTAGAGGTTTATTATGACATAGAAATAAGCCTAACAGAGAATCATAACTTTTCCATAATAATATGACCATTAAAATTTCATAAATACTTTTATGAGGAATTTGCAACATTGAACATGAACTATAATATTTATTCATCCAAAAATTCTAATTAATTTTTCTAGAGGTTGATTATGGCAAAAAATGAGCCTAACAGAGAATCATAAATTTTCAAAATAATATGACCATTAAAATTCCATAAATACTCTTATCAGGAATTTACAACATTGAGCATGAACTATTTTATTTATTCATCAAAAAATTCCAATTAATTTTTCCAGAGGTTTGTCATGATTCAAAATTGTGTTTATCAAAGATTGGCAATTTTCCAATAATAATTCACAAATATTCATAATTTCCTAAAATCAATATTTACCAATGAACTACATGAAATATACTTCCCAAAATTCCAAGAAAATTACCAGAGGTTTAAATTGCTCTAGAAAGTGACTACCAAAAATATTGGAATTTTCCAGATTAATCTAACCATGATTTTTTCATATATTCACATGTGAGGTAAATCCAAATAAATAAACTAATCAGAGAGAATAATGATAAAAAATTATTTATAAATTACCAGGGGTGTGTTATGATCTAATCACACATATGACAGAGATTTGGATTTTTTCTAAATTATTAGGCCACAATTATTCCATTAATTCAAAAGTGTGACATATTTGATAGTAATGAAATACTTAGGAATATTAAGTCCAAAAATCCTAATTGCTCCAGATGTCCCAACTTTTACCAGTGGCATATAGTGACCTAATTTACAATCTACCAGAATTTTGGGTCACTTTGAGGTTGTCTAGCAATGTATAAACTATAAATGCTTAATTAAATTTTTGTATAAACTATAGAAAAATGTTCCGCACATATTCTGATTTTTGGATGGGTACTCTTTATAGATACCCCTCTTGCATGGACAAAAATTCAGTCTCATGCAAGGAGTATACAATTAGTTATTTACAAAATAAGTCTATGCCACTTTTAGGACACATCCCAACAAAATGGAGCTTATGGGGATTGTAGTGAACCAATGGAGGTGATCTAAAATTCCTTGGAATGTTAAGACAAGGGGCTACAATTTTTATGTTCAACACTTGACCTAGATCTGCTACTAAGGGACCTTAATTTAAGCATAAAAATGAATGACCAAGGTGTGACAAATCATGTATTAATTAATTTATGTAATAGAATATAATATTAATACAATACACACCTTAAAGCATAATGGACGCGATCTATTCATCCCCTACCTCTAGCCAACGGTTGAGATTGTCCAGACTTGGGCCAGCTTTAATGATTATTTCCCGACCACCCACCGTCCTCCACGGCCGGCACCACTACCTCCGTTGAGGTGGTGGCCATCGTTTGACGGGGGAATGGGGCCAGAAACTGCCTCTCCGATGACTTTGAGCAAGAAGTACTGTGGTTGTTTGTTTGTTTTGGATAATGTGCATAACTTTTGTTAGAGTTAATGTAATTTCATGTTTGTGAGATTTCTTATGGTTTATGTGAATTGAGGAGCACCCCATTCCACCATTCACTCCATCGTTTTGTTGTGCGCCGCACTAGCAATTGCTAGTTGCGTGTTTTGTGATGAGGTTCTTACGACCCTCACTCCGCCGGTTATGAATCATCCATCCGCAAGCCTTCTCGTTCATCCGCAAGCCTACTCGTCCACTCACCAAGCAAAGTGGTGCATCAGACCCGCATTTGTTAAATTAGCTTTCATCAACCGCATCTCTCACAACAAAACCAAAACCCCCTTTTATTAACATAAAAATCTTTATAATTGTTTTCCCTAACGAGAAATTCATACACCCCAACTTGCAGTCCTTTAAGAACGATATTCAGGGAGTCTCTCCCAACTTTTATTACTAGTACGATCGGTACACTTACCGTAAACGTGTCAGTGGTTGTCTGATTTTATGGGCCGAAGTGAAGCTGTACCCGTATCGTGCTGGTTGTTCGAGATGATTTAGCCAGGCAAGGAGGTTCTGAAACCGTTCCATGCTGGTCGGTGAAGAGGTCGCCCCTCGGTGCACCGTCTGATCTTGGAAGGAAGTCCTGTTGGATCGGTCGGCGCCCTTAGAGGGGGCGGGGGGAATAAGGGATTTCAAAAACTTTAGATTATATTTAGAAAACTTTGAATTATTGCAAGATTAAAGTAATATTTTTGAATAGCGATCTAAATTGATTTATGATGAAAAAGAGGATAATAAACAATTTAGATGAATGAAGAACAAAATCAATTTTTTTACAAAAATAGAGACAGGATTACTATAAAATTGATTACAAAAATGGCTTTCTATGACGCTAGAAATCGAGGCGAATAATTATAGTTCTTTTTCGTTTTCTATACCGACTCGTATCCCCACGAACCGGTTGCCCTAGCCTTATCCTCCCCGGATTCGGCCTCAAGCCGCTCTAGCCAATCCTTCCCCGGATGTGGCCTCGAGCACCCCCTAGAACTAGCCTAGATCTAGTCACCAACACGAGGCGAATTTCAGCCCTAAGTCTACCCCAGACCTAGTCGCCAACACGAGGCGATTTCACTACCGTTTACAATAAAGAAAGAGAAATAAAATAATAAAACTTCCCTTAAGTTGAACTTCTGATGTCGGAGACGAAGATCCGCTGTAGAATCAGCGTTTGTAGAAGCAGACTTCGTTTGGATCCGGCGTGACGTAATCCTCCTTCAGAAATTTGCAGAGCTTCGCTAGGGCTACAAGTTTCGGCCAAGATGGCCTCTGGAGTTGTAGCACTGCCTCTCTCTCCCTAATATCCATCTAAAACGAGAGGTGAGGGGTCCTTTATATAGCCCAAGCGCTTCTGCCAGCGCTAGCGCTACCGCCGGCGTTAGCGCTACCGCCGGCGCTAGCGCTACCGCCGGCGCTAAGCGCTACCGCCGGCGCTAGCCTGGATTAGGCAACGTTTTGCGCGGCAGAATCTCCCATCCGCGGCAACCTCTTGCTCTATGCCTTATGTGCGTCACGCTACCGCCGGCATTATCCGCTACCGCCAGGCGCTAACATCCTTCTTAAATTGCTTCCGAAATGGTGCTAATCAACGCTATCGTCGGGCGCTATCAGTACCGCCGGCGATAGTGAGCTTGTTCGAATTTTGGCCTCAATTTTGGGGGCAGTCATCATGTGTACTCCTTGAGTCATGTGGACCTAGTACACCTGCACACTTGAACACACAAGATCAAATACACATAGGATTTGTTATTCTCAAACCTAGGAGATGTGGAAGACCATGTTCCAACAAACTCCCCCTTTTGATAATAACAAATCCATTAATGATAAATCAAAGCATTAATAAATAAGCATGAAGAAAATATACTTGTGTGTGTGTGAGAGTGATGACTTAGGATAATTATTGATTTTAGCATTTAGAATTGCTCCCCCTAAATACATGCTCCCCTTATGTGAATGCTCGCCTAATATGTATGCTATCACCTTAATCAATCATGCATGTTAGTTCATGTTAGTTCTCCCCCTTTTGCATTTTATCATGTTAGTTCTCCCCCTTTGTTATTAGCAAAAGTGGGTAGGGATGCACCACAGAAAAGTTAGATAATAAGATAAAGCATGATCGAGCTTTTGAGTGAGAAGGAAATGATAAGGAGTTTTTAGAGCCATTTGTTAGAATAATTTTTGTATAAATATATCAGAGTTTTTAGTTTGAGCAAAAGTAATGATTTCCCCTTTATATAAGAGTTTTAAGCATAAAAAAATAGTGATTTCCAAGTAACCCATCTACCCAGACAATACGTCTACACCCTAGCCCCGTACTAAGTGACGGATGGGCATGAGGAGCTGCAAACATGCCGTAGGTTGGGGTGTTAGTCCCATATGCAAACACTAGACAAAACTTAACCAAGCACTCTTTCCCCCTAGTGCCTCGCAAGGCCCCACTGGAACCCTCCCCGGTTAAGGACAAGACATGACTAGAGATAAGGTTATCTAATGTCTACAACCCTACGCCCCCGCTATGGTGAGAAATGAAGTCAAGGATAACAATTATTGGAAACATTAAGCATTTAAATCTAATGGGAAATTTCATAGCATATGGGTTTATATTTTTATTTGAATTGTTTTGAAATAAAACTCACATAGCTATATTGAAATGAATGAATCAGAGTTTGAGTATTGCGGAAGATTTAAAAAAAAACATCATAATACTAAATAAGAGTTCAAGCTCAAAAAGAAGATGTTTTGGAATTTCAAGAAAAAGCTAACTTTATAAAGATAAGAGTTAAAGCATTTTGGAATAAAGAAACAACATCCTTATAGCAATTAGAGAAGAAAATATTGATTTGAAATTCAATAAAAAGAGGATGTTTTTATAGGCGATATTTTACTTGTTGGAGGAGTGTTTAGCATGAAAGTTTCATAGAAATAAATCAGAGTTTTTAGCATAAGAAATGATATGCGTGTTGGAACAACCAATATAAATTCCACCAAGCAAGTCTACCATTTGTTTTTTAGAAAAATTGAGATTTTAGACTTGATATAAGCATGAAAGAGCAAGGTAAAAAATTATATGGTGATGATGCGGAAGACTTGTAGAAATACATGAAACATCTTATTGTAATCAAGGATAATCCATAAAAAGATATATAAGTTTAATTTCAAAAAGAAGATGTTTATGTAAATCATGTTTCAATGAAAATCTTTTATGGTTGACAAAAAGCAATAAATAACCAAGCATGAAATACTATTATCATAAAGAGATTACTACAATGTAATTTCAATTCATAATTTCAAATCATACCAAACATTGTAGAAAGCATGCTAGGTTATCTAGTGCATTTCATAAATAAAGAGTAGCATAGAATTAGCTTTAGGATCCAATACTCATGAGAAGAAGTGTTATGGAAGATAATGATGTGCACATAAGTGTATTTTTGAGTAGAGTATACAATTGTTTTAATCAAAAATACAAGAGATATGTAAAGTAGAAGCACAACAAAACACAAATAATGTTAATTCCACACACTTTAATACACAAACAAAAATGTACAACTACCAAGGTGCTTTGCACACACAATGCTCATTAAGACTTATCAGGGTGCAAAGTAGTGCTTGGGGGATCACAGATTTTATTTTTACTGTTTGAGACTAGTGATCCGGTGTACTTAAGAGTAAGTGGTTTTTCTTATTTTGAAGGAAAGATATGGTTTGCACAAGACACTTTACTATTCTATCCAAGGTGCTCAACCTCACAATGCTTATTAAGACTTATCAGGAGGTTCAAGTAGTGCTTGGTGGAGTTATCTTTGTTATTTATTTTATGATTTTTATTTAGTACAAAGTTCTCCTAATACACTTGTTTTGCAAACCAATGGAATTATGAAAAACATAACCACTTTTCTTAACTTTTACAAGTGCAAATAAAGGAGTGTAGGTAAGATACTTGTGCAATTTTAGTTCATTGTACATAATCATACACAAGCATTCTTAAATTAAACCATATGTAGACAATGCCAAAAAGTGAGTGAATATCTATCATTATCAAACATAAAACATTTCTCATACTTAGAGGCATGCTAAGCTTGATCCTACACAACCTTTAACATATAATTGATGCACATATTAATAGATATATCTAAGCATGATGAAAACAATGTTCAAAGTAGTTTGAGATGATAAATCGCAACATTATAGAAGTACTAAATAATATATTAAATCATGCTTAATTTTTACAATAAAGTCCATACAGTATTTTTTGATATTTTTGAAAAATAATCTTTATTTAAAGTTTGAACTTATAAAATTGATCTTGGACTTCCCGAGGACTACCTTGTGAGAGGTTCGCCCGGTACTAGGTGATATGATGGGATGATAGCCCAAATCACCCTTTCGCAAGATACAAGTAAAAAGTTAAGTTCAAAAATAACAAATTTTTTCGAATTTTTATTTTTTATTTTTTTGTATTTGATTTTTAAGAAAAAATAGACTTTAAGCAAATGACAAAAAAAAGAAAGCAAAACATATTTTTTTGTAATTTGGATTTTCTATTTTTGTATTTGATTTTTCAATATAATAAAAGCAAAAATGCAGAAATGAATAATACCCATAGATTAATATATTTTTAGGGATTTTTCAAAATTTTAAAATTACAAAAAAACGAACCTCGACGCTAGCGCCGGCGCTAGCGCTAGCGCGGGAAACAGTAAGTGATTTTTAGGGTTTTAAAAATTTTGATGCTTGAACTTGATTAGGTGTCCCATTAGTAGTTTCATGTTGAATTTGCAGAATTTTTGGAAATGTTTTTTATGGTTAAAAATGAAGAAAATTGCATTTGTAAGCATGTTTTAACATGAAAGATCTAGGGCACCTATCTCAAGTCGTAACAAATGAGATCTTGCATGAGCTATAAGATAGATTATCATAATTTATGTGAGTTCAAATTTTTCTAGACTTTTATCAATCTAATGTAGTTTGAAGAATGATATGAAATGTAAGCACGAGAAGACATGAAGGAACAAATATGCATAACTTTAGTGATTTAGAAAATAATGTTCATGCAAAAGAATATCATGCACATTCATAAGCATTTTAGTCCAATGGAAACAATTTAAAGTCACATAGTTATTTTATCGTTCAATTTTATTTTATTATACTTCATTAATTCATTCATGTACTTATTATGATCACCAATCAAATATTAGAACTAAGTGGATCTTTTGTAATGTTTGAATTTACAGATCTTTTGATATTACGTAATTATGATGGTGAAGCATGTAGCACAAGTCATATTCAACATTTTTCAGAATATTTTAAAGAAAGATTGTGAGGTGAATAGTGAATATGAAAGAAGTGAGAAGCTATTTTTGGTTAGTTTGAAGAGTTATTGTAAATTTTCTCAAATATAAGGGCTATCATATTCATCACATAAGATAGATAATAATCAACACATTGTGCATTTTAATAATTTTTTTGTTTGTTTGTCTAAGCCCTTTATTATTTAAATCCATTTAAAATAATTTCATTAGTCTTGATAATAGTTTCAATATTTAATTAATAATGATAGTTCAAGACATTTAAGGGTAATGGATTTAAAAGGTAAAAATAAAATGGATATGTAGATCACTAAACAAAGTGATATGAATTTTCAAGATAAATAGAGTGATCATAGCATGATAGTTTAAGAAGAAACAAAAGAGAATAAACAAAAAGAAATTTAAGCAAATCATGAAGTAGAATCATGATATTTCATTTTTATTAGGTTTCTACTTCATGCAAATGATGGGATACTAATGAATAAGAGATTTAGGTATTCAAAGAGTACCGGGAGTGACGGTTCCTTTGGGTACCCAAATACATCGTGTTTGCTTTTGGGGAGATGTGATTGAATGGGCCCTTTTGATTTGAGTTTGTGTTTCATCTTTAACTTTTGGCCTCCATTCAAACATTGGTTTAATATTATTCTTATTTATCAAATTTCCATGATGATTTTCTTTCCTTTGAAGATTATAATTGAAATTATCATTTATATGAAATTTGTGTAATTTCAATTTTAAGTTGGGAGAAACATGATTTTGTAAATAATGATGATTTGGTTTTTGATATGAAAAAACATTTTGTTTCTTATTCCCATTATTAGGTTTAGTTAAGATATTTGTATTCAACTTGCTTTTAGATATTGCTTGATATTCTAAATTTGTACGTTTTGAATTTGTATTTATAATTTTCATAAGCAAGTTGATTTTTGATTTTAATTAATCATTCTTTATCTTTAGATTATGCCTAGCTTTATTATAAGCTGTTGTGCTATTTTTAAGAGTGGAGACAATATAGTCAATATGATTTTGATACTCATTTCTAAACTCATCAAATGTTTCATCCATCTCTTTAATTTCAATTTTAAAATCTTTGCACTTAGCACAATCATTTTTCAAGGAAGAATTTTCTAAACATAATTTTTCATTTTGTTCTTTTACTAAAATAAAATCCTTTTCAAGTTTCATTATTTTTCCTTAATATTATAATAATCAAAACAAGGTTTGTGTTTTCAAGTAAAGAACAAGATGGTGAAACCACATCACAATTTGATTCTAAATTAACATTAGCTTTTAATCTCTTATTTTCTAAACGTAAAATTTTAATAGTGATTTTCAATTTCTTGATCTTACGTTTAGCAGTTTTTAGTATATTGAAACTAGAAATGGAAGTTATCACACAAGAAGAGGATTTTGACTTTCTTACAGCGCTTTTGGTAGAGGCAAAATGTGTGCATAAAGTTCCTTCGTTATCTTTTGGTCCTTCCTCGATCACAGATGAGTTTTCATCTTCTTTTGATGTATTGTTCTCTTTCTCTATTTCAATATTCTCCATGGCTTTGCTCCGAGAGAGATTTTCTTGAATGATAATGGATGCTTGTACGTTCTTTTCCTCCTGTGTTTGTTCCACACCTGCGAGAGGAAGATCATACATTTCTTCAAGAAAGTGCCATATTTTGTATGCACTAGAAAAGCAATATATGAATTTGAAAATTTCATTAGATAGACCGCAAAATAAATATTGTTTAGCTTTTGCATTTAATTGAAGTTCCTTTTTATTTGATTCATTTGCAGGTCTTGCTATTACTAAATTCCAAACTTCGATGTCTAAAGTTTTAATAAATTTTTCAATTAAGATTTTCCATCCTTTATAATTTGATCCTTCGAATAAAGGTGGTGCAAGAAATTTTTCTTCTTCTTCAAAATTACCCCCACTGAAAGAAGCGAGATCATGAGACCCATTATTCCTGGTTGTTAAGCCGATTGGAATAAAACCTGCCTCTGATACCACTTGTTGGATCGGTTGGCGCCCTTAGAAGGGGGGTGAATAAGGGTTTTCAAAAACTTTAGATTATATTTAGAAAACTTTGAATTATTGCAAGATTAAAGTAATATTTTTGAATAGCGATCTAAATTGATTTATGATGAAAAAGAGGATAATAAACAATTTAGATGAATGAAGAACAAAATCAAATTTTTTACAAAAATAGAGACATGATTACTATTAATAAAATTGATTACAAAAATGGATTTCTATGACGCTAGAAATCGAGGCGGATAATTATAGTTCTTTTTCATTTTCTATACCGACTCGTATCCCCACGAACCGGTTGCCCTATCCTTATCCTCCCCGAATTCGGCCTCAAGCCGCTCTAGCCAATCCTTCCCCGGATGTGGCCTCGAGCACCCCCTAGAACTAGCCTAGATCTAGTCGCCAACACGAGGCGAATTTCAGCCCTAAGTCTAACCCAGACCTAGTCGCCAACACGAGGCGATTTCACTAATGTTTACAATGAAGAAAGAGAAATAAAATAATAAAACTTCCCTTAAGATGAACTTCTGATGTCGGAGACGAAGATCCGCTGTAGAATCAGCATTTGTAGAAGCGGACTTCGTTTGGATCCGGCGTGACGTAATCCTCCTTCAGAAATTTGCAGAGCTTCGCTAGGGCTTCAAGTTTCGGCCAAGATGGCCTCTGGAGTTGTAACACTGCCTCTCTCTCCCTAATATCCATCTGAAACGAGAGGTGAGGGGTCCTTTATAAATCCCAAGCGCTACCGTCGGCGCTAGCGCTACCGCCGGCGCTAGCCCGAATTAGGCAATGTTTTGCGCGGCAGAATCTCCCATCCGCGGCAACCTCTTGCTCTATGCCTTATGTGCGTCACGCTACCGCCGACGCTATCCGCTACCGCCAGGCGCTAACATCCTTCTTAAATTGCTTCTGAAATGGCGCTAATCAACGCTATCGTCGGGCGCTATCGCTACCGCAGGCGATAGTGAGCTTGTTCGAATTTTGGCCTCAATTTTGGGGGCAGTCATCATGTGTACTCCTTGAGTCATGTGGACCTAGTACACCTGCACACTTGAACACACAAGATCAAATACAAATAGGATTTGTTATTCTCAAACCTAGGAGATACAGAAGACCATGTTCTAACAAGTCCGGGAAGCGTAATGGCTTGACCGACAGTAGGTCAATTACCATCTAAGTTTGTATAACTGAGGATGGAGGAGGGACTTGGGGAGTTCACCGATAGTGTGTCGTGAGAGCACAAAATGTGTGGCCGTGCGTGCCAAAATTTGTGGTGATTGTGCATATATCGAATGTGTTAACTGCACTTTCTTGTTGAGATATATGCTGCTATATTGCTGACTTGCATGGAAGGAGTACTAACACCCCGAGAATGGGGTGGGGTCGTTATTTAAATTTGGTCAGCTAAAGATGACTGATGTTTTATTTTCCCACATCTTTGTGGACCGTACTTGTGCAGGTGCTGGCGAGCCGAGCGGGAAATAGCTGGGTGAAGCTCATTGCTGAGCTGGCTCTTGAAGGCCAAACTTTTGAGTGTTTAGATTTCATGTAATGTCATCCTGCATGTCGATGCCTGTAAACAATGTAATCAGATAAACACTTGTTGTGAACATCATGTATTGGCCTTAAGGCCAAACTATTTTATGTATATATATTAGTCATCCCTAGTTGGTATTGTGGACATAGTATGGTTAAAGATTAATTTTATGCTTCCGTTAGATTATAACTCTGAGGTGTCGTAGGTTGATTTTACTATTCATAACTCTTTAGCTTGCACATTTAATGTGGCGCGGGGTCTTAGCTCCACCTACTGTTATATTTCTTGGAGTGGGCAAGGGTGTTTCAATTTGGTATCCGCTTCTGTTCTCCATCCCTTGTCGTTCGAATTCATGGTCGAATTCTTTTATGGGGTGGTGAGCACGTGTGCGCATCGCCGTTTAAACCTGTTGGATCTTGAGGCGCCCTTAGAGGGGGGGGGGGTGAATAAGGGTTTTAGAAAAGTTTAGGATTTTAAGAAAAACTGTTGTGATTTTCTAAGAAGTAAATTGAATCAAAAGTAAATAGCTAGAAATAAGAAATAAAATTAATTTTATTGAACAAAAGACATGATTATCATTTATAAAATTGATTACAAAATCTGATTTCTATGACGCTAGAAATCAAGGCGAATATGAAAGACTCTTTTGGTTTTCTATACCGACTCTTTTAATTAAGAACCGGTTGGCTTTAGACGATCTCTCCCCAAATACGACCTCAAGATGCTCTAGCCTTTCTAACCCCAGAAAGGCCTCGAGCACCCACTAGATCTACTCCCTAGACCTAGTCGCCAACAAGTGCGGTGAATTCCCCCTAAGCCGCGCACAGACCTAGTCGCCAACAACCGCGGCGAATTCACAAAACAATCACAAAGAAAGAGGTACAACAAAATATAAAATACAAGTTAAACTCCATATAAAGAATTCTGGAGACCGCGAAGACCCGTTGAATATCGTCGAAGTCAAAGCGTGCATTCTTCAGGTTAGGTGAGCGTTGATCCGATCATCCTTCAAATTATTCTCTCAAATTTGTGTGGGAGATGGTGGTCTGGAAAATACGGCCCTCACAGAGTTTCTGAAGTGCTGGAATAGGGCTCCATGGGATCAATAGTTGAAGAGAATGAATGCCACCTATTTATAAGACTGGAAGCTAATGCCGACATTAAGGCTAACAACAGGCATTGACTCTGTATAGAAATAATTTGATGGCTTGGATTTTCAAAACAGGAATGAGATTTTGCATCTTTGGAAACATTCATTTTAGGCAACCTTAACGCCGATGTTAAGCCAAATCATTCCCAAAATGCTCCTGCAATCACGACAGCTTCCCTCCATGCCATTTTCGTCTTGGTGGGAACAAAAGTCAACGCCGACATTAAGACCTAACACCTGGCGTTAGACCTCATTCATCATTTCAGCTTGTGAGCAAATCCAGACCAACAATGCAACATCCTAGTGTCAATTTTGTTCAAACCTGCATGCTAAAAACACAATGGTAAACTAGATCAAATACAAGTATGATTTATTATTCTCAAATCAAAGGGATGCGGAAAACCATGTTTCAATAATCTTCCCCTTTTGATAATAACAAATCCAACAGAGATAAATCAGATTCATATATAAGAGATGTGTTTTTAGAAAGATATATGACACTAAGCAACATCGAGATAAGAATTAAAATTATAGTTCGTTAAATTGTGCTCCCCCCTACTTAAGTGCTCCCCCTTAGTGTATGCTCTCATAGACTAGATTCATGCTCCCCCTTAAACTAGTGAATCCTACTGCTTTAATCATTAAGATTTATCATTTTATTCTCCCCCTTTTGTTATTAGGAAAAGAGGGTGGAGTGAAACAAAACTAGAATAAAGAAGACAAAAGTTGGGACAAACTAAGAGAGGATAAGAGTTTTGTTTAAGCATAAAGTAAGTCATGATTGTGCTAAGAGAGAGAGAGAGAGTAGCATAGTAGAAAAAGAATGTGATAAGCATGAGTAATAAGCATTCCAAGTACTTTACCAAGCCATTCTACCACTTGTTAGAAAATAATGATCAAAAGAGTTTGAATGATATAAGTGAAGAAGAGATCTTAAAAAATAATCATGAACATGGTAAAAAACATAGTCAAATTAGTAATGCGGAAAGACAAAACAAAGTTACTAAGATTAGTATTTTTGTAACGAATATTTTTGTTTTCGTTTGACACTTCCAATAATTTGTCTAGACTCTTCACATTTGAGCATTAACTTTGAAAATTTTCCATAACTAATAGGCAAGCATGATTTGACATATTCAAAAGTATTAAGATCTACAATGTAACTAATTCATAATTCAAGTAATGGAAACACTGTAGAAATCATGCATTGCAATCTAGTGCATTTACTTAAGTTTTTAGAGAATTATGTAATTTTGCATAAGGATCCAATTCTCATGAGTAGAAGCTTTATGAAACACAATGATGTGTGCAAAAGGTTTTTGATAAGAGTATACAAGTGAAATAATCAAAACACATGACATATATAATGAAATAGTAAAACAATATTAAGATTGTAATCTTATGTTTACTTTCACACATCAATTCTAGAATAAAATTTCAAAGCACATAAAAAGATTACAACTACCAAGGTGCTTCGCCCACACAATGCTCTTTAAGACTTATCAGGGAGTGAAGTATTGCTTGGGGGATCACGTAAGCATTTTTATAAATTTTTTATTTTGGGTGATCCGGTGTACAATTAGTAGTGATAAAAAATGTGTTTGCACAAGACACTTTACAATTCTTTCCAAGGTGCTCAACCTCACAATGCTCATTAAGACTTATTAGGAGGGTGAGTAGTGCTTGATGGAGTTATCTTTGTCATTGATATTTGTTGAAACCAGGGCTTGGCTTCTTTGTGGAGCTCGGGCTCTTAATGAAGAGGGGCAGCTAGCACTTACTAATTCCTCGGAAGGAACCGACCAGAGACTCGGAACTAAGGACAGACCCTTGGTCGCAGCGAGGAGGTCCCACCACACACCCGAAAGATCTTGGAGCGCTTCCTCTCCCACGCAAAAGCTGAGACTAGGCACCTTGGAGAGCCAGAGAGTGATGCCGCGACCCCTCCACCACTACTTGATGATGACCCGGTCGCCAAAGCGCAACGACATAAAGATTTTCGGTGACATGTTGACGCTAATGGAAGACAGTGTTACAACCTCCGCCCACGACGTGCTAAGGCCACTTGAAGTCCTATTTTATTTAATTATTATGCTTTGTTATTTTATATTTATGAATATAAAATTATTCCATGTTTGGGTAATAAGTTTATATTCAAATAAGCATTTAACTATTTTATTTCCTGCACTTTAAACATATTTGGTGTGTATTTAACCGCTCGGATGGTAGAGATTACATCTCCATCTTGAACGGTTATGTGTTGTTTGTAACTCCTATTTAAGGAGGCCAGTTATGAGGATTATGACAAGAAAGAATTAAACCATAATCTCCCCTTGAAAATTTCGGCGAAAGAGGAGCCCCTCCTTGTCGCCGCCCCCTTGGTTGGAGTGACTCCAACGATTGCTTCCTCCACCCCTCTTCGGTGTGACTCCGGCGTGGATTCCTTCGGTGCGACTCCAAGGAAGAACGTTGCAGCCCCATTCGGTGTGACGCCGGTGGATCTGTGGAGAGAGTGATTCTCCCACATATCTTGTGCGATTGTAGATCCGGGTTGGGTAACATCTCCTTTTCTTTGTGATTTATTGCTTTAGATTTGTGGAGGTTGAGCATCCGTTTTATCCGCGATTTTTAAATACTCCGTTGCAAATTTCTGAAATTGATTTCATTGTTATCGAACTCTTTATTTCCGGATCGGGTAGGTCCAATTTGCTTGAGCGGATCTTGGCCTCTAGCCTTGGTTTTGCTCTCCAAAAGGATTGGCAACCTTTGTGTTAACTTTTGGGAATAATACGACTCCTTTCCGATCGTTATTTTAGAGTCGATCATTCCACCTTTGTGATGTATGTGATGCGTTAGATGCGAACGTATTGCGACGATAGATGCTTGTGTAGGTGCAGCAGATCTAAACGTGAAGGGCGTAGAGAGCGTTGTTTTCGTAGCGATCTCCATCTCATGGACATCCCTACATCAATTTGGTATCAAAGCAGGTCGTGTCAATTTTTTTAATTGATACAACCTTGATATTCATTTCCGTGGCGCAATCTAATAAAAAAATCAAATCAAATTTTTTTTTTCTGCGGTCTGCAAATAACAGGTTAAAATCTTTATTTTTCATCAAAATTAAAAAAAAAAATTTCTAGAAGTTCTCACTGTTAGTCACATCCCGAAAATATTTTTCTGCCAAAATACTTCTTTTTGATCTGCACTACAAAAATTCACTAATCATAATTTTGTCCAACCCTGTATGCGCACTAGGCTAGGAACGGAGTATAACACACCTTCATCGTCTAGGATGGCACCGAATGAGTACGGGGATCGTAACGCTGAGACTATAGAGGGGTTACGTAATGAGATGACCGAACTTAGGACTATGTTAGCGCAAATCCTTCTGAATTAAGGAGGGCCGCCACCACCACCCATTAATGCGGGGCAGCCCAACCGGCGCCAACAGGCCCATGATTCAGATTCCGACGGGGACTCTCCTCGAGTGCCCCCTCGAGAACCCCGCCCCGAGCGTGGCTTCGACATTACTAGGGCCATTAAGATTAACGCCCCCACGTACGATGGCTTGGGAGATCTCCACATCTTCCTTACCTGGATTGTAGACATAGAGTGCTATTAGGAATGGCACAACCTTACGGACCCCCAGAAGGTCCAAGTTGCCAGGATGAAGTTAACGGGTCATGCGAAAACTTTTTGGCTGAATGAGGAGCGGAGATTAGGAGCCGTGCAGGGAGTCCCACCTATAGGTTGGCCGATGATGAAGAATTTGCTAACCGATCAGTACATCCCTGCGTACCACCGAACACAGATGTTCGATGAGCTGGCCACCCTGCGGCAGGGCTCAAACTAGGTAGCTGAGTATATGGGAGATCTGAAGGACCGTATGGTGCGTTGTGATCTTAGAGAAGTTCCTAAGGTTACCCTATCTAGATTTCGTAAGGGGCTTCACCCCGATATTCAACGGAAGCTCCTGCGCTATGGTCACACAGACCTGAACATGACTTTCAATGCCACACTCGACATTGAAAAACATCTAGCCTCGAAGGCCCACTCCCGTTATTCCCACACGAAGAACAAGTCCACTGTTGGATTGTCTTCCTCCATATATCCGGACAAGGGAAATTTTAGGTCCACCGAGTCGAAATCTGTGGTGATCACTGCTAGAAACAATAGGAATCCCGCAAGTGAGCGTGTCCCCATAGGGAAGGTTAGCAAGGCCAATACTACATGTTATTCTTGCGGCATTCAAGGTCACTATGCCTTTGAATGCCCCACAAAGACTAAGGCCAAAGCCCTTTTAGATTCGGCTACCGACCCCGCTGATTATGTTTATGAGGCTGAAGAGGAGAGTGACCCGGATGGGGTCCCAAGTGATTTAGAGGACGATCACCACCTTATGGTGATGCGTTGTATCTTGACCACGCCTCGTCCATTAGATGATTGGAAGAGGACGAGCATATTTTCTCTGATCTTTAAGAGTGGTGAGAAGCTTTGCAAGCTGGTTATCGATAGTGATAGCTGTGTGAATGTCATTTCTGAGAGCACCGTCACACGTATGTCCCTGACTACGGAACCACACCTGACCCCCTATCAAGTAGCCTGGATTAGCAAGGTCACCGTTCCGGTTACTAAGCGGTGCCTGGTTCCCCTCTCGTTCAAATCTTATATTGATGAGGTTTGGTGCGGTGTCCTATCGATGGACGCTTGTCACGTGTTACTAGGCCTCCCTTGGCTATATGACCGTGCTGTGATGCATTTTGGTCGAGCCAACACGTACAAATTCAAATTCAATGGAAAAACCATCACATTAAGGCCGACCATCCCGAAGGAGCCAGTAGTTTTGGCTAAGGAGATCACTGTCCCAATGGAGAGGAAAGCGTTGAGTCTAGTTGGTAGGAAGGAGTTTGTGAAGGATCCGTTCCTTGATGGAGTGATGTATGCACTAGTACTTATGAGTGCGAAGCCTGATTCTAGTGTTTTGGATGATCTGCCCAGTGAGTTAGGGTACTGTTGGATGAGTATAGGGATGTGTACCCGGAGGAGTTGCCGTCGTCATTACCCCCGCTTCGGGATATTCAGCATGCGATAGATCTGGTCCCGGGCTCCTCTTTGCCCAACCAACCCCATTATCGACTCCATCATGCTGCCCACAAGGAGTTACAGGCCCAAATTGAGGACCTGTTGATGAAGGGGTTCATTAGGACTAGCATGAGTCCATGTGCGGTGCCCTCCTTGCTTGCCCCCAAGAAGGATGGTACATGGCGGATGTGTGTTGATAGCCGTGCTATCAACAAGATTACCATCAAGTATAGGTTTCCTATTCCACGATTAGATGACCTCTTAGATGTCTTATCTGGCGCCACTATATTTTTGAAGTTAGACTTACGGAGTGGCTATCACCAGATTAGGATCCGCGAGGGAGACGAATGGAAGACTGCATTTAAGTCTAAGGATGGGTTGTATGAGTGGCTTGTGATGCCCTTTGGGCTGTCCAATGCCCCCATTACCTTTTCACAGATGATGACCCACGTCTTTCGGCCGTTCATGGGTAGGTTTGTGGTAGTCTACTTTGACGACATATTGATTTATAGCACCACCACTGCCGAGCACACCTCCCACATGAGAGCGATTCTTTCCACCCTACGGAAGGAAACAATATTTCTTAATCTTAAGAAGTTTACTTTTTATGTCCCTGAAGTAGAGTTCATAGGCTACATAGTGGGATCAGAGGGCATTAGAGTTGATCCTAGCAAGGTCCAAGTCATTAAGGACTGGCCCGAGCCGACCACTTTACGAGAGGTGCGTAGCTTCCACAGGTTAGCTACATTTTACCGTCGTTTTATACGGGACTTCAGTATCATCATGGCCCCCATTACTGATTGCATGAAAAAGGGCGAGTTCACCTGGACGAAGTCCGCCACATATGCTTTCCAACGCATTAAGGAGCTTATGACTGAGGCACCTGTCTTACGTCAACCTGACTTCACCAAAGTCTTTGAGCATACTTGTGACGCTTCTGTAGTAGGATTAGGAGGTGTTTTGAGTCAAGAAGGGCACCCCATGAGTTATTTTAGTGAGACGTTATCTGGCGCTAAGTTAAATTATTCGAACTACGATAGAGAGTTTTATGCGGTAGTTCGATGTTTGCACCATTGGAGGCACTATCTCCTCTCCAAGGAGTTTGTGATCCTCTCCGATCACGAGACATTGCTGTTCATCAATGGCCATCATAAAATCAGCCCGCGTCACGCTAAGTGGGTATCTTTCCTATAAGGTTACACGTTTAATCTTAAGCACCTTAAGGGAGCTGATAACCGAGTCGCGGACGCTCTTAGTCACCTTACAATTTTGCTTACTACTATGGAGGTTAATGTTGTAGGAATTGAGTGCATTAAGGATGAGTATGCTACTTGCCCAGATTTCCAGGATTCATATTTATCTGCCAAGGATAGTTCCCCCACGATTATATCTGCGTTCGTTATTAAGGATGGCTATCTATTTAGACATGGGAAGTTGTGCATCCCGCAGTCATCTTTGCGTCTTCATATCATCTGGGAGCTGCATAGCGGAGGGTTGAGTGGCCATTTCGGTAGAGATAAGACCGTTACGTTAGTTGAGGAGAAGTTTTATTGGCCTAAACTTAAGGCGATGGTGGGAAGGATAGTGAGTAGTTGTCGTACCTGTCAGGTATCTAAGGGCACAAAAACCAACGTAGGATTATATACACCCTTGCCTATCCCTTCCACACCATGGGAGGATGTGAGCATGGACTTTTTTTTAGGCCTACCCACCACTTTACGCCGTCTCGATTCTATTCTCGTAGTAGTGGATAGGTTCTCCAAAATGGCATATTTTATTCCGTGCACTAGAACCAACGATGCGTCACACGCAGCAAAATTATATTTTAAAGAGGTCGTTAGCCATCGCGGAGTGCCGAAGACAATTGTCTTGGATAGGGATGTAAAATTCACTAGCTATTTTTAGAAGACTTTATGGATGTTGATGAGAACGAAGTTACTATTCTCCGTTGCTTATCACCCGCAAACTGACAGGCAAACGGAGGTGGTCAATCGGAGTTTGGGGAACCTCCTTCGGTGTCTTGTGAGTGATCACAAAGGCACGTGGGATCTACTGCTACCACATGCCCAATTGGCGTACAATAACTCTAAGAATAGGTCCACGGGTATGCCACCTAAATAGATTGTTCACGGATATAAGGCTCCAGTGCCTCTTGACTTGGTTCCGTTTCCACCAACATATAAAACAAGTCAATTTGCACAATCATTCGCCCAACACATTCATGATCTACATGCACGTATACAGGCTACCTTGACTTCTCAATACGAGTCTTATCAAGCGCACGCTAATCTACATAGGAGAGTGTCACACTTTAAAGTCGGCGATCTGCTTTTAGTCCGCTTAGTTCCCGAACGACTGCCATCTGGCACCGTTAAAAAGTTAGCACCAAAGCACGCCGACCCTTTTCGGATTATAAAGAAACTAATTGACAATGCTTTCGTTTTGGATTTGCCTGCGGATTGGGGTATCTCCCCCATTTTTAATGTTTCGGATTTGACGTTGTTTGTTTCGCCTTCATATGAGTTGTCTTCTTTGTCGTCTTCTCCCTCCACTAAAATTTCTAATGGGTTGGGGAGGGGTAGTTCGGATGATCTCTCTCTTTCGGTCCCCACAGGTATATCATCGGATGGTGTGTTGCATTCTTTTCTTCCTACTGCTGACATGTTTCCCAGGTTTCCCAAGACATTTCTCACTCCAGATATGATACTTGCTGTTGAGCCACTTGCGACTACTGATGGTGATACCTACCGCTTCCTCATCCATTGGCGTGACCGCCCCACCTCGGACGACTCATGTGTACTCGAGACGGAGCTTCGACGCTTGGATGCCGACCTTCTCCACCGCTATCTCTCGGACCACGCATCAGAGATACGTGATTTTGAGCAGGGGAGGATTGATGCCGCGACCTCTCCACCACTACTTGATGATGATCCGGTCGCCGAAGCGCAACGACATAAAGATTTTCGGTGCCATGTTGACGCTAACGGAATACAGCATTACAACCTCCGCCCGCGGCGTGCTAAGGCCACTTGAAGGCCTATTTTATTTAATTATTATGCTTTGTTTTTTTATATTTATGAATATAAAATTATTCCATGTTTGGGTAATAATTCTATATTCATATAAGCATTTACCTATTTTATTTCCTGCACTTTAAACATATTTGGTGTGTATTTAACCGCTCAGATGGTAGAGATTACATCTCCATCTTGAACGGTTATGTGTTGTTTGTAACTCCTATTTAAGGAGGCTAGTTATGAGGATTAAGACAAGAAAGAATTAAACCCTAATCTCCCCTTGAAAATTTCGGCCAAAGAGGGGCCCCTCCTTGCCGCCGCCCCCTTGGATGGAGTGGCTCCAACGATTGCTTCCTCCACCCCTCTTCGGTGCGACTCCGGCGTGGATTCCTTCGGTGCGACTCCATGGAAGAAGGTTGCAGCCCCATTCGGTGTGACGCCGGTGGATCCGTGGAGAGAGTGATTCTCCCACATATCTTGTGCGATTGTAGATCCGGGTTGGGTAACATCTCCTTTTCTTTGTGATTTCTTGCTTTAGATTTGTGGAGGTTGAGCATCCATTTTATCCGCGATTTTTAAATACTCCGTTGCAAATTTCTGAAATCGTTTTCATTGTTATTGAACTCTTTATTTCCGGATCGGGTAGGTCCAATTTTCTTGAGCGGATCTTGGCCTCTAGCCTTGGTTTTGCTCTCCAAAAGGATTGGCAACCTTTGTGTTAACTTTTGGGAATAATACGACTCCTTTCCGATCGTTATTTTAGAGTCGATCATTCCTCCTTTGTGATGTATGTGCTGCGTTAGATGCGAACGTATTGCGACGATAGATGCTTGTGTAGGTGCGGTAGATCTAAACGTGAAGGGCATAGAGAGCGTTGTTTTCGTAGCGATCTCCATCTCATGGACATCCATACATCAGAGAGCTAAGCCAAGATAACTAAAGGAGGAAGAAGCTCAGAAACTGAGATCTGATCCCCTCTCCCAAGGTGCCCTTCAAGGTCTCTTTATAGTTTTTTAAGTCTGCTCTGCCAATAACGAGATTCCGCCTTACACTTTTGCTATACGCAGCCCAAAATGGTCTGCCAACAGCCAAACTCCCCTGTTTGGAGGGGCTAACTGCAGACCACCAGGGGCTTTTAGGTAAAAATGATCATGAATCCTTCCTGGGCGAGCTGCCCCCGAGGGCCTTACTCGCGAACCGAGAGGCTCGACTCGCCCGCCTTCCCGTGAGCGAGCGACTAGACTCCGGCCTGCTCGCCTTCCTGTGAGCGGCCTGCGAGAGCCCGGCTCGCCCGGTCCCATGGCTCGCTCGCCTTCATACTCCATTCGCCTGAGGGTCCCTTTACCTACGCTCTCCTCCTAGCGGGCATCAAGGTTGTACACAATCCTTGCTCTTCGTGAGGCTACCTTAGGCTCGCGAAGAAACGTCCAACCCCTGGTGTTCGCCCGCCCCTGGTAACGTGGTGAGAATCTTTTGGTGGTTCCCATGCCCATAGCTATAAATACTCTCCTCTCAGACCGGTATATGAACTTTTTCTCCTTCTTTTCTGTCTCGTTGCTCATCACTTGTTACATTCAAAATGTCTAAGAGGGAGGAGCTACTGGCTCACCTTAAGGCTTCGTAAGCGAGCCAAAAGTCCAAAGCTACTGCACTCGCATCTTGGATCTCTCCGAAACCTACTCCGCCTCCGCCTTTGACCAAGAAGGCGAAGATCATCCGGCGGTCGCCAAGAGAGGACGGGTCATCGCCTTCGTCCCCCCCTCCCCTCCACGAGCTCGCCCCACAGGTTCTGCCATAATACTCGATGATCATTATGGTACCTTTTTAACTTTGCTTCCTCGCTCGCAGAACCTCCGCGCTGATAAAAGCCTTACCAGGCCATCTCCGATGGGGTCCCGCCCCGCGTCTCCCAAGGTGGTTGATCCTCCACCAGATGCGAGGACAATTGACTTGCGAGCCTCACCCTCGCGTCCCGGTACATTTTTGTCTTGCTCTCCATTGCTCTTATTTGGATGCTGACTCGCATTACTCTTTTTGCAGGGTCCCTTCCTCCGACCACGGAGAGGCGAGTCCCAACCCCAGTGGGCTCGCCCCGCCCACCGAAACAGAACATCATCACTCCGGGGCTCAGCACCCTGGGCCAGCGGAGCCCAGGCGTGTAACATCCCCAAAACAACTAGACCCCTAAGAGGCACCTTGTCTTAAAAAGGGCATGGCATTGCTCTAAGAGGCCAAAATGGCCCTAAGAACCAAGGTGAATAGGTAAAAAATCACCTTGGTGTGCAAATAGCCAAATTGAGCCCAAGGCTTAAGACTTGATATCTAGCTCCTAAATGATAAATTGACCAAAGCAAACCCTTCCTAAACACTAAGATAGACTAATGAGACAAAATGGACCAATTGGAATTGAACAATTTTGGGAAAGTTGGGTCAATTACCGAAAACCCCAATTTGGCCAAATTGAACTAATCCCCTTCAATTAACCTTCAATTGACTCAATGTGACCAAATTGATCACCCCTAAACACTAAGGGGATTAAATGAGACCTATATGAGCCAAAGTGCACATTCAATCTTGGAGGATTAGGGCAAGATCAGCAAAATGCCCAAATTGGCCCTATAGGCAATTTGGTGCAATTAAGCCCCAAATGACCCCACCTGGACTCAATTCCTCTTGGGATGAGTTCATAGTGCCTAGCGGAGCAATATGACTCAGTCACATTAAGTGGTGTGAGATTGGATCAAGCCCCAAACCCAAAATCCCAATTTTAGCCTAATTGGGTCAAGTGAGCCCCAAACCCAAGCTAAGTGGGCTTAACCCAACTCCATAGCCCAAGAAGGTAGCCCACATGATAACCAGCCCCCAGCCATCTGAAAAATTCGAAATTGGGGTAGAAATTACACATGGAGCTAGGCTTTAATGGGGGAAGAGGACAAGGGGAGGGAAAAGAGGAGAGAATAGGGGATGGGTGCCAAATGGCATCCCAATTCCTTTCCCCATGCATTGCTTTAGGCAGGGGAGTAACTTCCCCTCAGAATGAGGCAATGGGCAAATGGTTCTGATAGGATGACAGGGGCGGCAAGGAGGCTGGCCGAAAATCACCATAATGGCAAACAGCCATATACCCCCTCTCCCCCTCAATTCTCCTCACCATCACCTTCAGAAGCTCATGAGGAGTCGAACTGGAGCTTTATAGAGGAGGATTTGATGCATAAATGAGAATGGGAGGTGGAGCTCATGGGAGGTGGTCGGCCATGGCAATCACGAGTTTTCTTCAACCTCAAGCCAAATCAAGGCAAGTTTCCTCCCCCCTCTCCCCCTGTGCTAGTTCTCCCTTCTTCCCGTTTTGATTTTTGTTAAGAAATGGCGAGTTTGCCATATCCCCGATCAGGCTCCAAGGCCCCTCCAAATCCCCTCCCCCTTTTTTCCTACAGGCCACCTCCGGCCGAGATATCACCGCCAATCGACGGCCAAACCTCGGCCGGAGGTGATGACGTCGGCCGTTTGGCCGGAGACGGCCTGAGATGGCCGGAAATCCGCCCGCAAAACTAGCCTAGGCACGGCGAATCCGAGCCTTTGGCTCATTGAGGAAGACGTAATCTGGTCCGTTGATTTCGCGTGAAATCCTTATCCGCAGCCCAAATTTATATTAATACATTCATTTAAATTAAATGTCACATTTCATGCAGCCCCTTAAACAATTTATTAAAAATACCTCCTCTCATTTTCTGGGAAAACATTGAATACCAAAGTTGTAGCCCATGCCACCAGCTATCTACTGTAAAAATTTCGTGATTTATGGAGCACTATAAATGCCTGTATGAATTTCTCCTCCTTTATGAGTATTAAACTAATATAGTGTTGGAACCCTAAAATAAATATGGAAAATTATAGGCTTTGAATCAGGAGTACTGACCAACATGAATGTTGTAGATAAGAACCCAAGGAGCTCATAGAAATTGGCTTTGCTCGATTTGGAGTTCTACAACTCAATATATAATTTTTTCTAGTGTAGACCACATTATATGTAAATTATATGTTTCATGAATTCTGTCACATTTAGTTAACCAATGTTGTAGGCTGAATTTAAGGCCCTTAGTGGCCGAAAATCGAAAAATGCCCAGATACAAAAATTGTAGACCTCTGAGTCCAATTTGTATAGAAATTGAAATCAGGTCATTTGGAGACCTGTAGACCCTTGTGGGTCAAATTTAGTGAGACTGGTTTAATTAGTGAACCAGCCACTTATTTATTAATTCCCATTGATAGGGACTTCACCAAGGCCTGAAATTTTGGGCATGGTTGAGATGTGTGTAGAGGCATGTCCAGTAAGAAAATCAGATTTTTAGGAGTAGATTTTTCTATGGTTTTACCCATTATTTGATTTATCAAATTAATGTGAATTAGGGAGCTAGACACCTCAAGTTGGTCCCAAATTTTGGTGAGGGCTTCTTTAGGTCATGCATGGACACATGTTAAAATTTCATCACATGTGCATGAGTATATTTCTCTGAACTTCAAAATGAAGTTTGGGTCTTAAGAGAAAAATTGGGGTGCTAATAGTCAATTTAGGCTTTTGAACTTTTTGATGGAATTGAAGGTGGGAATCACCTTGCATGCCTCTGAAACCTTGGGGTTTTTGTATGTCATGAGGATATACATCTTAGACATAAGTCTCATGACCTTTGGAAATTATTTTCTTAAAGTTTCTAAGTAAATTCAAATTGTCACACTTGTAAATTAATGAAATTTATGAGATTAAAACAATTAGCAAAAATCCCACCTTCTAGGCACAGTCTTTTCATGATATTAAATATCCTTAGAAACAATCTCATGTGGTTTAAATGAAAATTTAGGGTAGCTCCTTTACAAATTATGAAATGCCCTCCATGGGCAAATAAATTAATTATTAAGAAATTTATATATAGAAAATGTTGATTCTTTGGAATGTGTAGCTTTATCATGAGGCACATCAGTAGGAGTAATCTCATGTGGCCTAGATGAAAATTTAGCTTAGTTCCTTTACAAGTTTTGAAATGTCTTTCATGGATAAATTATTTGATTATTAAGCAATTATGGCTAAATAATCCTTGGTAGATTATGAAACTTTGGATTTGGTGTTTCTAGATGATTATGGTACTAGGTTAATTTTCTCAGAATTTATAGAGACATATAAATGGTAGTTGTGGTGTAATCCCTTATTGGCACACCATTTGTATTAAATAGTAATTATTGATATTTACCTCCTGGTAAATTATGAAACTTTGGATTTGGTGTTTCTAGATGATTATTGTACTAGGTTAATTTTCTCTGAATTTATAGAGACATATAAATGGTAGTTGTAGTGTAATCCCTTATTGGCACACCATTTGTAATAAATAGTAATTATGGATAAATACCCCCTGGTAAATTATGAAATTTTGGATTTGGTGTTTCTAGATGATTATTGTAGTAGGTTAATTTTCTCAGAATTTATAGAGACATATAAATGGTAGTTGTAGTGTAATCCCTTATTGGCACACCATTTGTAATAAATAGTAATTAAGGATAAATACCCCTTGGTAAATTATGAAACTTTGGATTTGGTGTTTCTATAAATTGTACTAGTTTAATTTTCTCAGAATTTATAGAGACATATTAATGGTAGTTGTAGTGTAACCCCTTATTGGCACACCAAATGCAATAAATGATAAATAAGAGTAAATACTCCTTGGATTAATATGAAACTCAGGATTTGGTGTTTGTAGACCAATATTGCGCTATAGTAATTTTACCAAAATTTATTGAAGTCTTAACATAGCACCTGTAGTGTAAATCCCTATTTGCACCCCATTTATGTTAAATAGAAATTATGGTTAAATAGTTCCTGTAAAAATATGAAAATTGGGGTTTGAGGTTTTTAGACCAAAATTATGATACAGTGAATTTATCAGAATTTATGGAGATCATTAGTTGAGAGTCGATGTATAAATCACTATCTGCATGCCTTCTATTTTAATAGAGACTAAGATTTAATTTTCCCTGGAGAAATTATGAAATTAGGATTTGAGGTTGTTAGATCACTACTCATTGCGAACCCATGGTAATAATTGGAACTCATTTGGATATGATGTGATCAAGATTGCACCTTAGGAGTCAAATCTAGCTCAATCTTATTTTGGTCTGCGAATAGTAAAACTGATTTATATGATTTAGACCACCACTGACCTTCACACATAGAGCTGTTAACTCTTTGACTATTATGAAGGCTCAGATTATTTGGAAGAACACCTCTAAGGGGCACCATGGGAAATAAGGGTTGGGGTGCGTTTAGCAAAGTTATAAGTGCAGGAATTTATAATGATATAAAAAGGAGGTTAGACCTCATCAAGGGCCCCACAGACAACTCATCAGTGTTAAATGATTATATGGAAAGTAAGACTACCCTTAGCCGGTGAGCCATCTTAAGGTAAATACTCAAGGGAGAAGTCGAGAAATATCTAAGGCAAACCCTGGATTAAGGATGACGAAGAATATGAGTGTGGGTCCAAGTAAGGTTGAGAATGTTAATTGAATGTGTGCAGTTCCTCGGTGAAGAAGGGAACTCGAGCTTAGAATGTGACGACGGGAGTGTCAGCACCCGATCACAATTGGTGGTGTTGGAGTTCAAAAGAACTCCCCCACTCCTAAGAGCCAAGTTTAACTCATCTTATAGATTTAAGTAATTGGAGAGGGTAATGGGGATCAAGTAAAAAGGGGTAGATACCAACAAGATTAAGTGCCTTGGGAAGAGGAAGTTCGGGGTGTCAGCCCGCCACACTTCCCAGTACCGCTGCGAGCCCCTCACTGGGTAACCCTCCGGAAGTCCAAGGCTAACCCTAAAGCTTCTAAGATCAACTAAATTATAGACAAGACTAGTTAAGTAGGAGAACATGACAAGTTAACTTCCATCCCAAACCGGAACATTTTATAAGGAAGGACTGGGATAGTCCTGCGAGCGGTAGGCTCGGGTTATATGGAAGGACTGGGATAGTCCTGCGAGCGGTAGGCTCGGGTTATAAGGAAGGACTGGGGTAGTCCTGCGAGCGGTAGGCTCGGATTATAAGGAAGAACTGGGATAGTCCTGCGAGCGGTAGGCTCGGGTTATAAGGAAAGACTAGTGTAGTCTAGCGAGCGGTAGGCTCGTAGTTTAAATATAAGACTAGTATAGTCTAGCGAGCGGTAGGCTCATAGTTTAAAGATGAGACTGGTGTAGTCTAGCGAGCGGTAGGCTCGTAGTTTAAAGATAAGACCAGTGTAGTCTAGCGAGCGGTAGGCTCGTAGTTTAAATATAAGACTAGTGTAGTCTAGCGAGCGGTAGGCTCGTAGTTTAAATATAAGACTAGTGTGGTCTAGTGAGCGGTAGGCTCGTAGTTTAAATATAAGACTAGTGTGGTCTAGCGAGCGGTAGGCTCGTAGTTTAAATATAAGACTGGTATAGTCTGGCGAGCGGTAGGCTCTACTTTATAAATGCTGATATAGAATTGCGAGCTGGAGGCTCGGTAGTAAATGGCTAATACGTGTTGCTGGTGTATAAGATGTGGTGGGTCTTCGATTCTGTCGTAGTCGTCACACCGACAGCAGTTCGTTGACTCGGCAGTGCTAGTGGTTTTATTGGGGCCAGGTTGTTTTACTGCGCGTCCGACGGGATGAATTCCCTAAACCCTGCCTGGCTAATTCAGTTTAGTACGCAGGAGCTCGTGAGTACTGGGTACCAGTATCACAGCGTACTTTTGGGCCTAGGTTTGGTAGTGTGACTTACCCACCTAGGTGAGGAGAAGCCCGCTCCTCTGCCACCGTGTGACCACGACGGGAGTTTCCCGAGAGGTTAGCTACCTCCGAAATGTGGGAACTAAAGGTCTGTACGTACAGAGTCGTGTGGGTGGGTTGCATGTGTATGAAATAATAATACAAACATTGCATCATTGCATTGCACATCATAACATAGCATTTCTGCACAAACAGAGACCTCATCGTATAAATTAGTGTGGGCTCTTTTATATGATGAGTTTACTTCTTGCCAGATCCCTTAGCTTATGTGCTTTGTGTGTGTGCATATAAGTTAAGGTTACTTTCGTAGTTGCTCTTATTTCTTTATATACTTGCTCTTTTACTTATACTGCTCTTTATTTATTGCTTATATACATACTCCTGCTAGAGTAGAGATGTTTTCATTACTTGTTTAGTATCTATATACTTGCTAGCCTCACCGCTGTCACCTGCTTTTGATTTACCCTTTGATGTCCTCCGCTTCCTCCCCCCGCACGGTGCCTAGGAGTCGCGGGTGGAGGCTGTGAGGAATATGCTGAGTCTTATAGAATGACGGTCGGTGGACCTCATCATTTTAGGGATGACGCGTCGGAACAGCAGGACCTCGTTCAGGGGACAGGACAGGAGGATGGGATGAAGTAGAGTAGTCACTACACGTCGCCGCAGCAGCAGCTACAGATGCATGAAGACAGTGTTTGATAGCTCCCGCATAGGTGTAGAGTGAGAGTGTCGTTGCACTATACTTAAACATGTACCGGGCATAAGCCCTCATTCGTTTAGTTCTCTTTTACTTTAATTCTCATCGTGGACATTGTAATCATGTGATCTATATATTTAATGTGATTTGTGGACTTGTTTCTTCTATCTGCTTCTATTACTGTGAATTGTGGTTGGCCTGGATGATGTTGATTAGCCGGCAGGATCGGCGTGTTGTGGCGGCGACCATTGGGTGAAATCATCTCGCCGCAAGACGGCGGTTCTATGCGGTAAGACCTGGGAAAGAATGCAAAAAAAAAGGGTCTTACAAGGCGGCTCGCTGCTTGTCGAGCCCCAGGTCGCAAACGTGCCGGTACACCCCCGGGCTTAGGGAAGTCTCTCTCTCCGGCCTTTACTGAAGCCTTCCAAGGCCGGCCAGGTTCTTCTCGCGCATGACCCGGTACCGTTCTCATCTCGTCGGGCTTGCAATTTCCACTCGCTGCCTCTTATATTTCTTCTTTGGCTAACTCTTCACTCGCAGGTGTTCTTCCGACCCCGTCTACCGAGTCCGAGCAAGGGGAGGTGGAGATGTCCCCCCTCCCTCGCTGGATAAGGTCGCGGACTTCTTTGGGGATCCCAGTGACCTGGAGCAGATGAAGAGATGAGTCACAGAGATATTTCAGAAACATACCTCCATGTTGCGAGAGCTGTATGGTCAGAATCGGATGGACCAGATCGCGTACGAATAGAGGTTTTCCGCCATGGCAGACGCGAATGCCCGCATCATCGCCGAGGTGTAGCAAGTCGCTCGCAAAGAGGTCACCTCACCTGGGGTGCACCTCGCGCGAATCGAAGACTACATGCGGCTGATGCAGCGCGAGGTCTAGTCGGTCCGCGAGTACCATTATCCAAGGGTTCCACCGCGCTCTGGTGCAGGAGGTCGGGGCTGCTGAAAATGGCATAATTATTAAACAGCTGTACTTTGTTGTTGCTTGTCTCTCGCTCTCGCAACGATTTTCCCCCGCCTTCACGGGTTCCGAACGATTAGGGACATTGTAATAAGGATATTCTCGCCTGCTCGCGGGCTTTCTTTCTTGCTTCGTATAATTTTTTATCGCCATGCTAAGGGTGCTCATGTCTCGCTTTCTCGTTCTGATATGTCCGGCTCGCGGGATATCGTCTCGCCCTCGCTATTTTCAACTTTTTCTTTCTGCAGGTTTGGCTCGCCGGTAGCGAACCAGGGGGCTTGGTCAGAAAGTCACCCCACTTGGAGCGTATAAGGCCCCAAGATGCCGGAAAATCACCGCGTGATCTCGCTATTCGCACCCCCGGCGCTTCGAATTCCCCACGTCTTTCCCATTCTTTAAATAGCTGCCAGCTTTTCCTTCCTTAACTGCTCTCTGGATTCTCCTTTCCCTTCCAGGTCCTCTCGCAAGTTTCGGGTCGCGCTCGCCTCTGTTTTCCCGATTTTCAAACACTGTCATTATGGTTGTCGAGGGCGAAGCTGAAGGGCGAGCTAGGTGCGCCGGGGCTTTCCGCGACAACATATTCTTCAATGCCTCGCTGACTGGTGATGAGTTCCTCACAGTCGTGGACAAGTACATCCCTTCGGGGTATATTGCTCGCCTTCCGCCGAGCTCCACCACTCTCAACGATCCGTCCTCCGACGAGCTCGCCATCCCCATTGCTCATTTTGAGAATGGGTTGCGACTCCCCCTCTGGCCAGAGGTTCGCCAGGTAATTTGCTCGATCCTCACCATCTTCACTTGCCTCGTTGGGAGCATGTTAACCATACCTTGGTGGATTTTTCAGGTACTCAAGTACTATGGCATTCTACTGAGCCAGCTGACGCCGAACGCGGTTGCTGTGTTGGCCGCGTTCGCCTGCTACCCATGGGAGGAGAAGATCGAGTTCAGCCTACTCATCTTCCGCAAAGTCTTCTCCTTCCGCGCGTACAAGGATGGGACAACCCACTTTGCGAGCCAGCATGTCACCATCTGCGAGACAGTGAACAAAGCCCATTTCTGGCATCAAAAATTCGTCCTGGTGAAGGGACCATTCGACAACATCCCTTTCTCCCCCTCCAATGGGATAACGCGACCTACCGCCCTCCCGCCTCGCTTGGCGGTGACGATTCGAGGCTCTAACATTACCAGAACGACAAAGACTTCGAGGTTGCCCACCTCCGACAGAGGGTGGATTCGCTGCTGCGTGTCCCGCAAGGGGAAGGTTTGGCTCGCACTTGCATACTCTTATACATTTTTTTCTCATTTTTATTCGCTAACTCTTTCTTTGTGTTCGCAGGGGAGCGTGATCTTCCCATCAATCCCCCACATGCGAGGAAAACGACCCTCTCCTCCGGCTCCCTCGCCGTCGCGGCCGCCGATGCTTGCCGAGAACCCCATGGTTCGACTTCGGGGAAGAAACATCCTTCGTCCATGAGTCAACAAATTGCGAAGCCCCCCGCCAAGAAAAGAAACAAGGATCCTCCTTCCACCACCGGGGGAAACGATGTTGTGGACCTCGGCGAGGACGATTCTCCGCTCACTCCACCTGCGAGCCATAAGTCCGCCAAGGGAGGAAGCGAGCCGGGGAGAGCCCCCGGCGGGCCCAATCCCTCCAGCCACAAAAACTTCTTCTTGGGGGCAAAACTCCCAGATGCCCTGGGCAAGCCGGTGCTCGCATGGGATCCTGACCTCAACAGGATTTCTTGCACGTCACTCCTCCCCTCCTGGGTTGAGAGTGACAAGGTGGGAGGCGAGGCATTCGCCCTCGCCTTTGGGCTATACGGTCACGAGGACGCCACCAACTTTAGCGCCCTATGGTCCAGGCTGCTAGTCAATGTGGCCATGCAAGCCCATTTCTGCTCCCTGGAGCTCAGTTACATGTTGGCCCGGTGATACGGGGCTCGCCTATTACTCTTGCGGAACGCCGATCTGGAATCAGAGGCTGCGTTCCTTAAAGCGCACAACCGTGAGCTGACCAAGGCGGTGCTCCCGCCGCCCCCTCCGCGGTACGAGGCTCGCCAATCCTCGCGAAATGAGAAGGAGGCGATCCGCCAGAATTCTATGGGCATCATCGACCTTGTCTTTGAGACCCTCAAATGAGACGGCTTGCTCTCCCCAGATGCCTTGGAGTTCAGCATCGAGGACATCATCCCGGATCTGTTCGTGTCGATCCCGGAGCCCGACGACCGCGAGAGCGAGGAGGAGCCGTCCATCGATCAACATTAGCTTTCTACAATTCAATGTAAATTTTTTGTTCGACGAGTTCGCTGTTATTTTGTAACATTTTTGAGAAAAGTAAACATGAAGCATTTTTCTATCTTGTGACTGTCTTTATATCTTACTCGCGCAAATACGCTTCTCTAGGCTCGCATGAATACGCTTGTGACATGCTTGTGCTCTTACTTTTTTCTGTGCTCGCACCTTCAACACTATTATTTATGCTCACGTTCGCATCCTTCTTATCGGGTGATTGTAGCAAGGTTTACAATTTCATAGTGTTTCCCTTTAGTCTCGTTACCCTATCACGCTCCTACCTAAGGAGGAGCTCGCGTAGCTTCTCCTGCTTAGGAGTTTCGTTATATGGACCACTTGTTTTCTCTTGCGCTAAGTGTAGTCTGTTTCGCACTCCTGGCTCGCCCAACAGGATTCTTGCGAGCGGGATCGATGTTACCTTGCCTCGCTTGCCTGCCCACTACGAGTGACTAGTATTGCTCTTGATCTGTCACGTTGGCAGTCCCCCAAGATCGCCAATTGTAGGCATTGCATGTGAATTATCCAGGAATTTTTTGCGAGCTAGGATTCGACCCGACGAGCCGTGCTGCCACAGTATTTAACCATCTCACGGTTATCCTTGGCCTTGGTGTATTATATTAACGACGGTTCCATTCTTCTTCCGAGCGAGCCCTAGGGCTCACCCTATCATGGTCTTGAGATGTTTGGCGAACCAAACCTCTTATCATGAATGATTCATTCTCCAGCTTCTCTAGAGATCAACCTGACTCACCGTCTGCGAGAGCCCGGCAACAGAATCGATGTGGGGCGCTCTTGCATCAAAGACTTTTCACCTTGCCAGCCTCTCCAGAGATCAACCTGACCCACCGTCTATGAGAGCCCGACAGCGGAATTGATCTGGGGCACTCCAGCACCAAAACTGTTCTACCTTGCTAGCCTCTCCAGAGATCAACCTGACCCACCGTCTATGAGAGCCCGACAACGGAATCGATCTGGGGCACTCCAGCACCAAATAATTTCTACCATGCCAGCCTCTCCAGAGATCAACCTGACCCACCGTCTATGAGAGCCTAGCAGCGGAATCGAACTGGGGCACTCCAGCACCAAAAACTTTCTACCTTGCCAGCCTCTCTAGAGATCAACCCGACCCACCGTCTATGAGAGCCCGACAGCGGAATCGATCTGGGGCACTCCAGCACCAAAAACTTTCTACCTTGCCAGCCTCTCCAAAGATCAACCTGACCCACTGTCTATGAGAGCCCGACAACGGAATCGATCTAGGGCACTCCAGCACCAAAAACTTTCTACCTTGCCAGCTTCTCCAGAGATCAACCTGACCCACCGTCTATGAGAGCCTGACAACGAAATCGATCTGGGGCACTCTAGCACCAAAAACTTTCTACCTTGCCAGCCTCTCCAGAGATCAACCTGACCCACCGTCTATGAGAGCCCAACAGCGGAATCGATCTGAGGCAATCCAGCATAGAACGTTCGAGAAATCCTGCTCAGAGAAAAAACTTCAAAAATAGTATATGGAGAGTAAAATGATCAACAGGTCAATTACAAATAACTTTAAGGATAGAATCGCTTTAAGTCATCCCCATTCCTGGCCAGGCCAAGGAGTCCCCCATCCACATCTCGGAGGTGGTACCCCCTGAGCTGAGCAGTTCGTCTATAATATATGGGCACTCCAAGTTGGGATTAAGCTTTCCCACCACGACTCCTCTCCCGGCCACGCCAACCTTCTTCAGGACTACGTCCCCTTTCTCAAATTGCTTTATCCGGGTATGCTTGTCAAAATTCCGAGCCATCCACTGCTTGATCTCCTCCTACTGGAAGGTGGCTAAGAACCGGAGCTCTTCTTCCAGGTCCAGAGACAGCCTTTGCCCCTCTCCGTTCTCCACTAGCCATTCTTCATCCCCCTCGCCCACAGTGACCACCCTGGGGGATTTAACTTCGAACTCTACTGGGAGGATGGCCTCAGACCTGTGGGAGAGCTTGAATGGGGTCTCCCCCGTGGCCATGTTCAGAGTGGTTCTCAGGGACCAGAGGACTGAGGGTAACTGCTCGACCCAGTTCACCCGGAGGCTCTCGACCTTCTTCCTCAGCAAGTTCACGATAATCTGGTTTGCCGCCTCCACTTGCCCATTGCTCCTCGGGTGGTGGACTAATGCAAGCCAAAGGTCTATGCCCAGCTGGGCGCAGAAGCTGACAAACTCGTCACTGGTGAATTACAGTCCATTATCCGTGACTATAGCTAATGGGAGTCCATGCCTGCAAATTATCCCCCCCCCATATAAAATTTCGAACTACTTGAGAGGTTACCCTGGCCAGCACCTTCACCTCCAGCCACTTGGAGAAATAATCGATCATCACCAACAGAAACCTTCTCAGGCCGCTTGCTTGCGAGAAAGGACCCACCAGGTCCAATCCCCATATTGCAAAGGGCCAGGGCGCTGTGATGGACCGAAGCCTTTGGGCTGGTAGGAGCTGGAGAGGAGCGAACAACTCGCACTTTGAACACTTCCTTGCGAACTCCGCCGCATCCTTGCTGAGGGTTGGACAAAAATAGCCCTGCGTTAGCACTCTCCCTTCCAAGGTTCGACTTCCCGAGTGGCTGTCACACTCTCCCGAGTGGATCTCCTCCAGAACCCTCGGTACTTCCTCTTCCGCCACACACCGGTCTAGGAGCCCCAAAAGTGTTTTCCTGTATAATCCCCCTGCATGTAAGGAATAATAGGTCGATTTATACCTAAAGCGTCTATTATCCACGTCCCCTTCGGGGAACATTCCAGATGTCAGGAAGATAATAAAGGGGTCCATCCCTGATGCCCGCTGGTCCACCTCCATCAGCTCACCCTCTTCGATGGATGGTCGGAAAAGATCCGACACTGTCCCCCCTGCTCTGGGACCAAACTTGGCTTTGAGGTCCGCCGCGGCGCTCTCTTCCCTTGGCACATGGCGGATTGAGAAGGTCTGAAACTGTCCTAGGAGCCCCTTGACCTTTTCCAAGTACCGCTGTAGAGTCGATTCCTTTACTTCAAATTCTCCCCCAACCTAGCAAGCCACCACCATGGAGTCCATCGAGACCTCCACATCTTGTACTTTCAACTCCATGGCCAGGTGGAGGCCTGCTACCACTGCTTCATACTCGGCCTGGTTATTGGTGAGGGGAAAATGAAAGTTGATTGCCTGCTTGATCTTCGTACCTTGCGGGTTCACCAAAACCACCCCTCCTCCGAAGGAACGATTTTCTGAGGCCCCATCCACCAACATCCTCCAGGCCACTGAGCTGAGCAGCTCGGACTCTTCCACCTCAATTAAGTAATCCGCTAGAAAGTCCGCCACTACCTGGGCCTTGATGGACAGCCTCGACACATATGATATATCAAACCCGCTTAGCTCCACCGGCCACTTAGCCAACCTCCCCGAGTGCTCTACCCCTTCCATGACGCTGCGAAGGGGGTGGTCGGTTACCACCTTGATCAGGGATGCTTGGAAATAGGGCCAGAGCTTCCGAGCCGACACCACCAAGGCGAAGGCCAACTTATCTAGGATTGGATATCGGAGCTCCGCCTTCCTCTGTACTCGGCTTACATAGTAAATTGGGAGTTGCCTTCTGCCTTCTTCCTGGACCAGTACTGAACTCACCGCCTCAGGCCCTACTCCCAGATACAGGGACAGATCCTCTCCTTGTATCGGCCTGATGAGTCCCATTTATATATACTTTTATGGACTCATCCGGGATAGTTTTCTCGCATATGCACTTCACTTTTAGTTCATTATTGCTTATATTTCGCTTGAACACATTTCTTCACAAAGTGCACTCTTTGGTCCCGTTTTGGTGTGCAATTGCGCGCTTTATTGTTGGGGATAAGCACATGGTATTCCCCAACCCTTTTTCTATATTTGGATTGAGCTGCAAGGGTATTTCCAGCTGTGTGATTGCTATTTGGTGTTGTGCAGGTGGGTAGAACATCCATTTTGCCCAGATTTCATGTCTGCATGAATCACACGGTCGTGCATTTTCTTGACGCATGGTCGGCTGCGATCGTGCGCTCTCATCTATGGCCCAAAGTAACATTCTGAATTTAGTCGTTCATTTTTACGCACGGGCGGCTTTGCCCATGCGTGTGTAAAACGCACGGGCGCGCTCTGGGTCATCTTCCTAGTGTTCTTCTTAATTAATATCGCACGGTTCACGCACGATCGTGCGTTCGACCGTGCGTGACCAATTTCTGACCAGTTTTCTATTTAAGCTACAGAATCCTCCCTAATCGGGATCATCTTATTTCCCGCGCCCAAGAGCTCCAGTTTCGCCCTTTTTTGCCTCTCCATCGCCGCCCACCTTTGGTAGGAGCTCCGGCCGCCATTCTCTTGCAAATCTCTAGCCGGAGCATCCTCTAGGCCTCCTCCATTGTTCGTGCACCTCCAACGCTCCATTTTGAGAGATTTTCTGCTGCGTATATGAAGTTCTCCGGTGAGATCGTTGCCAAAGAAGATTGACGGAGAAGATGGGTATAATAAAAGAAGGTGACAGCTCTTCCGTACCTTGGACGGCAGTTGGAGCCCAAGCTCAGACAAGGATTGACAACCCTAGATTCCGGCCGTGAACCTCCAATGAGTCTCCGTGCTTTGGTTGTAATCTCAACCTCCTTTACATTGTAGTGTGTTATTCCTTAATTATTTGGGTGTATGAACAATGTTTGCTAAACCTTGTTTTGTCATTTAATATTCCATGTGTATGTGAAATCATTATGTGTGGTTTATGCAAGTGAGGAGCGCCCCATTCCATCCTCCATCCCGCCGTCATGTTCGTGTGCCGCACTAGCAATTGCTAGTGGCGTGCTTGTTGATGAGGTGCTTGCAACCCTCATTTCGCCTGTGTGACCCACTCCATCCGCAAGCCTACTCTTCCATTCGCCTAGCGAAGCGTGGCATAGCAGCCAATGTTATCCATTGGCCTAACGAAGCAGTGCGCTCAAGGCCTGCATAGTTCGATTCCGCACTTACCACTCCATCCGCTTGCCTACTCATCCATCCGCCCTTGCGAATCGGTGCATTGCATAACGACAATGCATAGGAGTAGTTGTAGCTGTTTTCTTTTATTTCCCATAATCCAAAACCCCCCTTTCCGCAATCCATTCGACCTAAAGGACTTCAATCTCAAGTCCTTCCTCAATAGATAACTCCACCTTACTGTGTTCCTTCGAGATCGATACTTAGGGATTCACTCCCACATTTTATATTACTTGAACGATCGGTACACTGCCGTTTCGTGCCGCAGTCTCGCTACCGCATATTGCGGTGTGCTAGATTTCCACATCAAGTTTTTGGCGCCGTTGCCGGGGAACACAGACGCGTGAGTTTGTTGTAGAGGGAGATAAGAGATGGTAGTTCTTCCAGTGTGTATAGCCGCCTTATTATTTTTGTTTGCTTTTTAATTATATATTGTTTGTTATTATTTCTATCTCCTATTTTAAAGTGTTAGGCAAGTTTAATCCAAAGAGTTTTATTAGTTTGTGTAAATTTCCTTGCAAAGAATTTCTGTTTCTTTTTATCTGCTTTAATTATTGAAAATGTCGTCATGGGATATTTCTCCTAGCACTTACAACAAGATGGTTTATTATATAGACCAAATGAAGGAGTTAAATGCTAGGCAGTGTAGGAACGTTGTTTGCTTGTTGTGTCGAGGGGAGGGTCATGAATTGAGGGATTGTCCTAGTCTTTTCAATCCTGACCACTGCTCCATCACTCATGACAACATTGTCCCCATCACTCATTCTTTACCCATGGAGGCAATCATGCCCTCTACCCTCAAGCTTATTTCGTGCATGAACTCCTCACTCCCTGTGTATGGCTTCACTCCTAGTGATGACGATTACTCATCTGTTGGCCAACAAGGAGAGGAATGGGAGCTCCTAGATGCACCTGAGTGGGATGAGGAAAGTATTCTTTCCATCGGGGAGGCTTTTGCGGATCTTTTTGCGGAGGAACCAAATCTTTTTGTTCCTCTAGTTTCTTTGCAAGATTTTTCTACACACATTTTTTATGATCCTATCGAAGTAAAGGAGCGGGGTGATGCTTCTGACTCGGAGGGTGCTCCAAAGTGGGATGAGGATGTCGTTTTCCCCGACGGGGAGAATGAATACTTTGAACACGATGGTGCGCCTCGGTGGGATGAGGAGGATACTCTCTCTGATGAGGAGGTTTGCACTTCTTCATGGGACGAGGAGGTCCAAACCACCACCGGGGCCTTGAGTTCTCTAGTTCCCCTTGCTATGATATTTACGATGATGATAGTGATCTATCCTTGGAACTTACCGAGAGTGAAACCGGGATTACCCCCATGATTACCGATTATTTATGTCTTTCATCTATTTTGTTTCCTGACCACCCTTCTTTGCTTGATCATGTGTAGGGGGATTCAGCAGTGGCAAATATTTGGGAAGTTGAATCTGAAATGCTCTCCACTGCTGATCCACCTCTTTCTCTTCCTGATATTTTTAATGCTTATTCTTTTCCTTCCCCGCAGGATTTTGAGTATGTTGACCCATTTTTGTGTAATGTTGAAAATCAATTCTGGCAAGGGAAATACAGTGCAGTGATAGTGTCTCCCTTGAAGGATTGGCTGCAGGGAGGCAAAAGATATTCATATCCTGAGCTAATGTCGGAAGAGAAGAAGAAGGCGAAAAAGAAAGAGATTTGGGGATGGAGGATAAATCCTTCTTTCTGCCCCTACTGCTGGGTCTTCGGACCCATTTCATTCATTTCTAGTTACTACTTTAAATCAACGTATAGTTGATTTCTTTGAAGGGTGTGTAATAATAATAAGTAGACTTTATTATTATCGCTTTATGCTTAGACAATCGTATAAAACTGCTTAATACAGGTATTAAGTGCACCTTAAGGATGGTAAACAAAAGCGCTGCTGGGAGACAACCTAAGTTTTTGTTGCTTTTATTTTTCTCTAACATGCTAATTGTTTAGTTTTACATATATATTTTGTGCGTGGAGTTTTTTTTGCCTGCAGGTGTGCGGCAATTTCTTTGGTAGCAGTCTCTTGGAGCTAAATTTACAGAAGTTAACACCAAATCTTCTGGTATACGCAATTCTGAGCATGGGGTAACCTCTCCTCTTTTCACTGTCTTACATTCATGTTTGGGGGAGAGCTATTTGTTACTCACAGTGCACGCACATGTTGGATTGCATACTAGAAGTAATTTTATTTTTTTAGCTTTGTAATAAATTTGTTCATATGCTTCACACACCATTTCACCCGCACGAGCGCGCACTCGCTTGTTTGTATGCTCCTGTATATTCAATTCTTGGTTGTGATGTAGAAATTGCTGTATTAGCCAAAATAATTGCAAGATGGATTGGAATGTTGACTCCTGCAGTGCTCTAGTTGAGTACTCGTGTTTTGCTTAGTACTTTGCTTATTTATGCTCCTAATTTATAATTAGTTGATTTGCATAGATTTTAGTTTATTTTACTCAAAATGGTGAATGTGGTTGAATCTAGTGGTAGCGTGGTATTGTGTGTAAGAGAATGCGAGGTTCGTGTTGCTCGAGTCGGGAGGAAGTATTACGTTTCTCGGGGGCTAAGAACTTGCCCCAAGCGACTCTCGAAGCATGGGTGCGAACGATTTGCAAGTTGAGCGTGATGTAGGCCATCTTTTTGGCAAGCTTGAGCTTTGTTCTACCATTCCTATATGCTAACCGTTGCTAGCCTAGTTTGTGCCTAGCCGATCCTTTGGTTCAGCTCCACCATACTTCACCAAGGCCTAAAAGCTAATCCGATTATCGCAACCAAACAAAAAAGGGGGCATTTATGAATTGTTATTTTCCAATGCGGTGCGGTGATGCGAAACTTTAGTATTGATGTGGAAGTTTTCAAAATTCCTATGTGCTGAGCTTGTTGCGAATAGATACGGGGATGAAAAGAAAAGAAAATGAAAAGCAAAGAAAAAAATTATATCCCTAGCGTGTTATTTGAAATATATAGTTCTATCGATTGGAGTAGGTTGTGTGCACACCCGGTTTCAAAGTCAAGTCTGGGGGCGTGTTACACGTGTATTATTGGGGCTGTTATGATTTAACACTTTTGTAGGCTCATTTGGGTTGCGATTAGCCTTCACGTTTATCTTTGTATTCGAAACCGTAACCTAAGCCTTGTATTAACCAAAAAAGTCCTATTGATTTATTTGGTGAGTTCACTAGCGTCGTGGAGAGAGTGTGACAGGGTGAGCTTATGGCTCTCGACATTGATGGATTTCAACGGAGATAATTCCGAGTTCCGGTCTTGGGTAACACTCCCCTTCGCGTCTTGCTTATTTTCGTACTACGTATGACCTAGCGATTCACCAACATTCCATTTTGAGTAAAAAATAAATTTCTTTTTACGCATTTACACTTTTATAAATTAGCTAGCATATGTAGAAACTTCTTCTAATGAACTTCTATGCACACAAGTATACAACTTCGTATTCTATTCCATGTTTGCATTTTTTTGGCTAGCTATGCTTTTCCTACTCCGCCAGATTTGTTTGCTCGGGACGCGCAAACAGGTTAGTCTGGGGGTGTGATGAGTCCCATTTATATATACTTTTATGGACTCATCCGGGATAGTTTTCTCGCATATGCACTTCACTTTTAGTTCATTATTGCTTATATTTCGCTTGAACACATTTCTTCACAAAGTGCACTCTTTGGTCCCATTTTGGTGTGCAATTGCGCGCTTTATTGTTGGGGATAAGCACATGGTACTCCCCAACCCTTTTTCTGTATTTGGATTGAGCTGGAAGGGTATTCCCAGCTGTGTGATTACTATTTGGTGCTGTGCAGGTGGGTAGAACATCCATATTGCCCAGATTTCATGTCTCCATGAATCGCACGGTCGTGCATTTTCTTGATGCATGGTCGGCTGCGATAGTGCGCTCTCATCTATAGCCCAAAGTAGCATTCTGAATTTTATCGTGCATTTTTATGCACGGGCAGCTTTGCCCGTGCGTGTGTAAAATGCACGGGCGCGCTCTGGGTCGTCATCCTTGTGTTCTTCTTAATTAATATCGCACAGTTCTTGCACGGTCGTGCGTTCGACCGTGCGTGACTAATTTCTGACCAGTTTTCTATTTAAGCTACAGAATCCGCCCTAATCGGGATCATCTTCTTTCCCGCGCCCAAGAGCTCCAGTTTCGCCCTTTTTCGCCGCTCCATCGCCGCCCACCTTCGGGAGGAGCTTCGACCGCCATTCTCTTGCAAATCTCTAGCCGGAGCATCCTCTAGGCCTCCTCCATTGTTCGTGCACCTCCAAAGTTCCATTTTGAGGGATTTTCTGTTGCATATATGAATTTCTCTGGTGAGATCGTGGCCAAAGAAGATTGACGGAGAAGACGGGTATAATAGTAGAAGGTGACAGCTCTTCCAGATCCCGGACGGCAGTTGGAGCCCGAGCTCGGACAAGGATTGACAACCCTAGATTCTGGCCGTGAACCTCCGATGAGTCTCCGTGCTTTGGTTGTAATCTCAACCTGCTTTACATTGTAGTGTGTTATTCCTTAATTATTTGGGTGTATGAACAATGTTTGCTAAACCTTGTTTTGTCATTTAATATTTCATGTCTATGTGAAATCGTTATGTGTGGTTTATGCAAGTGAGGAGCGCCCCATTCCATCCTCCATCCCGCCGTCATGTTCGTGTGCCACATTAGCAATTGTTAGTGGCATGCTTGTTGACGAGGTGCTTGCGACCCTCATTCCACCGGTGTGACCCACTCCATCCGCAAGCCTACTCTTCCATCCGCCTAATGAAGCGTGGCATAGCGGCCCGTGTAATCCATTCGCCTAATGAAGCAGTGCGCTCAAGGCCTGCATAGTTTGATTCCGCACTTACCACTCCATCTGTTTGCCTACTCGTCCAACCGCCCTTGCGAATCGGTGCATAGCAGCCCGTGTAGTTTTCCATCCCGCCTGGCGAAGCATTGCATAGCGGCATTGCATAGGAGTAGTTGTAGTTATTTTCTTTTATTTTCCATAATCCAAAACCCCCCTTTCCGCAATCCATTCGACCTAAAGGACTTCAATCTCAAGTCCCTCCTCAATAGATAACTCCACCTTACTGTGTTCCTTTGAGATCGATACTTGGGGATTCACCCCCACATTTTATTTTACTTGAACGACCGGTACACTGCCGTTTCGTGCCGCAGTCTCGCTACCGTCTATAGCGGTGTGCTAGATTTGCGCATCACGGCCCCTGCAGCAAAGGAGCTTGGGTCAACTGCTCTTTCAGTGCTTGAAAGGCTCTTTCGCATTCAAGGGTCCACTCAAATTTTTGGTTTCCCCGCAGTACTTTGAAGAAAGGTGCACACTTCTCTCCTGCCCTGGAGAGGAACCTGCTAAGCTCGACCAGCTTCTCCGTGAGGCGCTGAACCTCCTTTTCATTCCTTGGAGACCCCAACTTTATGATGGCATTGACTTTGTCTGGATTCGACTCCACTCCCGCTGGGGTTAGCAAATGGCCTAGGAACTTCCCCCGACTAGCCCCGAAGACACACTTCAGGGGGTTGATCTTCATCTTGAATTTTCTCAATGTTGTTGGGTATATTGCCCTCAATATTACCTTGATTTGAAGAAGCATCACTCTCAATGCTAAGGACATATTGTATTTAACAAAGCTATACTTATGTAGGATATACAGGCACAGGTGACTCAAAAGGAAGTGCCAAACATGGCCTTAGATAAGAAGAAATCATCTACAAGAAGATGAAAATCTGTCTCAGCAGAACCGCTGAGACGAAGGATCAGAACCGCTGAGACGAGGAGCCGTCTCAGCGGATCCACTGAGAAGGAGACTGGAGCAACCGCTGAGACTGGAAGCTATCTCAGCCCAACCGCTGAGACTGGAAGCTGTCTCAGCCCAACCGCTGAGACAGATCCAAATGTGCTGATGGGATCTACTTTTGGCGCAAACGACAATAAAAAGGGAAAAGCAACTCCAATCTGCCCTATACTGTGTCAGGAGGATCGATATAGCCGTTGAAGCCTTCTGAAGGTATAAAAGAAGAATCTAGGGCACAACAACGAGCACTGTTCCATTGAAAAGCTTTTGCTGCACGCCACAATCGAGCATTCACGTTTCAGCCAGTTGAAGTTGTTCTCTGAAGCTGAAGTTAATCTTCTAAGGGAGATTAGTTAGCTCTTCCTATACAAACTCAAGAAGGGCAAGTTGATCTTCTGCTTTGCTGAAGGAGAAGATCAAGGTGATTCAAATCTGAAGCTGCTGTTTTTCAGATTTGAAGAAAGAATTCAGAAGACGAAAGAGTAGACCTTTTGTCTTCTGTATTTAGCTCAAACTCTATTATATCTTTGTAAGGCATTTTTGCCTGAGTGAAAGGTTGTTGAGCCTGTGTGTAAAGCTGTGTTGACAGCTTGAGTGGTAGGACTTCTTGATAGGTCTGAGGTAGGAAATCTGTGGGATTTCTGAGTGGTAGGAGTTACATAACTCTGAGCTGTAGGGCTGTTGAGCCTGAGGTGTAGGGCTGTTGAGCCTGAGGTGTGATGAGTCCCATATATATATATATATATATATTTGGACTCATTTTGGCTGATATTCTAGTCTTTGCACCACATCTTAGGCACGTTTTAATTCATATGTTTTATTCCATGCTAGGTGCACTATTAAGCTCATTTCGATGTCCAATTGCATTCCTTGTTGTTGGGGGTACCCCTTCCTTTCTTTTATGTTTTTCTGATGCTGGACGTGTATTCCCAGCTGTTATATCTTGTATGCAGGTGACCTGATCGTCCCGTTTTCCCCAGAAGTAATTTCTATGCATATCGCACGGTCGTGCATTTCCTTGACGCACGGTTGGTTACGGTCGTGCGTTTGTGTCTGGGCAGAAAATGGAGCGTCGGAGTTTACTCATGCGTTTTGACGCACGGACGAATTCGCCCGTGCGTGAGTAAAATGCACGGTCGACTTGTGTCTTTGTGATTTTGGAGCGTCGGAGTTTACTCGTGCGTTTGAACGCACGGGCGGTATTGGTCATGCATGATCAAATTGCACGGGCGGCTCAGCTTCTTCCCCAAGCCATATTTTATCCGTTAATATCGCACGGTCTACGCACGGTCGTGCGTTCGACCGTGCGTGACCATTTTTCAGCCTGTTTGCTATAAAAAGCAGGAATCGAGGCAGTCAACGGGAGGAGCGATAGAGAACGACCTGGAGCAATTCAGAGAGTGGGAAATCTCTTCCTTCCCGCTGTTCTTAAGGGCTGAAGGCTTCCCCTTCATCTCCTCCACCATCAAGGCCATTTCCGGTGATTTCCACCTCCATCCTTCCATCTGGGAGCATTAGGAAGCTTCATCCACCATTAGCTCAAGATTCCTCACCAAGGAGACCAAGGAAGCGCTGAAGATCGTAGGAGCGGTGACAGCCTCCTTCGAGCCAAGCTCACCATCTGAGGGCCGAGTCCGGAGAGAGCCTGACAACCTCTCATTCCGGCCGTGAACCCAAGCCGTGACATCTTCTTTGTGGTCCTCTCTAACCTTGAATGCTTATACTTCAATTTTGTGTTGTATGAACACGTGTTAAGCTAATCTTAAGGAGTTTTGCTTTCCTTCATATGCACTGATGTTGTGGTGGCATGAATAGCCCCTTTGTTCCTAGTGATTTTCTGTGCTTCGTTGTGGGTGAAGCCACTAGAAATTGCTAGTGGTGATGTTTTGAGAAGAGGTGTGTGCGACCCTCAACCGTCATAGTGATTTCCCGTCCACGTGCCTTCCGAAGCACGGCATCGCGGCCGTTGCACCCATCTCGCCTTGCGAAGCGGAGTTTTGACCCGCATCTTTCTTCATTCTGCAATAGCGTAGGAAACCAAATCAAACCCCACGTTGTTACTTATTACTCCTTTTAACTGATTTCCTGTTTAGAACAAATCGTACTACCCAACTTGCGGTCCTTTGAGAACGATATTCGGGGAGTTCCTCCCTATTCTATTACTTGAGCGACCGGTGCACTGCCGTCGTATCGCATTTCGTGCCTGCTAATTAGCAGTGCCGAAATAGCGCATCAAGTTTTTGGCGTCGTTGCCGGGGACTGCAAGCGTGTTTGATTTGTTTTTATTTGGAAATTCGTTTTAAGATATTTTGTTTTCCTTCAGTATGCTATTTTCTTCTTCTTTATCATGTGGGCGCATTTGAATATTCGATGGCGTTGGTGTGGAGACACATCCCACGCTAGTGATAGGTCCCAAAGAATATGGTGTTGTTCAGAAACCGTACGGGTCCCATAAATCTTTTGGCTCCTCTACTGCGCCTCCGTTGTCGCACTATTACGTGGCTACCGCACCTTGGGTGCCGGCTAAGCCGGTGAGACAGTGTTTATTTTGCAAAAGTAGAGAGCATGCCTTGAAGGACTATGCAGATTACCTTCGCCAATTGGAGGATGACGATGAGCCGGATATCCGGATCGTCCCATCCTCAAATTTGGCGAACACAGCTCCTTCCTCTGGTTACGTGTCACTTCCACCTTCACTTCTTGAAGTCTCTGGAATCGACACGTGCATCAGTGCCCCTCTTGACTCCGTTTCTGACGCGACCCCCCATACCTCTTCGATCCACGTACCACTTTGTGTGGATTTGTGCCCTTGTGTGGAGAGTGAGCTCGAACTCTCAAGTGGCATGTCTTCTCCCACTACACACGAATCTACATCTATTTTTGATATTGTGATTGAGGTCAATTTGCAGGATATTGCAGACCTGCGCGGTGACGTGCCCACTCTCATGAAGGAGGACCGTCTCGATTGTGCTGAAGCAAACATTTCAGTTCAGTGCGAGGAAGTCCAAGTGATAGAGGAGGCCATTGCGTGCGCTGTTGAGTCTAGTGAAATCTTCGATGATCTCATAAGTTTATCATTGCCGCACCACATGGTGGATGAAGCCAGGATTATCCCCTCAGATGAGATTTCTTTTAGTTTTTCTTCTAATTTATTTCCTGACCCCCTTTCTTTTCGTACAAGTATGCAGGATGTCCCTCCTATGGTTGATCAGATCTTATGCATGGAGAAGCCGAAAGCCTGGCGGGATGAGGAAGGTACAGTGAAGAAACATCTTGTTTCCTCATCATCGTTGGTGCTTCCCTTTGAGGATTGGTTACAAGGGGGCAAGCGGTTCTTCGTTGAAGACATAATACTGGAGGAGAAGAAGAGAGAGAAAAAGGATGAGATCTGGGGTTGGAGGCTGAGCATCCTACTTAATTTCCACCCCTACTACCAGGTCCCCAGACCATTTTCTTTCATCAGTTGTTACTATTTCAAATCAGCTTATAGCTGATCTATTTTGAGCATGTAATAGTAATTAGGATTTATTAACTTTTGCTTAGTCCTAGACTTTATAAACAGCTTTAATACAGGTATTTGGTCCACCTTAAAGGACGTTAAACAAAAGGGCTTCTTGGGAGACAACCCATGGGAACCACCCGGTTCCGTCTATCTTTTTAATCCTTTTGCGTATTGTTATTTCAGTTTTGCTAACAATGTAAGTGAAGCTATGCTCTCGCATGGAAGGAGATTTATTTTTAAAGAAATTTGGATTACCGCACTTCTGGCATGCTCCTTTGTGAGCATAGGTCAACTCTTCCCCTCTCTTACTTATGTTTGAATTACTTATTTTAGATGTTCTCAATCAAGTCTGGGGGAGAGAGCGAGTTGTGCACGTGCACGCATGTTGCATGTCATGCTAGAATGTGCTGAGTTAGGATTTATATTTTGTTGCATACACATGCACCTAGTTCACGCGCACTTGATCACGCGTGCTTATTGGGTATCGCTGCGAGGTTTTCCCGCTCATAAGAATTGAATTGTTAGTGTTTGAGTGAGGAGTAGAGAAAAATGTTGACTCGAGTAGTGCTCTAGTCAAGTGCTCCCGTCACGCCTAGAAATTCAATTAGAGTAGAATGAAATTCAGAATTATAATTTAGTTATTTCTCTTATAGTAGATGAAATTTATTTTACTTTAGTGGTGAATCCGGTGAATCCAACGGTAGCATAAGGTCGAGTGTAGCAAACTAGTAGTAGCTTATTACTAGGGTCGGAAGGAAGGACAACCTTTCTCGGTGGATAGAACTTGCACTAGGCGACTCTCGACACGATTGTGTTGAAGTACTCGTCATAAAATGTGATATAGGCCATTTCTTGATCCGGTTGAGCTTTGGAAATCCTTACCTACGTAATCACCGTTGCAAGCCCACTTGAGCCTACCTTTCCTCCTTGTTTAGCTCCACTAAAAATTTAACCAAAGCCATACGACCGAACCTATTTGCGCACCAACCGATGAGCTGAAAGAAATTTCTGTTTCGATCACATTTGGTGTCATCTGTGTTATGTATGGCAGCTTTGAATTAGCTAAAGGAGCCGTTTTATTGTGCTTAAAAAAGTGTTATTTTGTCGAAAAGAGAAGAAAAAAATAATAAGGTTGTGTAAAAATAATTTTCTCTCAGCAAATTCTATTTTTATCTGGCTCAGCACGCACCTAGTGTTCAGTTGAAGTCTGGGGGTGTCATGTAATTACTGAAAATATTGTATTGGTGATTGTTATTATCTTGAGTGCTCAGGTTGTGTTAAGTGCGATTCCCATCGTCCTTCTACTTACCTAGCCTATACTCAACCTAAGCCCAATAATTGCCTATAAGTCCTATTGATTTTAGACACGAGTCGTTTCATGCAGTAGATAGAGTGCGGACGTGCAAGCCTATGGACACCGACTTTGATGGATTTCTTAGGAGTTTGTCCCTAGCTTCGATTCGAGTAATACTCTACTCATTAGTCACGCTATTTTCCTTTTTTTGCGCGACCAAAAGATTCACCAGGATTCACCATCCAAGTAAATTAAATTTCAATTTACTATTTTAGAAATAATTAGATACAATCTTGAGTTTAATTCTGTTCTAATGCATTTCTATGCGCGAGAGCATGCGACTTCGCATTGTTCTGTACCGCTCAAACTCATGCTAACATTCAATTGTTCCGACAGGAGAGCTGAATAGTTTGCCCGAGACGAGCAAATGGTTAAGTCTGGGGTTGTGATGAGTCCCATATATATATATATATTTGGACTCATTTGGGCTGATATTCTAGTCTTTGCACCACATTTTAGGCACGTTTTCATTCATATGTTTTATTCCATGCTAGGTGCACTACTAAGCTTATTTCGGTGTGCAATTGCATTCCTTGTTGTTGGGGGTAAGCACATGGTGCTCCCCTTCCTTTCTTTTATGTTTTTCTGATGATGGACGTGTATTCCCAGCTGTTATATCTTGTATGCAGGTGACCTGATCGTCCCATTTTCCCCAGAAGTAATTTCTGTGCATATCGCACGGTCGTGCGTTTCCTTGACGCACGGTCGATTGCGGTCGTGCATTTGTGTCTGGGCAGAAAATGGAGCGTCGGAGTTTACTCGTGCGTTTTGACGCACGGGCGGATTCGCCCGAGCGTGAGTAAAATTAACGGTCGACCTGTGTCTTTGTGATTTTAGAGCGTCGGAGTTTACTCGTGCGTTTGAACGCACGGGCGGTATTGATCGTGCGTGATCAAATCGCACGGGCGGCGCAGCTTCTTCCCCAAGACATATTTTATCCGTTAATATCGCACGGTCTGCGCACGGTAGTGCGTTCGACCGTGCGTGACCATTTTTCAGCCTGTTTGCTATAAAAAGCAGGAATCGAGGCAGTCAACGGGAGGAGCGATAGAGAACGACTGGGAGCGATTCAGAGAGCGGGAAATCTCTTCCTTCCCGCTGCTCTTGAGGGTTGAAGGCTTCCCCTTCATCTCCTCCACCATCAAGGCCATTTCCGGTGATTTCTACCTCCATCCTTCCATCCGGGAGCATTAGGAAGCTTCATCCACCATTAGCTCAAGCATTCCTCACCAAGGAGACCAAGGAAGCACTGAAGATCGTAGGAGCGGTGACAGCCTCCTTCGAGCCAAGCTCACCATCTGAGGGCCGAGTCCGGAGAGAGCCCGACAACCTCTCATTCCGGTCGTGAACCCAAGCCGTGACTTCTTCTTTGTGGTCCTCTCTAACCTTGAATGCTTATACTTCATTTTTGTGTTGTATGAACACGTGTTAAGCTAATCTTAAGGAGTTTTGCTTTCCTTCATATGCACTGATGTTGTGGTGGCATGAATAGCCCCTTTGTTCCTAGTGATTTTCTGTGATTCGTTGTGGGTGAAGACACTAGCAATTGCTAGTGGTGATGTTTTGAGAAGAGGTGTGTGAGACCCTCAACCGTCATAGTGATTTCCCGTCCACGCACCTTCCGAAGCACGACATCGCGGCCGTTGCACCCATCTCGCCTTGCGAAGCGGAGTTTTGACCTGCATCTGTCTTCATTCTGCAATAGCGTAGGAAACCAAATCAAACCCCCCGTTGTTACTTATTACTCCTTTTAACTGATTTCCTGTTTAGAGCAAATCGTACTACCCAACTTGCAGTCCTTTGAGAATGATATTCGGGGAGTTCCTCCATATTTTATTACTTGAGCGACCGGTGCACTACCGTCCTATCACATTTCGTGCCTGCTAATTAGCAGTGCCAAAATAGTGCATCAAGGTGTAGGGCTGTTGGGCCTGAGGTGTAGGGCTGCTGTGCCTGAGGTAGGATCACTCTTGATCTGACAAGTTCTGAGGAACTTGTGGTGTAAGCTCAAGGAGCTGAGATTGGAGTTTTTGGCCTTGTCTAACTCATTGTTAGAAAGGTGAGGGGGGGAAAGAGGACTACTCAAGACACCCTGTCTTGAGGAACCTCTATAAATCCTTGTGTGATTTCTGTGTTTGAGTTTTCTGCAGCTAGATACATTAGGATTATATAAAGAAAATAAGTAAAACCTATTCACCCCCCCCCCCTCTAGGTATTATTGACTACACCTATATAAACTATCAAGTGGTATCAGAGGGTGGTTGATCAAAAGGACTTAACAGTCTGATTAGATCCTATACAGGAGTAGTCAAATCTGAAATCCAATGGCCAACAGTGGAATGAAGAAAGAGTTGGGATCAATGAAGTTGCCCATATGCTCCAAAGAAAACTTTGGTGTATGGAAGCAAAGGGTAAGGCTATTCATGGAAGCCTCAGACCCAAGGATTTTTTTGACTGTCAAAAATGGTCCTTATACCTTTGCGAAAGTCTCCACTATTGACCCTACTAGAAAAGTACTTAAGATATTTTCTGAGCTGACTAATGATGAGATAGCACTGTACACTATGGACAAGAGAGCCCAAAACATAATAGTAAATGCCATTGATGACACTACATTTCAGAACTTGGTACACTACCAAACTGCCAAGGAAATGTGGGACACATTGGTTGTTTATATGGAGGGAACAACTGAAGTAAGGGATGATAGAAAGTCACTCCTCAATCAGGAGTATGAAGCCTTCAGACAGCTGAGCCAGGAGAATATCTCCATGTGCTCTAAAAGATTCTTTAGGATTGTAAATGAACTAAGAACCTATGGAAGGGCATTCACAGATTATGTACTTAATGACAAGTTTCTTAGATCTCTAACTAGAGATTGGGACACTAAAATATGTGCAATCAGAGAAGGGGCAAGGCTTGGAGAAACCCCTACCCATACACTGTTTGGGAAACTACTCTCATATGAGATGCAGCTCTCTACAAGAAAGGAGGAGGACACTTCCTCCAGGGCTCACACAAGGGAGAGATCTGTTGCTCTCAAAGCTAAAAGCTCTAAGAAGAACAAGGTTAGAGTGCAGTCACCTCCAAGAAAGGTTGTTGAATCTGAGAAATCTGAGAGCTGCAATTCAGACAGCTCCTCTTCAGATGAGGAGTTTGCTGCCTTCACAAGGCGGTTCAAGAAGATGATCAGGAGGAAACAATGGAAGAATAAACCTTCCTCCTCTTCTCATCCCAAGAAGGATCATTACAGATCTGAGAGGCAACATCCCAAAGGGGACAGGTATGACTCTAAATCTAGTAAACATGTTTCAACTAACATAATTTGCTATTGCTGTAGTAAGCCTGGACATGTCATTGCTGACTGTCCAGTAAAGAGAAAGGAAAGAGGTGACAAGAAACCTCATCACCAGAAGGAAAGGAAGGGAGAAAATCCTTCCTAGCTAAGAAAGGCAAAAGCTGGAGTGAATCTTCATCTTCATCTTCAGATTCAGATGGTGAGGAGGAAGCCTACTTGGGGCTGTTTGCTGATCAGGAGGAAGAAGACTGTCCTGCTGCCAGGATAGGAATCAGGGCCCCTCTATCACATTCAGATAGTGATGTAGAGGAGGATGAGGACACTCTAGAAGATCATGGGCTGATGGCTATAACTGAAAATGAGGATAGCCATAGCAATTCAGAACATGAGCAGGTATTGATACACTGCATTTCTTCTTCTTCTGATTATGAAACAGGTCCAGAATCTGAATCCCCTCCATCTAAAGTTGGAAGTGAATCAGATTCTGAGGAGGATGTCAATCAATTGATTGATAGGTATGGTGCACTCCTGGAAGCTCTGAAAAAGAGCAAAAAGCTAGCCAAGAGGCAAGCCCAAGAAATTACTTCCCTAAAGCAATCAAAATCTGAGTGCATTGAGCATGCTACCCAGCTTGCTCTAATGAGAAAGGATATTGGCAAGCTAAGGGGAATGTCAATCATCCATGTGGGTACCATAAGCCACAAGAACAAGATCATTAAAGATCTTGAAGAAAAGCTCCTCAAGGAGAGGATGCTAGTGGCTAAGTTCTCCAAGCCCAAGACAGTGCAGCCTATTATTGACACCTTCAACTCCCATGACATGAGAGGTGTTGGTTTCAACAAGGAGGTAGCTACTAGCAACAATAAGGGAAAGGTCAAGGACTCAAAAGAATCTAAGACCTCCTTTGTTAAAGTCTTGATGCCCTCAAACAAGTATGATCAAGAAAGTGTTCATGGTCACTTATTAAATGGAAGTTCCTATAACTTGAGCAAGAATGCTCACAGCTATAGAAATAGAAAGGAGTTAGGCTTGAGTGCCTTCAAGGCTCTGCATGAGGAAATTCAAATGGCCCATCATGGACCCTTTATTTTATGAACCTCAGCTCCTTCACTCAAGATAACTAAGGCTGTCAATTCTAAACATTGTTCAGCAAAGTCCATGGCTGTTGACTGTCCTGTAACCAAGACAAAAAGCCCAGTTTCTGCTGCCATCCACACATGTTTAGATACCAAGCTAAAGGGTGCTGATGTCAAACAAAAACAGGCTGCCTTGACTGATTATAGGAAGGTAAAAATCCATGCCTTTACTAATAAGAAAAAGAAAATAGCAGTTGCATCCCCTACTGAACAGAAACAGGAAGCTTCATCTTCCAGGACTGTTCAGAAGAGGATATATAATATATATGAGTGTTGGTGCTGTGGCAAAGTGGGACACTTTGCAATTGATTGTTGGCATAACCCCAAAGTGCCAAAGGCAAAGATTGAACCTCAAGCCAAACCATCCCTTTCTAGGAATATCCCCAATGGTGTTAACATGAACCTAGGACCCAAAGTCATTTGGGATCCTAAGGTACATTAAATTTTGTGTTGCAGGTTAGTTAAAGTACCAGTCTCAACCAAATATGGTACTTGGATAGTGGGTGCTCAAGGCTCATGACAGGAACTAAGGATCTTCTAAAGGATTACCATCCAGTGAAGAATGGACCCAAAGTTATCTTTGGTGGATCTGAAAAGGGAGTCACCAAAGGATATGGTATGATTTCAAATGTCAGAGTCTCAATCACAAGGGTAGCTTATATTGAAGGGTTGCAACACAACCTTGTAAGCATAAGCCAACTATGTGACTTAGGCTATGTCATTGAATTCCACAAGGACAAGTGCTTGATCAAAAAGTCTAATGACTTGGAAACCATTCTCTCAGGCACTAGGAATGGAAATGTTTATTGCTTAGACTTCATTTGCAATTATTCTATCTCTTCTGTGTGCCTTGTAGCTAATGAAAGTGAGTCACTTTGTGTCCAATGGCACAAGAGACTTGCCCACATTAACTATAAGATAATGTATAGATTATTTTCTAAAAAACTTGTTAGAAATAATCCTAAACTAAAATGTGTTAAAAGTGATCCCTGTCATGCTTGCCAAATGGGTAAGCAAACTAGGACCACCTTTAAAAGTATTGGCTCCAAGGATACTAAAAGGTGTTTATACCTATTGTTGAAACCGATTTCTCGATCTCTTGTGGAGCTCGGGGCCCTCACCGAAATGAGAGGCAGCTAGCCCTTACCGGTCCCTCGGGAGAGGTAAGGCCGATGATTCGAGCAAAGAACAAAGACCCTAGTCTCAGCGAGGAGGTCCCTCCACTAACCCGGAAGATCGTTGAGCGCTTCCCCTCCCAAGCCAAAGCTAAGACTCGGGCACCTTGGAGAGCTAGAGAGCCCAAACCAAAGCGACCTAGGGAGAGAAGAGCTCAAAGATAATGAACCGGTTCTTTTCCAAGGTGCCCTTTGAGGTCTATTTATAGATTTTAGTTTTGTGGTCTGTCAATAACCAAATCCCGCTGTCCATTCTCACTATCCGCACACCGGATTGGTCTGCTAACAGCCAAACTCCGCTATTCGGAGAGGCTAAACGCAGACCACCGGGGGCCTCTTGGTAAAAATCCCTTCCTGGACTTTTACGGGGCGAGCCAGCCCGCTTCGCGACCTCCCTCGCGAGTGGAGCTCGCGAGCCTCTGGGTCGGCGAACCCCAGAGGTATTATCGACACATTACATGGCTCGCTCGCCTGCACTACCTTGGCGAGTCCCAGGATGACTATCCGCTCTCACTCTAGGCGGGCTCGCCTAGCGAACTCCTTCCTCAACTGGTTGGGCTCGCCAATTGCGACCCGGTCAAGCCCCAAAATGGCTATCCGCACCCCAAAATGGCTAACTGTACCCCAGGTGGGTCTGCTAACGACCAAGCTCCGCTGTTTGAGGAAGCTAAGGGCAGACCACCGAGGGTAAAATGATAAATTGACCCTACTGATTTATGGATAAGGGATTGCGAGAATATTACGATCGGAGCTCTCGCCTGCCTTCTCGCGGATCCTGTCCGCGACCCCTCCTCTAGGGGGTAGCGTTGCGAGAACCCCGCTAAAGGAGCTCTCGCGAGCCCTCTCGCGAATACCGCCAGCGGCATCCCCTTTGGAGGGTTGCCTTGCGAGGACCGCGCTAGCCCATTTTGGTGGTCTGCTGAGGTCTTGTCGGCTGGGGGTTAATCTCAGCGAGGTCTGGATCTCGCCACTCCCGTTTCGCTTGATTTCTTTATCCGGCGAATATCGGGGTTGTACACAATCCCCGCTCTTCGCGAGGACTAATGTCTTCGCGAAGAATCGTCCAACCCCTGATATTCGACCGCTCCTGGATGACCTGTCAGGAATCTTTTGTGGGACCCACCATGCAGGCTATAAATATCATCCCGAACCCCCATGGGTGAGCGTCGCTTCTTTTCCTTCCTTTCCCGTTCTAGCTGCCGGGAGATGCCGATTTCCGAAGAGGCAGAGGCTCGCCTGAGGGCGATGAGAGCCGGCGGGCTACCTCCCATGACCAGGGTACCCTCCTGGATGAACCGGCAGCCTCCCGCCCAGTCGCCAAAAACCAAGAAGGCGAAGGCGGTTCGCCTCTCTGGAGACGACTCCGTGACGCTGGACTCCTCCCCGGATGATCGCCGCCCCGAGAAGGTATGAGTTGTTCGAATTCACGTCTATAAATTGCTCTTCATTCATTTTCACTCGCAGGATACTTTGCCGAGCGAGATTTGTGAGGAACGTGCTGAGGGGTCTCGGAAAAGCCCGCAGGTGGACATGAATTTCGCAGAAAAAGACACCATTGGTACGATCTGGATCTCGCATGCTGTAATATTTATGTCTAAACCTATGATCTCTGTTACTATTTTCTTACAGTCCTGCCTCTGAAGTCCCCGATCCGCCCGTCGTCGCGACCTCCATCTCCGCCTCCTCCAGATAAAATCGTAGAGAAGCCCGGGTTCCAGCTCCTCACGAGTGAGGAGACGGGTGGCTCCGCACCGCCAAAGATTCCCCCGACCAACAGTACAGCCTATCCTGCCGGACTGGGCAAATCCCTCTACCCCCATTATGGAAACGTGTTTCAGGGCCGACCTTCGGGTTCTCGCCCCCCTCTAGGTAAGTGTTATGACCTCGCCGACAATTTACGTGATCTTTCGCTCACTATCTGACCTTGGGAGATCTCGCAGATACTGCCGAGAACCCGCACACCGATTCCGAACTGGGCGACGACGAAATGTCCCCCCTTCCTGATCAGGTGGAGGACTTCTTAGGGGATCCGCGAGATCCTGAGATGATGAAACAGCGGGCCGCGGAGCTTTTGCGAAAGCATGGGCGAATGCTGATGGACCTCAACATGCAGGCGAGACGGGACAGGGAAGCTGCCGAGGATAGACATGCAGTCCTGATGGAGGAATGTGCGAGGCTCCGGCAAGCAAGACAGCGCGATCAAGATGAGAGCGCTACGACGCCGGAAGTGCACATAGCGAGGATGAGAGATTACGCTTATCTCACGGATCGAGAGGGTCGTTTGGCGGAAGAATACTACAATTCTAGGGTACCGCCGAGGTCCGGGTCGCGGGGTGGCGGCCGGTGGAAATGGATCCACCACGATTCTCGCTAACTGTTTTGTTGTGGAATCGTTATTAACGGGTGTGGCTGTTTTAGACAATCTCGCCATGGCTCGCAACTCGCATATTTGCCATTCATATGTTAGCTTTATTTCTACTGACAATAAGTGGTACCCGCTTTTTATTATTTCTCGCGTGGCGCTAGCAAGTCTACTTCATTTTCGTATCATATTGTTCGCGTGCGGACCCTCTGTTCTCGCCAAATATATCTCTCGAAAGTGTCGTTTATACTGACCCCGCAGGTTTTTCCCGCTTGCGGACATGATGTGATGTTTTTTGTTGATACGTGTGCTCGCTGACGCTTGGACTTCTTCCCGCCCTTTTTGTTTTGGCTATTAATAAGCGGTCTTTATCGAGCCAACCACCGCATTTATTCTCGATCTTCTTCTTCTTCTGTTGCAGAGCTCTCGCTGTTTCTCGTTCTCGCCTTCTTCTACTTCTCGCAGGTTTACTAGATGGGTGGTGATGCGGAATCGGAGGGCCGGCGAAGGGTTGCGAAGGCCTTCGCCGAGCATGGCTTTTTTAATTGTAACTTAACCGATGAGGAGTACTTCAGCGCGGTTGCTGATTACGTCACCCCCCCATTCGAGGCACGCCGCCCTAGCGAGGACGACGTGATCAACGATCCGTTGGTCGACGAGTTGGCTATCCCCATCGCTCACTTCGCGGTTGGCTTGCGCCTTCCATTGTGGCCGGAAGTTCGCCAGGTAACCACTGTTCTCGCTTACTTCCTATTTATTTTGCCATTCGAGTCTCGCTTACCGCGTGGATTAATCCCGTTTTCGCTGCCCGTTAGGTGCTCAAGCATTACGGCGTGGTTCCCGGCCAGCTCACACCCAACGCCATGGCGGTGGTCACTGCTTTCGCTTGCTACCTCCGCGAGGAGCGAATCGAGTTCAGCCTCCCCGTCTTCAGAAAAGTATTCTCCTTCCGCGCCTACAAGGATGGGACAGCCTATTTCGTGGGTACAGGCCCGAAAGTGGTTGAGATCGTCAACAAGGCCCACTTCTGGGCCCAAAAGTTCATCATCGTCAGGGGGAACTTTGGCAACATTCCCTTCTCGCCGATCCAACATGGCGAGACTACCTATCGGCCCACCGTCCTCGGCGGCCACGAAGCCCTCCTCCATCAGTTCCTCAATAAGAAGAACTTCGAAGTTGTCTACCTCCGCCGCAACCTGGACTCGTTGCTTCCGGTCCTCGCCGGAGAAGGTAAAGATCCCTGCCTAACATTTGTCTCAATTCGCTAGCCTGTCATGCTCATCCGTATCTATTTATAGGCGAGCGAGATCTTCCCCTCCATCCCCCTTACGCGAGCAACCGTAAGTCCGATGCTACCATGTCTCTCGCTACCATGGGGGCGGAAGCCTGCTGAGGCGATGTTACCCCCGCCGAGCCCTCCTCTCGCAAGAGACAGGGAGCTTCCGGCGGTCATGGTGCCCCCGCAAAGTCTCCGCCAAAAAAGAGAAGCAAGAAAAGCGCGGCCTCGGTCGCTCCGTCAAAAAGTAAGGAGCCTCGCGAGGCTTCCTTCGACGAGTTTGACCTCACCGGTCTCTTGGTGGGCGAGGACGAAGAGCCTGGCCCGGAGGTGGTCAGGACCTCAGTTCCCCCCATCCCGGTGAATCATTACAACTTCGGGCTCGGCCAGAGGCGTCGAGATGAGACTGGCGAGCCCCTTGTTACTTGGAAACCAGAGACCAACAGGGTGGACATCTCTTCTATCCTCCCCTCCTGGGTGGAGAAGGAGACCGTTAGTGGCCATGCCTTCGACTTCTCGTTCGCACTCTATGGTCGCGAAGATGCGGGATCTTACAAGGATGAGACCGCGAGGACCCTCGCTTATGAGAGCGCGAGGTCCCAACTGCGTTCTTCTGAGCTCGCCCATATGACGGGGAGGCGTTGCTTACAACTCGAGCTTCAGAATGTGGAGCTCGCAAGGGCCTACCAGGGAATTCTTGCCGAGAATACGCAGCTGAAGGAGAAGTTGCTCGCCGCGGAGGGTAGGGTGGTGAGTCACCTACAGTCCCCACTTCCTTTTTCCCCTAGCCCTTTCATCTCTCTAACTGGACTCGCTCGCAGGATGTCGAGGTCGCCGGGAGGGCCAACGCTCGCATCAAGGATTTGGAGAGCGAGGTGGCCGGGCTGAAGACCCTAAACAGCGACCTTACCTGCGCCGTTGTTCCCCCCTCGCCTCGCCGTTTGAAAGAAGACCGGCGAGCGCGAGACGAAGAAATCCGTGTGGGATCGATAGAGTCGGCTCGCTACATTTTCTCGGTGGCGAAGGCAATCGGCCTTTTGGAGGATGATGCGGCCGACATGACTCTAGAAGACATCGTCCCGGAGCTCTTCCTCCCTCTTCCGCCAGTGAAGGATAGTGACGAAGAAGAAGGATCCGCGGACGATTCCTGAATCTCGCCGCTACATCCCCTTTTGTGTTTGTAATTTTTGATTGGCGAGGTCGCCACAAATTGTAACCGAACTATAAAGTGTTGAATGCAAATTTTGCTTTGCTCATCTTGCCTCGCCTTTTCTGTCTTGTTATTTGCATGCATTGAATGTCTCGCCCTTGTTTATCTCATCCTCAGTCTTCGCGGAGGTTATTCTCGCCATGATTATTTTCGCTCCACGCGTTATTGAATAGATAGGTATAGGGTACTTTGGCTACTCGGGCCTTTCGTTGGTTGCCTTAGGATTATTACCTGTTTAATCCCACGTATTTTCTCTAGAATTCGCAAGGTATTTTTCCCCTTGGCGAGGGCTCCCTCCTTACCTAGTGCCGGAGACCTTTTTGCCGAGGACCAGATGCATGATATTGATCTGCGCCACTCTCATAGTATTGCACGCGACCTTTTTTAGCTGAGCGAGCCGGCCCAACGAGCGAGAAGGAGTTGGCCATTGCAAAGACCTGTTCTCCTTCCGGCCTCTCCAGAGATCAACCAGAACCCCCCGTCTAGGTGAGAGCCCGGGAGCGGAATCGATCTGGGGCAATCCAGCACCAATATTTCCAACCTTGCCAGCCTCTCCAGAGATCAACCAGAACCCCCCGTCTAGGTGAGAGCCCGGGAGCGGAATCGATCTGGGGCAATCCAGCACCAATATTTCCAACCTTGCCAGCCTCTCCAGAGATCAACCAGAACCCCCCGTCTAGGTGAGAGCCCGGGAGCGGAATCGATCTGGGGCAATCCAGCACCAATATTTCCAACCTTGCCAGCCTCTCTAGAGATCAACCAGAACCCCCCGTCTAGGTGAGAGCCCGGGAGCGGAATCGATCCGGGGCAATCCAGCACCAATATTTCCAACCTTGCCAGCCTCTCCAGAGATCAACCAGAACCCCCCGTCTAGGTGAGAGCCCGGGAGCGGAATCGATCTGGGGTAATCCAGCACCAATATTTCCAACCTTGCCAGCCTCTCCAGAGATCAACCAGAACCCCCCGTCTAGGTGAGAGCCCGGGAGCGGAATCGATCTGGGGCAATCCAGCACCAATATTTCCAACCTTGCCAGCCTCTCCAGAGATCAACTAGAACCCCCCGTCTAGGTGAGAGCCCGGGAGCGGAATCGATCTGGGGCAATCCAGCACCAATATTTCCAACCTTGCCAGCCTCTCCAGAGATCAACCATAACCCCCCGTCTAGGTGAGAGCCCGGGAGCGGAATCGATCTGGGGCAATCCAGCACCAATATTTCCAACCTTGCCAGCCTCTCCAGAGATCAACCAGAACCCCCCGTCTAGGTGAGAGCCCGGGAGCGGAATCGATCTGGGGCAATCCAGCACCAATATTTCCAACCTTGCCAGCCTCTCCAGAGATCAACCAGAACCCCCCGTCTAGGTGAGAGCCCGGGAGCGGAATCGATCTGGGGCAATCCAGCACCAATATTTCCAACCTTGCCAGCCTCTCCAGAGATCAACCAGAACCCCCCGTCTAGGTGAGAGCCCGGGAGCGGAATCGATCTGGGGCAATCCAGCACCAATATTTCCAACCTTGCCAGCCTCTCCAGAGATCAACCAGAACCCCCCGTCTAGGTGAGAGCCCGGGAGCGGAATCGATCTGGGGCAATCCAGCACCAATATTTCCAACCTTAGTACCGCAGCAGTTGAAAGCATAATAAATGAGAGTGAGATGTTGATTGAATAACAAAATAAAGTTTTCAAGGGTAGAATCGTTTCAAATCATCCCCACTCCGAGCCCGGTCAAGGGGCATCCCTTCCACATCCTGGAGGTGATACCCCCCCCCCCCCCGACTTGAGCACCTCGCTTACAATATACGAGCCTTCCCAGTTGGGGTTAAGCTTACCCACTGTGGCCCCTCTGCCGGCCGCATCGACCTTTTTCAGGACTAGGTCCCCTTTCTGGAAGTGCTTGATCCGGATATGTTTGTCAAAATATCGAGCCATCCGCCTCTTGACTTCTTCCTGCCTGATGGTGGCTAAGTCCAGGAGTTCTTCCACCAGGTCCAAGGATTGCCTCTGCTCGGCATTGTTACCTTCTAGCCACTCTTCATCCCCCCCCCCGCATGCAGCGGTCACCCGGGGGGTCTTTACCTCGAACTCTATGGGGAGAACGGCCTCGGACCCGTGGGAGAGCTTGAACGGAGTCTCCCCGGTGGCGGTATTCGGAGTAGTCCTCATGGCCCAGAGGACGGAGGGTAGTTGTTCCACCCAACTTCCTCGTAGGTTTTCCACTTTCTTTTTTAGCAGGTTGACGATTATCTTGTTCGCCGCCTCCACTTGCCCATTGCTCCTTGGGTGGTGGACTGAAGCAAACCTGAGGTCAATGCCGAGCTGTGTGCAAAAGCCGATAAACTCTTCACTCGTAAACTGTGGCCCATTGTCCGTTACTATGGCTAGAGGGAGTCCATGTCTGCAGATTATTTCCCCCCACACAAAATTCCTTACAACTTGAGAGGTTACCTTAGCTAGTGCCTTCACCTCTACCCACTTGGAGAAGTAGTCGATCATGACCAGCAGGAACTTCCTCTGGCCGCTGGCTTGGGGAAAGGGGCCGACCAGGTCCAACCCCCATATGGCGAAGGGCCAGGGGGCCGTGATAGTCCAGAGCCTTTGAGCGGGGAGGAGTTGGAGCGGAGCATAGAGTTGGCACTTCTGACACTTTCTTGTGAACTCTGCTGCATCCTTGCTGAGAGTGGGCCAGAAGTAGCCTTATCTCAACACCCTCCCTTCCAGGGTCCGACTCCCGGAGTGACTGCCGCACTCCCCGGAGTGGATTTCTTCCAGCACCCTCGGGACCTCCTTCTCGGAGACACAACGAGCCAGGAGTCCCGAGAGAGTCTTTCTATATAGCCCCCCTGCATGCAAAGAGTAGTATGCGGACTTATACCTGAAGCGCCTCTTGTCCACACCCTCTCCAGGGAACTGTCCGGAGGATAGGAAGGTGATGAATGGATCCATCCACGAGGCCTGCTGATCCACTTCCATCGACTCTCCCTCCTCGATGGAGGGCCGGAAGAGTTCCGAAGTCGTTCCCCCCGCTCGAGGACCGAACTTGGCTAGGAGATCCGCCTGGGTGCTCTCCTCCCTCGGCACATGTTTGATGGAGAAGGTGCGGAACTGCCCGATGACTCCCTTAACCTTCTCCAGGTATAGTAGGAGGGTTGGATCCTTTGCTTCAAACTCTCCTTTGATCTGGCATGCCACCACCATGGAGTCTTTGGAGACCTCCACGTCCTGCACACCCAGTTCCCGGGCCAGCCGAAGGCCCGCTATCACTGCTTCGTACTCCGCCTGGTTGTTGGTGATCGGGAAACGGATGTTTAAGGCTTGCTCAATCCGAGTCCCCTGAGGACTCACCAGGACTATTCCCCCCCCCCCCCCGAAGGAGTATTTTCCCGACGCTCCGTCCACCAACATCTTCCATGCTTCTGGGGGAGGTGGCTCGTGCTCCCCCACTTCGGCCGCGTAGTCGGCCATGAAGTCTGCCACTGCTTGAGCCCTGATGGATGTCCTGGGTACGAAGGTGATATTGAACTCGCTTAACTCCACGGACCACTTTGCCAACCATCCTGAGTGTTCCACCCCTTCCATGATTTTGCGGAGCGGATGGTCGGTCACTACTTTAATTGAATGGGCTTGAAAGTAAGGCCGGAGCCTCTGGGCCGATACCACCAAGGCGAAGGCTAACTTTTCTAGGATTGGGTATCGGAGTTCCGCCTTCTTCAGCACTCGGCTAACATAGTAGATTGGGAACTGTTTCTTCCCCTCCTCCCGGATTAGCACGGAACTTACTGCCTCGGATCCTACCCCTAGGTATAGAGATAGGTCCTCTCCTGGTCTCGGTCCCTGGAGCAGGGGGGTTTGAGTGAGTTGTTCTTTCAGGGCTTGGAAGGCCTTCTCGCACTCCGGGGTCCATTCGAACTTCTTATTTCCCCGCAGTACTTTGAAGAAAGGTGCACATTTTTCTCCCGCCTTGGAGAGGAATCTGCTGAGCCCAGCCAATTTCCCTGTGAGGCTCTGGACCTCCTTCGTATTTCTCGGCGACTCCAACTCCATCACCGCTTTAACTTTGTCCGGGTTGGGCTCCACTCCCGTGGGGGTGAGCAAATGGCCCAGGAACTTCCCTCGGCTTGCCCCGAAGACACACTTCAAGGGATTGAGCTTCATCTTGTACCGCCGCAGGGTCCTAAATGTCTCTTCGAGGTCTCGGAGGTGGGTCCCGAGGTCTCGGCTCTTAACCATGAGGTCGTCGACATAGACCTCTAAATTTCTTCCTTTCTGCTCGCGGAAGACCCTGTCCATCATCCTTTGGTACGTTGCCCCTGCGTTCCTGAGCCCGAAGGGCATCATCTTATAGCAATAACATCCATCCCCCGTGATGAAGGAAACATCCTTGATGTCCGGGGGATGCATGCGGATTTGATGGTAACCTGAAAAAGCATCTAAGAAAGACATTACAGAAAAACCGACGGCTGAGTCAACCAGCGCGTCGATTCTGGGCAAGGGGTAGCAATCCTTCGGGCATGCTTTATTAAGAAGTGAAAAATCGATACACATACGCCACTTACCTCCTTCCTTCTTCACCATAACGACGTTGGAGACCCAGCCTGGATACTGGATCTCCGATACAAACCCGGCTTGCAGGAGTTTGCCCACCTCTTCGCGGATGGGTCCCTCTAGCTTGTCCGCGACGGCCCTCCTCTTCTGACGGATAGGTCGGGCACCGGGGTCGAGGTTGAGGCGATGGCACGCCACATCCGCGTCGATCCCGGGCATTTCTGCGGCGCTCCAAGCGAAGACGTCCACGTTCTGTTGCACGCAAGCCAGAACCTCCGCTTGATCTCCTGGGCTGAGTCCTCCGCTGACCTGGACTTTTTCCACCACCCCCAGCCGGGTGATGACCTCGAGCTCCACGACCTCGTCCACGGCCTCCAACCGGGACTGCTCCCCCCAAGCCCCTTCTTCTTCGGCACCAGCGGGGGCTGGGATCTCTTCCTTGACTCCCTCCTCTAACACCATCAGCTCTTCCGCCCTTTCCTCCTGGGCCTTCTCCTCTTCTTCCTTTCTCTCCGCCCGGGGTATCTCAGCCACCCCTTCCTGGGCATGAACTTCACCTCCCTTCTTCTCTTCAGCCACCTCCAGACCTCCGGCTTCGGCCACCTCCTCCATCACCTTATCCCACTCCTCAGCTTCTCCCATCCAGGAGATGGTGTTGACAGCCGTCACGTAGCACTGTCTTGCCACCTTGGGACCCCCCCTGATCCGCACCTGGACCCCTCCGTCTTTGAACTTGAGGCACTGATGAAAAGTGGAAGGGACGCAGCGGAACGCGCTGATGAGTGGCCGTCCGAAGATGGCGCTGTAACTGCTCGGGGCGTCCACTATGACGAAGCGACAGTTCCGAGACTGCCCACCCAGGGTCACATGGAGCCCCACCCCTCCTTCTACCTCCTTCCTCTCCCCCGAAAATCCGAACAGAGGGACATCCGAGGCCAACACCCTTCTGGGTTCCACCTCCATCTTATCGAATGCCTTCTTGAAGATGACATTGACCGAACTCCCATTGTCCACTAGGATTCGGGAGACGGTGAAGTTCTCGATCGCCGTCTGGATAACCAGCGCGTCGCAGAACAGGTCTTCGTAGCTCGGCATGTCCTTTTGGGTGAAAATAATTTTTTCGACCGGGGGCGGAGCGGTGGATGTTGACGCTACGCTCCGGCAGTAGATGGTATAGAGACTAGCCTTGCGGGTTGCCTCCACCCCTACCCCCCCATGGATCACTCCGATCCATCCTCTATTCCCCAGATCTGCTCTATCCTCACATCTTTCCTCCTCCTCCTCCCGAGGTTCCACCTCCACGATCCTTAATGGTTGCTGCTGTGGTGGCACGGGCGCTCTGCCCCTCTTCACCTCCAGGAACTCTGGACAGGTGTCCGTGGAGTGGCCTTCCACATCGTGGAAGATGCAATATGGCACCGCCACTTCCCTTGCCCCGGTCTCTGCTATCCTGTTCCTCCTTCTCCTAGCGGCCGCTGTCTCCGCTTCTCCTCCCCTTCCCCTTCCTCTTCCCCGGCCAATCGCCATGGCCTGTTGAGGTGGGGGAGGCAACTGCATCGGGCCCTGCCTCCACCCCAACTGGGGGGGGTCTCCATTGACCTTCGAAGCGGTTACCCCTTCCTGGGCTGTAACCCCTTCCCTGCCCCTGCATTCCTCCACCTTGCGGCCTCCATCCCCCCTCCGGGGCCCGGGGCTCTTCTCTTCTTCTGACCTCTTGCTGCCTCATCTCCGGCTCACTGAGCTTTGCCAGCCTCTTGGTGAGCTCTGGGTTGGCTTCTTCGCTTGCTACTTCCTCCGCCACCCTCTCCATCAGCTCCTCATAGGAGACGGGGGCCTTCCTTTTCAACGCCATCTTGAAGAAACTTTCCTTCAACCCGACCGTGAAGGCGAGTTGAAGTGCAAACCTGGGCACCTCCTGAGTGAGCTGCACTTCCTCCTGGAACCGATCCGCATACTGAGCCAACGTCTCCCTGGACTCCTGTTTCACCGCGAAGAGGGAATCAGCGTCCTTCTTCCTCCTTTTTGAAGTTGAAAATCTCAACAAAAAACTTCGGCGCAGGTCCTCGAACGCGTAGATGGAGCCTGCCGGAAGTGAATGAAACCAGTCCCTGGCCTTTTCCTTGAGAGTGACGGCGAAGAGCCGACACTTGAAGGCATCGGACATCGGCCTGATGGAGACCGAGTCCTCGAAAGACTGCAGATGCTGAACTGGGTCATCTCTGCCATTGTAGTACACTCTATCTCATTCCCCGAATCCCGCTGGAACGGGTGCAGACAACACTAGTTCACAGAAGGGGCTTCCCCCTCCTACCATCTTCTCACGCTCGGCTCGCGGACCTAGCTCGCTCGCCAAGCTTGGGATCGCACTCGCGAGGGCGACGCTCACCTGAACCACCCCGACTGTCGTCGCATCTTCCTGGCGCGCGCTCGCCTGCGCCGCGCTCGCTGGGGCAGAGCTCGTCGGCACCGAACTGGCCGGCGCGGAGCTCGCTAACACCGGGCTCGCCGGACTGGCGAACAGCACTCGCCCTTCCCTGTCATGTCCTGGTTCAGCGGCAACTTCTTTTCCAGCCCTTCCTCCTGGTGCCCTCTCGCCGACTGCTGTTGGGGGAGTGGTCGCCTGAGGTGTCGGGGTTGCAAACTCACTTCGCAGAGCCGTGACCGTGAACCCCAAGGTGTCGAGCACCTCCTTCCTGAAATCCGCGAACATCCTAGCCATTGCTTCCTGAGGGGTCTTGCCGAACTCCTCGCCCTGCTCTTCATCCCCAGCCATGACTCTTCTCTGGGATTTTCTTGAACCAGCCGCGCTCCACGCTCACCGCACAAAAATGTTGAAACCGATTTCTCGATCTCTTGTGGAGCTCGGGGCCCTCACCGAAATGAGAGGCAGCTAGCCCTTACCGGTCCCTCGGGAGAGGTAAGGCCGACGATTCGAGCAAAGAACAAAGACCCTAGTCTCAGCGAGGAGGTCCCTCCACTAACCCGGAAGATCGTTGAGCGCTTCCCCTCCCAAGCCAAAGCTAAGACTCGGGCACCTTGGAGAGCTAGAGAGCCCAAACCAAAGCGACCTAGGGAGAGAAGAGCTCAAAGATAATGAACCGGTTCTTTTCCAAGGTGCCCTTTGAGGTCTATTTATAGATTTTAGTTTTGTGGTCTGTCAATAACCAAATCCCGCTGTCCATTCTCACTATCCGCACACCGGATTGGTCTGCTAACAGCCAAACTCCGCTGTTCGGAGAGGCTAAACGCAGACCACCGGGGGCCTCTTGGTAAAAATCCCTTCCTGGACTTTTACGGGGCGAGCCAGCCCGCTTCGCGACCTCCCTCGCGAGTGGAGCTCGCGAGCCTCTGGGTCGGCGAACCCCAGAGGTATTATCGACACATTACATGGCTCGCTCGCCTGCACTACCTTGGCGAGTCCCAGGATGACTATCCGCTCTCACTCTAGGCGGGCTCGCCTAGCGAACTCCTTCCTCAACTGGTTGGGCTCGCCAATTGCGACCCGGTCAAGCCCCAAAATGGCTATCCGCACCCCAAAATGGCTAACTGTACCCCAGGTGGGTCTGCTAACGACCAAGCTCCGCTGTTTGAGGAAGCTAAGGGCAGACCACCGAGGGTAAAATGATAAATTGACCCTACTGATTTATGGATAAGGGATTGCGAGAATATTACGATCGGAGCTCTCGCCTGCCTTCTCGCGGATCCTGTCCGCGACCCCTCCTCTAGGGGGTAGCGTTGCGAGAACCCCGCTGAAGGAGCTCTCGCGAGCCCTCTCGCGAATACCGCCAGCGGCATCCCCTTTGGAGGGTTGCCTTGCGAGGACCGCGCTAGCCCATTTTGGTGGTCTGCTGAGGTCTCGTCGGCTGGGGGTTAATCTCAGCGAGGTCTGGATCTCGCCACTCCCGTCTCGCTTGATTTCTTTATCCGGCGAATATCGGGGTTGTACACCTATTGCACATGGACTTGTTTGGTCCTTTGCCAATTCAGAGCCTAGGTGGGAAGTTGTATACCTTGGTAATTGTAGATGATCATTCAAAGTATACATGGGTATTCTTCCTTAAGAAGAAGTCAGATACCTTAATGTCTTTATAAATTATGTCAAGGCTATTCAGAATGATCTACTATATACTGTGGTCAGAACAAGAACTGACCATGGCACAGAATTTCAATCTGAAGCCATGACAAAATTTTGTCAAGAATTTGGTATCACCCAAGAGTTCTCCTCCCCAAGGACTCCACAACAAAATGGTGTGGCTAAGAGGAGGAATAGGACCTTGATAGAAGCTGGGAGAACATTGCTTAGTGACTCCTCACTCCCAGAATACTTCTGGGCTGAGGCAGTCAATACAGCCTGTTATGTTCTCAATAGAGCCTCCATCTATAAGGTCCTTGGGAAAACCCCTTATGAGATTCTGAAAGGCAAACAACCTACAATTTCTTACTTTAGAATATTTGGTTGCAAATGCTACATTTTAAATAATGGAAAATCTCAATTAACAAAGTTTGCAGAAAAATGCAATGTGAGGGTTCTTTTTGGGTATAGCTCACATAGTAGAGCTTATAAAGTTTATAACAAGAAAACCCATGTTGTAGAAGAATCTATGCATGTTGTGTTTGATGAGACCAGCCTTCTCTACAAAGAATGGTCTAGTTCTTCTATTTTGACAGGAAATGAAGAAGGGATGCATGAGCTGACTGTCCAAGACAAACCCAGCAGCAGCAAAACACAAACAGCTGCTGCAATTCCTGAAGAAGAAGAGGTACAAGATGGTGAAGTCATAGCTGAACCAGTGGAACAACCACAGCCTCCAGAGGACCCTCTTCCAGCTGCTGCAAGGCACCTGAGAGATCATCCAAGGGATCTAATAATTGGAGATCATACCCAAGGCATATTGACAAGAAGCAGAGCTCATAATGAAGCACTATTCTTGAGCTTCCTTTCTCAAATGGAGCCCAAGAAGTTTGAAGAGGCCAATCAAGACACCTTCTGGATTGAAGCCATGCAAGAAGAGCTCCTACAATTCAAGAGATGCAAACTATGGAAGCTAGTGCCAAGACCTCAGGGACACAATGTGATTGGCACCAAATGGGTACATAGGAACAAGCTTGATGAGAATGGTACAATCATCAAGAAGAAGGCCAGATTAGTAGCCAAAGGATACATGCAAGAGGAAGGTATAGACTTTGATCAAACCTTTGCACCAGTTGTAAGGTTGGAAGCAATTAGGCTATTCCTTGCCTATGCTGCCCACAAGGGGTTCAAAGTCTACCAGATGGATGTCAAATCAGCCTTCCTCAATGGAGACTTGAAGGAAGAGGTATATGTTGAACAACCTTGAGATTTTGCAGGTTGTAAAGAAGACAGGAAGAGTACAAGTGGTACTTGTCAATTCCTAGGGAGAAGATTGATATCTTGGAGCAGCAAGAAACAAACCAGTGTGGCAATATCCACAGCTGAGTTTGAATACATTGCTGCAGGTAGCTGTTGTGCACAACTCCTTTGGACACAGCATCAATTGGAGGATTACAACCTCAAGGTAAGGGAATCTCCTTTGTATTGTGATTCATTCAGTGAAATATCTATTGCTAAAAATCCTGTCTCTCATAGCAGGACTAAGCACATAGAGATTAGATATCAATTTATTAGAGAACATGTAGAGTGTAAAGACATCTGTCTTGAATTTGTCCCCACTAACAAACAAGTAGCTGATATCTTTACAAAGCCACTGGATGAATCTAAATTCAATGCTTTCAAAATTGATCTTGGCATGCTTAGTATAGAATAGTGCTAAATGTATGAGTAGTAGCTGTCACTGTTGTTGATTATGAATGGTGAATTATCAAACTTTACATTATTGTACACTACAACTTATTGACATGACTAGGACACATCTTCAGCCAAAATATCTACATTAGGTCTAAACCATAAGATCAGCTAAACTGCAGGAGCATGTTCAGCTGAATCAGCTGAGAAAAATCCCAGCTGAACCGCTGAGACAAGCAAAATGTCCCAGCGGTTGACAGTTCACTAGCCCAGCGGCCTAGGTCTCCATCTCAGCTGAACTGTTGAGACGGGGTATGTTCAATATGAAATCTTATAATTAACCCAAATCTCCTTAACACAATAAGGTAATTAAGTCTAAAAGCCTAGGGTTAATAAAAATGAAACTAAAATTCTATAAATAGATACACTGTAACTTAAAACACACCACAAAGCCAAACCCTTAGCCGATGAGACGATTCATCTTCTCTCCCGTCTCAGCGCCTCGATTTTCTGCTTCCATGGCGCCAAAAAGCTCTAAAGATCTCCTGGAGGGCTATGAAATCGTCAGAGATGGATTCTCTCATGCCTCAGAAGAAATAAGACATGTGATTCATCTAATGGAAGCTCAAGGTCTGGAGCATAAGCTGTCTGAACCCTGCTGCATTCTCAGAACTGAAGTTTTGGAATGGTTCAACCATGTCTAATTATCTCCCTCCAAAACCATCCTGAAGTCCAAGATAGGAAATGAGAAGATAAAGATTACAGCTAAAAGGTTGGAGAAGGGACTGAAATTAACTCCCTGCAGTAAAACTGAAGAGGAGGAGATATCTGAAAAGGATAAGCAGACTGCCCTAAAGTGGACAGGATACAGTGATACTAAAACCAGTTGTCTAAGGAGGAAGTTCTTCAATCAACAGGGGAAGCTGTTGTCTGATATAGTGGGCAAAGCTATCCTATGCAAGCCAGGTTCAAATGATACTGTCTCACAGTTCATGTTTGAACTAATGACTAGGATAATTCTGTCCAAGAAAACCTCATGGGGAGAAGATATTTTTCAAAGGATAAAAGAATCTCCACAAGCCCCCAATATGGGAAGAATACTATCTCTGTACCTACAGAATAGTCATTCAGAGACCTTTGCAAACTCCAAGGGGTCAAATCTCCATTATCTCAAAAGAATGGACAATAAGACTCTGGATAGATTCTCCAGAGTGCTCCCTATGAGCCAGCCATCTGTGGCAAAGGAAAAGAAGAAAGAGTCATCCCAGCAGAAATCAGATTCATCGTCAAAGTTAGATGGGTCTGACAATGAGGACATTCATGGGTCTGACCTTAGATCTGGCAGCAACCCAATGAACCTAGATAATGAAGATGTCCCCAGGACAAGAAGGGATGAGGAGCCCCAAGGAAGTGTTGAGCCCAATCTTGAGCCAACTCAGATGAATGCTGATCCAGCTGTTCCTCAAGCTGAAGATGAATTTCCCAACTCACCTATCCATGGTAAATTAGGATTTCAGTTAGGCCTCTCTTCTCTATCAATACTATAGTCTAGGTGTCTAATTCATCAATCATTTTTCATGTGACCGTAGACAAAATTCTCCTCCTATGGATGCCCCAAGTGAGGGGGAGCATAGCCCAGCCTATGAAGGAGGAGGTGGGTATGCTAGTGGGGGAGAACATCAACAGGAATCAACCCCTCCAAATCTACAAGGTAAACCTAATGCTCCATCTGAGGGGGAGCAGATCCCTGATGATGGAAGGGCTAATGCTCAAAGTGGAGCTGAAAAGCTGGTTGAAAAGGATTTGACCCAGGCAAAACCAGCTGCTGTTCTGGACACATCTGACCTGTTAAACTCAATACAAACCATGATCAGATGTTGTCTATGAAAGAGATTATTGCTGAAAAGGTCCATGATGTCTCTGCTCAGATAAGGGATGAATTGTATGCAACAAGTGCTGCATTGACTCAGGAGATCCAGGCCAGTGAGCAAAGAATGGAGTCAAGAGTGGCTGTAGTAAGAACTGAGCTGAATGCCCAGGTTAATGATGTCAAAACTTCATCAGATCATATCCTTCTGCAGATGATAAGATGGTTTGAAATGGCCAAAAATACTGTTGCTGCCCAGCACACAGTTCTGAAGAATATTACAGACCATCAAGGGGATTCCACAAAGGACATCACATATGTAAAGAATCAACTATACAAAAATGAAAATATCTGGGAAAAAGCTGTTGCCAGAATGGCACAAGTGGTCAACACATCAAGCAGCCAAGTCAAGTCCCACATTGACAAGGCAAAGGAATACATTTTAGATGATGTGGACAGCACCCTTCAAACTCTCTCGCAATCTATATTGAATCAACATTCTAAAATAGAGAAGAAGATAGTGGAAAATAGCAAAGAAGGGGAGGAGAAGATTCTCAATCTACATGCTAAGCTGAAAGGAGCTCACATACAGCTGTATAACAACATGGAGTCCTCCCATAAACTGATACTCTCCAATCAAGAAGAAGCCAGCAAGCAAGTGGTGGAAGTGGTCAACAATGCTTCCAGTGCTATTCAAGAAAATATTCTTACCATGGTCAGAAAGATCACTGATAATCACTGGGACTCCAGCTTAAAAGTGCTGCAAGGAACAAGAATTGCTTTGAATCTTCCAGTCTTGAACCCTAACAGAGATGAAGACTTTGACTTCCAAAGTCAATCAAATATGATTGCTGATGAGCGAGCAGCAAAGAGGCGAAGGGTAAAGTGTATTCAAACCGCTGAAGAATACATGCCACAGAAAAGAATGGAAAGATTAGAGGATCCACTCCAAGAAGATGACAATCTGGAGTTGGACACAATTGTTGTCAATACCTGGGTGAGCCATGAAAATCCAATGAAGGACATTGACCATGTCTATTCAGCTGCTGAGTGGATCAAACACCTTGAAAGGGAATCTTTAAGGGAAATGATTCTCAAAGAAAACATGGTAAGAAGGGAAACTCCTTTAAGGATTCCCACAAGATATCTTCCTAAGCCACTTCTGTACTTCAAAGTAAAGGAGAAGATCAAGGCTGCTGCTGAAGCTAGGAACAGAAAGTCTACAGATGGAGAAAGTTCTTCCCAGGGTCCATCTTAGAAGAACCAGCCTTGAATTTTTTTTTGGATTGAATGTACAACTATAAGTTGATTTTTTTTAATGTCTGTACTGAACATTTAAAGTGAACTGATATTTCATATTCTGATCATAATATTGTGTTTGTTACTATTGATATATGTACTCTGTATTTATAATCTCTAGTATTCAGTAGCTTAAATGGGATGTTCAAATTGAAATGGATCAACTATTACAGAAAATAGCTCTCCAATTGAGGGGGAGTAAATTCCCTGCTCAGGTTGAGGGTAAGTTGGGAAATGCTAACAGTGTATAGGTTAGCCTATAGGTTGATCCAAAGGGATCTATAGATGTTGTCCCTCTATCCATAGCAGGTTAAGGTTGAAGAAACCAGAAAGGGGGAGATAGGGCCAGTACCAATGCTGGAGAAAGGGGAGAAAGGGGGAGAAAGGGACAGTGCAAATGCATAGGGTGTTAGGGCCTTTGCTACAGATCAAGATATGTTTTTGATGTTTATGTACCTTAGCATTGGGGATGTTCTGCCTTCTTCACATAGGGGGAGATTGTTGGGTATATTGCCCTCAATATTACCTTGATTTGAAGAGGCATCACTCTCAATGCTAAGGACATATTATATTTAACAAAGCTATACTTATATAGGATATACAGGCACAGGTGACTCAAAAGGAAGGGCCAAACATGGCCTTAGATAAGAAGAAATCATCTACAATAAGATGAAGATCTGTCTCAGCAGAATCGCTGAGACGAAGGGTCAGAACCACTGAGACGAGGAGCCGTCTCAGCGAATCTACTGAGAAGGAGACTGGAGCTACCGCTGAGAAGGGGACTGAAGCTGCCGTTGAGACTGTAAGCTGTCTCAGCCCAACCGCTGAGACTGGAAGCTGTCTCAGCCCAACCGCTGAGACAGATCCAAATGTGCTGACGGGATCTGCTTTTGGCGCAAACGACAATAAAAAGGGAAAAGCAACTCCAATCTGCCCCATACTGTGTCAGGAGGATCGATATAGCCGTTGAAGCATTCTGAAGGTATAAAAAAAAGAAGCTAGGGCACAACAACGAGCACTGTTCCATTGAAAAGCTTTTGCTGCATGCCACAATCGAGCATTCACGTTTCAGCCAATTGAAGTTGTTCTCTGAAGCTGAAGTTAATCTTCTAAGGGAGATTAGTTAGCTCTTCCTGTATAAACTCAAGAAGGGCAAGTTGATCTTCTGCTTTGCTGAAGGAGAAGATCAAGGTGATTCAAATCTGAAGCTGCTGTTTTTCAGATCTGAAGAAAGAATTCAGAAGACCAAAGAGTAAGCCTTTTGTCTTTTGTATTTAGCTCAAACTCTATTATATATTTGTAAGGCATTTTTGCCTGAGTGAAAGGCTGTTGAGCCTGTGTGTAAAGATGTGTTGACAGCTTGAGTGGTAGGACTTCTTGATAGGTCTGAGGTAGGAAATCTGTGGGATTTCTAAGTGGTAGGAGTTACATAACTCTGAGCTGTAGGGCTGTTGAGCCTGAGGTGTAGGGCTGTTGAGCCTGAGGTGTAGGGCTGTTGGGCCTGAGGTGTAGGGCTGTTGAGCCTGAGTGTAGGGCTGCTGTGCCTGAAGTAGGATCACTCTTGATCTGAGAAGTTCTGAGGAACTTGTGGTGTAAGCTCAAGGAGCTAAGATTGGAGTTTGTGTCCTTGTCTAACTCACTGTTAGAAATGTGAGGGGGGAAAGAGGACTACTCAAGACACCCTGTCTTGAGGAACCTCTATAAATCCTTGTTTGCTTTATGTGTTTGAGTTTTCTGCAGCTAGATACATTAGGATTATATAAAGAAAATAAGTAAAACCTATTCACCCCCCCTCTAGGTATTATTGATTACACCTATATAAACTATCAAATGTCCCGAAGTTTTCCCTGAGGTCGCGGAGGTGGGACTCAAGGTCTCGACTCTTCACCATGAGATCATCCACATAGACTTCTAAATTTCTACCCATTTGTCCCCGGAAGACTCGATCCATCATCCGCTGGTAAGTAGCCCCTGCATTCTTGAGCCCGAAAGGCATCATTTTATAACAATAGCACCCATCCCCCATAATGAAAGATACATCCTTTATGTCGGGTGGATGCATGAGGATTTGGCGATAACATGAAAAAGCATCTAAAAAAGACATTATAGAGAAACCTACGGCTGAGTCAACCAGCGCATCGATTCGGGGCAAGGGGTAGCAATCTTTGGGGCATGATTTATTAAGCAATGAAAAGTCAATACACATCCTCCACTTACCTCCACCCTTCTTTACCATAACCACGTTGGATACCCAGCCTGGATACTGGATCTCCGATACAAAACCTGCCTGGAGGAGCTTGCCCACCTCCTCTCGGATGGGCCCTTCCAGCTTGTCATCTATGGCCCTTTTCTTCTGTCGGATGGGTTGGGTGTCGGGGTCGAGGTTGAGACGATGGCAAGCCACGTTCGCGTTGATCCCGGGCATCTCTAACGCACTCCAGGCAAAGATGTCCATGTTCTCATATACGTAGGCCAGGATCTGCTTCTGTTCCTCTGGGCTGAGCTCGCCGCTGATCTTGACTTTTTCCACCACCCCTGCTTGGGTGGTGACCTCGAGCTCCACGACCTCATCCACGACCTCCATTCGGGATTGCTCCCCCAATCTCCCTCCTTTTCCTAGCCGCGAGCCAACACTCTGGTCTCCTCTTCCCTTCCTTCAAGAACCTCCATCACTTCTTCCGCCCCCTCCTTCTGGCCCCCCCCTCCCTCTTCTCCTCTCTCTTTTTCCTCCTCCATTGGCTCCTCTGCCCCTTCCTCTCGGCCTTCTTCTCCTTCTCTCCTTCCTCTCCGATCCTCGCGGGCTCTCCCATCTCTCGGCCCCATTCTTCTGCCTCGGCCTTCCAGGAGGTGGTGTTCACGGCAGTCACATAGCACTGTCGGGCCACCTTAGGATCTCCCCTGATCCGTACTTGGACTCCTCCATCATTGAACTTAAGACATTGGTGGAAGGTGGAGGGTACACAGCGGAACGCACTGATGAGTGGCTGTCCGAAGATGGCGCTGTAGCTGCTGGGGGCGTCCACTATGACAAAGCGGCAATTCCTTGACTGCCCCCCAGGACTACATGGAGTCCCACTCCTCCTTCAACCTCTTTCTTCTCCCCGGAGAACACAAATAATGGGTCGTGCGAGGCTAGCACCCTTCGCGCCTCCACTTTCATCCCACCAAATGCCTTCTTAAAGATGACATTTACTGAACTCCCGTTATCCACCAGGATCTGGGAAATGGTGAAGTTCTCGATCGCGGTCTGAATGACCAGCGCATCGCAGAATGGGTCTTTGTGACCCAGCATGTCCTTTTGGGTGAATGAAATCTTCTCTATCGGGGGCGGGGATAGGGACGTCGAAGCTATGCTACGACGGTATATTGCATGGAGGCGTGCCTTCCGAGTCGCTTCAATCCCTACCCCACCGTGGATCACCCCGATCCCCCCTCAGGCCCCACATCGGCCCGATCTTCGCACCTCTCGTCCTCCTTGTCCAGAGGCAGAACCTCCTCGATCCTCACCGCCCACTATTCCTGCGACGCCAGTGTCCTTGCTCCCTTGATCTCCAGAAATTCCGGGCAGGTGGTCGTTGCGTGACCTTCTTCATCGTGGAGGTCACAGTAAGGCAATGCTGCCTCCCTCCTCTCGGACTCTGCACCCCTATTCCTCCATCTAATGCCGGCTCCTCCGGCCCCTGCTCCTCTTCCCCTGCCTGGTCTCCCTCGACCAACTGCCATTGCCTGCTGAGGAGAATGAGGATGAGGTGGCCTCGGGACCTGCCTCCATCCCAGCTGATGGGGTCTTCCCTGGCCTCCTTGGAAGTTGCCCCCTTCCTGATGGAAACACCTTCCCGGGCCTTGCCTCCCCCCTCCTGCTGCCTCCACCCCACCTCTGGGGCCCTCGCTTCTTCCCTTCTCCTCGCTTCCGAATGTCTGACCTCCGGCTCGCTTAGCCGTGTCAACCTCTTCGTGAACTCGGGGTTTGCTTCCTCCCCCTCTATCTATTCCGGTGCTCTCTCCATCAACTCCTCAAAAGACAAAGGAGCCCGCCTCTTGAGGTCCATCTTGAAGAACCCCCCCCCCCCCCCCCCCCACATCCCCATGATGAAGGCAAGCTGGAGGGTGTAGCTAGTACCTCTTCAATGAGGAGGACCTCCTCCTGGAACCGATCTACGTACTGAGCCAGCGACTCCCCTTACCTCTATTTGATGTTGAAGAGCGCCTCGGGGTCCTTCTTCCTCTTCTTCGAGGTCGAGAAGCGCAACAGGAAGCCGCACCGCAGGTCCTTGAAGGCATAGATTGATCCGGAAGGTAACTGGTGGAACCAGTCCCTTGCTTTCTCCTTCAGGGTGGTGGCGAAGAGTCGACAATTGAAAGTGTCCGACATAGGCCTGATCGAGACCATATCTTCGAACCATTGTAGGTGTTTGGTGGGGTCATCCTTGCCGATATAGAGCATCATAGCCATCTCTTTGAACCCCTCGGGGAGCGGTGTCGAAAGCACCAACTCATAGAAAGGGCTCTCCCCTTCACACCCCTGCCTTACTCCACTCGCCCTGCGAGTTCCCCTGGCGACCCGGTTCCGATCGGCCTCGCGCTCACCGAAGGGCAGCTCGCCGGGATCCCACTAGCCGGGACCCCGCTGGCCTGGGGGGCACTCGCCTGGACCCCACTCGCTTGCGCCGGACTGGGGAAAGCTCCCGTCCCGTGAGATCTCAGTCTGGCGTCTGGTATGTTGCCTACTTTCCAGGCCTTTGATCCGGAGCACGCTCGACTATTCCAGCCGAGGGACCACCTGGGGCGCAGGAGTCGTGAGCCCCTTAAGTGCCGATGCGAGGGCGCACTGAAAGGCCCCTAGCAAATCTCTCTTCAGATCGGCCAACATCTCCACAGTTGCTGGCACGCCGAGTGGAGGCGAGCCACCGAACTCCTCCTCTCGCTCGTTGTTTCTTGCCATTTCTTCCTTGGGGCTTTCTTGAACCAGCTGCACTCCATGCTCTTCGCACCAAAAATGTTGAAACCAGGACTTGGCTTCTTTGTAGAACTCAGGCCTTCAATGAAGAGGGGAAGCTAGCACTTACTAATTCCTCAGAAGGAACCGACCAGAGACTCAGAACTATGGACAAACCCTTGGTCGCAGTGAGGAGGTCCCACCACACACCCGGAAGATCTTTGAGCGCTTTCCCTCCCAAGCCAAAGCTGAAACTAGTCACCTTGGAGAGCCGGAGAGCTAAGCCAAGATAACCAAGGGAGGAAGAAGCTCAGAAACTGGGATCTGATCCCCTCTCCCAAGGTGCCCTTTAAGGTCTATTCATAGTTTTTTAAGTCTGGTCTGCCAATAGCGAGATTCTGCCTTACACTTTTGCTATACGCAGCCCAAAATGGTCTGCCAACAGCCAAACTCCGCTGTTTGGAGGGGCTAACTGCATACCACCAGGGGCTTTTAGGTAAAAATGATCATGAATCCTTCCTGGGCGAGCCGCCCCTGAGGGCCTTACTCGCGAACCGAGAGGCTCGACTCGCCCGCCTTCCCGCAAGCGAGCGACTAGGCTCCGACCTGCTCGCCTTCCCGTGAGTGGCCTGTGAGAGCCCGGCTCGCCCGGTCCCTTGGCTCGCTCGCCTTCTTACTTCTTTCTCCTGAGGGTCCCTTTTCCCCCGCTCTCCTCCTGGCGGACACCGGGGTTGTACAATATTCATATTTTTTTTTAATTTTGGGACAAAGGTCTCCGAATTCACTTGTTTTTCAATCACTAAAATATTGAAATAACACTTCTATATGTGCAAGAAATATTTTGTTTGAAAGATGGTGTATGTAATATAGACACACAACTTAATAAGTTAAAGCTGTTACACTACACAATCATGCAAGAATAAGATTCTAAGCACATATAGATTACCAAACAAATAAAGAGTGAATAGATCATTGTTTAACATAAAGCATTACTCATACGTAGAGGCATGCTAGGCAATCAATCATACACAAATTTATACATACTATTTCATTACACTTAATCAGATTAAAGTCTAGGCATGATAAGATAAAACAATGTTTTAGAAACTTGAAATGATAATTTGACATTTAAGCAAATCTTTAAGTGTATGTCTAATCAATTTTTACCATTTATAATGAAAATACTAATATGTTTTGCTCATATGAAGTGTTATAATCAAACCATAGTTTTGTGAACATTGAAAACAGAAAAAAGAACAAAACATATTTTCATCATTTTGGATTATTTGAAATTTTTGTTGTTTTGAATTTTCGGAATAACAACAAATTAAGGAGAGAAGAAAAGTTCAAATAAGAGAAAATAATCTGTGAAAATGAATGAGAAAAATACCAAAAGATTTTTAGAAAAACTAAAATTAAAATTTGGCCAAGGAAGCTAACGCCAGGCGTTAACTCCTAACGCCTAAAGAAAACTCGATTTCTTTAGTTTTTGGAAAAAAATTCTTTGACTTAAAGTTGTTATAAATAGGCCTTCTTAATGGAGAAATTTCAGGCAATTTAAAGATGATTTGAAGGCTCAAAATCATTGAATATTTTTCATAAAAAGGTTGTAAGATTATTTTTAAGAATGTTAATTCAAATAATGTAATTAAGATTGCATGATGTATGTACTAAGAGATATAGAGATCAGATACTAATCAATATTAAGATATTGGAAATTTGGCACAGAAGGCTAACGCTTGGCGTTATCTTCTAACGTTGGCATTAAGACAATAGATGATTTAATGCATATTTTAAAAAAAAAAAAACTTTTCTTTGATTTTGAGTTATTATATAGAGACCTTCTTAGTGTAGAAATTTCAGACTTTTTGAGATCATTAGAAGACACTTTAAGCATGTTTTATGTTTTTTAAAAAATAGTTTTTATATCTTTTCGGGTTTTCAAAAAACTTGTGTTTTACAAGATCGTTAAAGCTTAAAAATGATAAAATATACAAAACACATGATAAGCATGTTCAATCAACCCAAGACTGCATGAATAATATAATCATAAAGAGTGCATGCAATATATATAATATAGGTATGTCCTAGATTATAATACCTTCACAATATGCCTACATACTAGCCGCGTACTAAGTGATAGATGGGCATGAGGAGCTGCACACATGCCGTAGGTTGGGGTATTAATCCCATATATACACACTAGAGAACGCTCAACCTAGCACTCTTTCTCCCCAATGCCTCGCAAGGCCCCACTGGAACCCTCACTAGTTAAGGACAAGACATGACTTAGATGTTAGGTCTTCTAATGCATACAATCCTATACCCTCGCTATTATGAGACACACAATGCAGGTGAATGATCATGGACATACTAAACATTTAATCCTCTGGAAATAATTTATAAACTATGGCTTTTATGAGAGATTGATTTCAAATTGTATTTGATTTTAAAGTCACATTTAGTTATTATGAATTTTATCTTTCATGTTCTACCCTTTTTTAATTCATTGTGGCAATAAGAGATAACTAGTGTGGGTGATAATATTTATAAGTTGATAATGCTAGAATGATGAGTTTGAATGTAATGTTATGCATATGATTAATTGTGATAATGTTGAATGTATTTAAAAAAATAGTGTTTCAATTTTTATACCTAGAATGAAGGGATGATTCTATTTGATTTGTTCTTATTGATTTAAAGATGATTCTAAGGTCTATAAATAAGAGAGATACATGGACACACAATACATAATAGAATGATTGTAAGGTGAAATGATTAATTTAGTGAGCGAATGTTTTTGGTTATCTTGAAAGGTTCTTGTAAATTTTCCCTTTGAATTTTTGAATATTAAACAAAACATATATATATATAATTTTCTTGACTTTCAAATTTTATTATTCTGTTTTTCTTTAACATAACATGACATGATATAACTAGCATAGACATTGAGTTCTACTTATAGTAAGTGATGATGCTAGAATGAAAGTTATGATAACAAAGTGAAATGTTATGTAAGGATTACAAGCATATGATTGATTTGCATGTATTCAAAGTGGAGCTTCAACCTAAATGTTCATAGACCTAGAATGACGAGATTTAATCTTGTAAATTATTTTCAATAAGTATAAGGCTGATTCTAAGGTCTTGGAAATAATGAGATACATGCAAATTCAAGACATAATTCATACGTAAAACAAGTTTTGAAAACAATGGAATCAATTCCAATTGTGTTTATTATAAAAAAATTTATAAGATCATTAATTCTTATGATGAGTTGAAAACTTTGAACATGAGATAAGAAAATTATCTTTTACTTCATCATATGATAAACTATTCCTATTTATTTTAATTATTTATATTGAAAAATTAATTGTGAAGATGTTATTGAGCATTTGCAAAGAGTATTGCACTTTCTCTTTGATTTTGATTTTATGTGAATATGACCAAAACATATATAAGTTTTTTATTGAAGTATAAGAGAATGATAATTAACGTAGTAATATAATTTTATAGAAATTAATATTTAGAGAAATCAGAATTTTCAGTATAATTGTGCTACCGCCAGAATTAGAAACTATCGCATGGCGCTAGCAACAGAGTTAAGATTTTCATTTTAAAACACATGATTATTGAAAAAAATTTCAATTCCGATTATTCATGATTATTATTAGACAAGATAGGGGCTATCAAATGATGCAAGGATATTAAATACATAAGCAAAAAACTTGCACAATTTATATATTTACCCAAGACACCTAATATTCCTTTTAAATCCATTTTTGACAATTATTTCATTGATCTTGATAATATATAACAAATTTAGTTTTCAATTTATTATGGTAATATAAGATACTTATAGGATTTAGAAGGATAAAAAGGATTGATAGGTCACTTTGAGAAATGATATGACTTATATTCATTTTCATTCTATTTGATTGATTTATGAATTTATGGCTTAATGTGCGAAAGTAATATCACATGTTATACAAAGTGACAATAGCATGATGGTTAAGAAAAACAAACAAAAAGGAAGTTAAGCATATCATGAAGTAGAATAATGATATTTCATTTTTAATTGTTTCTACTTCATGCAAATGATTGGACACTGTTTACCCAGAAGACCAGTATCAATTTAATGATTCTATTAGACCGGGCGGCTTGCCAGGTTTAGCCGCCTAGCTAGACCCGAGGTTGTTTACAGGCAAATCTCCTGGTCCACCAACAATAAACCAGGCGGTCTACCAAGCTCAGACCGCCATCAAGAATTGAAGGATCAGGACTCAAGTACGGAAAACAAGCTCGCTGTTTCAGATCACAGATCGCCCAGGCTGCCTCTATCTAATTCGAGATTCACCTAAACTCAAGGTCAGTATAGATTGAGTTTCAAGCCGCCAGGCCGCGCTGCTTCTCTTTTATCTTCCTTTTTTGTATCCTGTCACCTCCTGCCCGATTCTCCTGTATCCGGGCAGACAGTTATTTTAGCCCTGTCCGTTTGGGCAGACCCTCGATCCTATAAATAGGGGGGGGCAATTTTCCCAAAGCACACACACTTGAATCCAGGCGCTCGCTTGTAAGAGCTGCGGTCTCGAGTTCAGTGTTTTGCGACTTGTTACCCGGTCGGCTTCTCTCTCACTTTGCCATGTAACCTGCTGTAACCTCTTTTTCGAAATCAAGGAAAAGCCCGTCACAAGAGTGACATTCACTGTGACAGGCAAAGTCTGGTCTCGACCGCTTTCAGCAGTCTAAGTGGTCTGAATTCACTAAGCCAATAGTAGCCATCAACTCGCAGCCTCCTTTTTCCCCTCGTTTCCTTAAGCGTCGATCGTGGAGGTGAAATTTCGGCATCAACAGAAACACGCAACCTTCATATCGCAAGTTGTTGGTGAATTTTGAGATTTAATGTCAGACCGCCAGATCATCGAGAGAGATCGCTCCGACTTTAGCGATGACTCATTGTGGGAGGCTCTGGAGCAATCTAAGCAAGAAGCCGAGCGGGCTCAAAAGCTGACCGATCATCGATTAGAAGCGATCAATCAGGCCTTAGCCATACTTACGGAGCTGTTAATCCCTCAGCAGGCCGCGGCTAGCCCAGCAGTCACACCAGTTCTTCCTCTCCTCCCTATTCACTACCTCAAGTCACCAACCTTCAACCACTCCAAGAAGGTTTTATAGCTCGGCAGTCCTTCTACTGAGAGGCCGCTCAGAACATTCCAGCATAGGCTCTCAATTTACAAGGTGCGACCGCTAACGCAGTCTGCCTCTCCTATCCAGCAGCTTGTCCTCTGGAAGCCACATCCCACTTTCTGTTTCCAGCGGCTTGTCCACGGGTAGCCGCAATTACAGCGGTTTGTTATCCAGCTCCCCCTCTTTATGAGGATGCCATGGAACCTTCTCCATTCGTGGACGAATTTCGGGGAGAGCCAGCTCCGAACAATTTCAGAGAACCATGTTTGCCAACATATAATGGGGAATCTGATCCAGCTACTCATCTTCAAGCCTTCGAGTCGGCCGTTGCCCTGAAAACCCTCACTGATGCTACTAAATGCAAACTCCTCGTAACATCCTTCAATGGACAAGTGAGGGAGTGGTTCTATGGATTGCAACCTCAATCAATTAGTTGCTTCGCAGAGCTGCACTGGGAATTCTTGCTGAGATTCTCTACTTCAAAGAAGAGGAAAAGTTGCCCGGCAGGCCTATTCGAAATAAAGCAGCGCGAAGACGAGACATGGGCTCATTTTGTTGATCGCTTTCAAAAGGAGATCATGGAGATACAAAATCTTGATCCGGAATTATACATTGTTGCTCTGATCAATTGTTTAAGAGAAGGGCCACTCAAATTCGAAGCCAACATCAGAGAACCAAAGACTTATCAGGAGATGATCAGCTTAGCAAACATGTTCTTCAGGGGTGAAAAGAGTAACCCAGGCTATGTTGCGAAGCTGCTCAATGATAAAGATCTGCCCAGTTCTTCTTCTACCTATCATCAGCAGTACTACCATCCACCTCGGCCGAATTTCAAACCCCATGCTCAAAGGGGGAGAAATTGCAGGCATAAACAACCTTGCCATCAATGGTTTCAAGAGCAGAAATTGTCGTTGGTCGCCGCACCCGCTCTGACCATGACAATTCCACAGATAATGCCAGTGTATCTGCTGCAATACACCGCGCCTGTAACGCCCCGGCCCTCCATCTTAGGGGCCACGTAGGCACACTACCGGGCTGCAGCCCAAGCACCCCAACCCCTCTCCAGCCCACATGCGGGTTGTTGGTGGCCACAGCCTCCCTTTGGTAAGAAGTGGTCCAGTTAAGTGCCTCTATGGGGCCTTCCCAGGAGGTCACCCATCCCAGTACTACTCCAGCCCGAGCACGCTTAACTATATAGTTCTTTCACTTCTCATCACCAATTGAGCTGCAGCTCAATTGGTGATGAGAAGTGAAAGAACTATATAGTTAAGCGTGCTCGGGCTGGAGTAGGGCTGGAGTAGTACTGAGATGGGTGACCTCCTGGGAAGGCCCCATAGAGGCGCTTAACTGGACCACTTCTCACCAAAGTGAGGCTGTGGCCACCAACAACCCGCCTGTGGGCTGGAGAGGGGTTGGGGTGCTTGGGCTGCAGCCCGGTAGCGTGCCTACGTGGCCCCTAAGGGGGAGGGTCGGGGCGTTATAGAAAAATTGCACTTTTTATTGTAATGTCCCAAGGCCCTGGACTTACAATCGGGACAACGTCCACCGGCTGCCTTGCCTGGAGACCGTTACCGGGCTGCATCCCAAGCACCCCAACCCCTCTCCAGCCCACAGGCGGGTTGTTGGTGGCTACAGCCTCCCTTTGGTGAGAAGTGATCCAGTTAAGCGCCTCTATGGGGCATTCCCAGGAGGTCACCCATCCTAGTACTACTCCAACCCGAGCACGCTTAACTATGGAGTTCTTTCACTTCTCATCACCAATTGAGCTGCAGCTCAATTGGTGATGAGAAGTGAAAGAACTCCATAGTTAAGCGTGCTCGAGTTGGAGTAGTACTGGGATGGGTGACCTCCTGGAAAGTCCCCGTGGTGCATGCTTGACTATCGAGTTTACCTCATCAAAGGGAGGTTGTGGCCACCAACAACCCGCCAGTGGGCTGGAGAGGGGTTGGGGTGCTTAGGCTGCAGCTTGGTAGCGAGGCTAGTTGAGGCTAGATCGGTGGACGTTGTCCCGATCGGACGTCGGCTTCTGGGTCGTTACAATAAAAAGTGCACTTTTTTGTAACGTCCCAAGGCCCTGGACTTATCACAGGGACAACATCCCCCGACTGCCTTGCCTGGCGACTGTTACCGGGCTGCCGCCCAAGCACCCCAACCCCTCTACAGGCCACAGGCGGGTTGTTGGTGGCCACATCCTCCCTTTGGTGAGAAGTGATCCAGTTAAGCGCCTCTACGGGTCCTTCCCAGGAGGTCACCCATCCCCATACTACTACAGCCCAAGCACCCCAACCCCTCTCCAGGCCACAGGCGGGTTGTTGGTGGCCACAACCTCCCTTTGGTGAGAAGTGATCCAGTTAAGCGCTTCTACGGGGCCTTCCCAGGAGGTCACCCATCCCCGTATTGCTCCAGCCCAAGCAACCCAACCCCTCTCCAGGCCACAGGCGGGTTTTTTGTGGCCACAGCCTCCCTTTGGTGAGAAGTGATCCAGTTAAGCGCCTCTACGGGGCCTTCTCAGGAGGTCACCCATCCCAGTACTACTCCAGCCCGAGCATGCTTAACTATATAGTTCTTTCACTTCTCATCACCAATTGAGCTATAACTCAATTGGTGATGAGAAGTGAAAGAACTATATAGTTAAGCGTGCTCGGGCTGGAGTAGTACTCGAATGTAGCTCAATTGGTGATGAGAAGTGAAAGAACTATATAGTTAAGCATGCTCGGGCTGGAGTAGTACTAGAATGGGTGGCCTCCTGGGAAGGCCCCGTAGAGGTGCTTAACTGGATCACTTCTCACCAAAGGGAGGTTGTGGCCACCAACAACCCGCCTGTGGCCTGGAGAGGGGTTGGGGTGCTTGGGCTGCAGCCTGGTAACGGTCGCCAGGCAAGGCAGTAGGTGGATGTTGTCCCGATGGTAAGTCCAGGGCCTTGGGACGTTACAGCGCCATCCCCTCCAGTTGCTCCGTCTACTCAGTATGATGATTCTCAAGAATCCTTCACTCCTCTCAATATCACCATGAACGAGTTTGTTCAAATTCAACAAAAAAGGCCTGACTTCAAGAGACCAGCTTCCCTAAAGTCAGATTCTAGAGATCGCAGTCCAAACCTTTTCTGTGAATACCATAAGGAAGGAGGGCATCTGACCGAAAATTGTCGGGCCCTCCACTTGTTAATTGAAAGACTCTTGGGAGAGGGAAAGCTCCAAGGTCTGTTTCGAAAGGAGACATCTGCCAAACCATCAACTGCAAAAGGGAAGGAGACAATAGAGGCCAGCTGGGAGTGTGTTGATGTGGAGGATGTCGGCTGTTATGGCGACATTCATCCTACTGCAGAATGCATCGAAGTAAATGACGAGGGTCCCCTCTGTAATATTTACTGCATTCATGGAGGGGCCGGACCCGAATCTTCTCGGAAGTCAAGCATTGCAAGAGTCTTCCGTTAGTAAGTAGTAACCACTTCCACCTCCGCTCCGGAGAGAGCGGTCGTCACTTTTGGCCAAGATGATCTCCATCCGAATGCAAATCCATTTGAAGATGTCGTGGTAATTAAAGCTATCATTGAAATTACACGGTGTATAAAATCCTGATTGATACAGGGAGTTCTGTCAACCTTCTTTTCCGCCCCACTTTTGAAGCCCTAAAGACCAGAAAGCCTCTACTCTGCACTGAAGGGCCCCTCTATGGCTTTTACGGAGAGAAAAAAGAAGTGGAAGGGTGCGTAAAGCTTCTGGTATCATTAGGAGGAATAACGAAGCTTATTAACTTTGTGGTGGTGGATACCCCAAGCAGCTATTGTGCCATTTTCGGAAGGCCCATTTTGAATGCTTATCGAGTAGTGGTATCTACTTTCCATCTGGCTATCAAATTTGTAGTAGAAGGGAGGCAGTATCGGATTCAAAGCGATCCAAAGATGGCCCGGGAGTGATATGTCAGAACTGTTAACATGGTTACAGATAGTCCACTTTTTGAGTCTCCAGCTGTTGTCCATGAAGTGGCCAAGCTTCCATAAGTTGCTGAAGAGAATAAAGAACGAGATGGGGCTTTGCTGGAACCTGCCCAGGTAACCCAAGAAGTCCCCACTGCTGAAGGGGAAGAGAATAAGCTTGTCATCAATGCGGAACTGCCTGAGGAAGAAAAGGTCCAACTGATCTCCTGCCTTTTGGAGAATTTGGATGTCTTCGCCTGGTCGGCGGAAGATATGCTAGGAGTGGACACAGACATTGCTTGCCACCAACTCAATGTCTTCCCCGACATCAAGCCGATTCAGCAAAAGAAAAGGGAGGTGGCAACTAAGCTGGCAACGCCAATCAAAGAAGAAGTCACCAAACTTCTTAAGGCAAATTTTATTTCTGAAATTCAATAACCCACCTGGATGTCAAACGTTGTAATGGTGAAAAAATCAGGGGGAACTGGCAGATGTGTGTGGATTTCACAAAACTCAATAAAGCGTGTCCAAAATATTGTTACCCTTTGTCTCGGATAGATGTTTTAGTTGATTCCGCGGTTGTGTATAATTTTATGAGCTTTCTTGATGCATTCTCCGGGTATCATCAAATTAAAATGTATATGCCTGACATCCCTCAAACGTCTTTCATCAGGAATGATGGTTGCTATTGCTTTCTTGTAATACCCTTTGGCCTCAAGAATGCGGGCGCTACATACCAAAGAATGATGGACACAGTTTTTAAACAACAAAAGGGGAGAAACCTCAAAGTTTATGTTGATGACCTCCTCTTAAAAAGCAAAACCTTTTCAATGCATCTGAAAGACCACGTAGAGATGTTTGCTACTCTATGGATGTTCAAGCTAAAATTAAACCCGTTGAAATGTGTCTTTGGAGCAAACAAAGGGAAGTTTCTCGGACATCTTCTCACCCCAGATGGCCTTGCACCAAATCCAGATAAGGTGAAGGCTATTCTTGATATGACTCCTCCTTGCAATCTGAAAAATGTTTAGCAGTTGGGAGGAAGGTTAGCAGGTTTGAGCCGGTTCATCTCCAAGTCAGGAGATTAAAGCATTCCATTCTTTTAAAGACTTTGGGGAGAATCAAAGTTTGACTGGAATGAGGAGTGTAACAACGCTTTTGATCAATTAAATATAGAATCGGGCTCCATTGAGCCCGTTTCTCTCCTAACAGATCTAAATGACTAGCACAGAGGGAGGGGAGCAGAAACAAACCTGATTTGAAGCTCTTTGACAGGGAATCCATTTAGATGCCATGGTCGACCACCTAAAGTTGAGCTTCTTGCCAAATTTTCTATTTTCCACCAAATTCTTTGATCCAAAGCTCAATTTTAACTCCTCTTGGGCTTTTGAAGATAATGTTGAGGTTAATTTTGGTTGAGAGAGAGGGTATATCATGAAGTGTCATTGATGTATGGTCGGCCAAGCATAGGATGTTTCACCAAACTACCACTTGGCATGGGGGAAAGATGGAATCCGACTGAGAACTTCATGAGGGGTTTAGATGATTCCATTGGGAGGGGAATTGGTTGCCATGTGTAGCCAATTCCTTGATTCTCTCCTTTTGTCCTTTTCAAAATTGGAGGTTTTCTCAAACTACCCTTGCATGCCACTACGGAAATTGGATGTCAAGGGGGGTAATTAGGTTCATGGGTTGTAGAATATGCTTGCTTTGAGGGCTTTTGCCCATTAGGCTTAGGATAATCAATCAAATTTCCCATTTAGGTCATATTTTGATCAAGGCTGACTTGATGGTTGAATTGGTCAACTAGTGTAGGGGTTGACCCCATTTCATGTCCATGGGTCCCATGGCACCAACCAAGGGTGGTTGGGCCATGGTGTGGTCAAGTTTGGACTAATTGACCCATTTAGGGTTGAATTGATGTAGGTTAACCCTAAGTTGTCTTTGGTCAATTTCATAATATTATTTGAGTCCACTTTATTATTATTGAACTAAGGGTATCCCTCATTTTTTATGCGAGCATTGGTCAGGTCAATTTGGTCAATTGAAGTCCAATTGAGCCATATCATGGTTAATTGAGCTAGTTTGATCTAAGTTAGACTTTGGTCAATTTGGTAAATTTGGTTGACTAATCCATGTGTTCCATGGTCAAATAATTATCCCCTAGAGTTAGGAATGTTGTGGTGAGGTCAATTTAACCAATTGAGGTCCAAATGGGTCATGTTAGGGTTGATTGACCTAGTTAGGTCAAATGTTCTCTAGGTGAGTTCACTAGATCACCTAAGTTTCTATGGTCCAATCCTTGCCCTAGGTAACATATCATGATATTTGTCATGACCTAATTCACATTCTAGTAGGAATATGGATGTTACATGGGGAACCTTACAAGAATGGAGCCCCAAAACTTATTTGGAAATCTGTTGTCCTATGAACTGCAACTGAATACAAGGAAGGCTGAAGAGGAGAGCAACTGATCTTCCAGCAAGGAGAAGTAGGTAGCTTTCAAGGCTGAAAGTTCTAGAAGATGCAGATAGAAATCTCCCTTTTCTATATTGGATCTGTAGGCAGAGGGGGTGAATAAGGGTTGTAAAACTTTTCAAATCTTAGGTGAAATTACACAAATAAGTTGAAAATATTTTTTGAAAATATTTTAGTCAAGACAATGATTTAATATTTTTATGAAATTGTGTTGCACGCAACAAAAGAGATGGAGACTCTATTGCTACCTCCAGCGGTAGAATTTTTCGCTCGACATTAGTGATAGAAAACTCGCTTTTCATTTAGATTTCAAAGATCAGAGATAACAAGTTAATACTAGAGAAAAAGATAGTATTATAACTTCAGACATGTTTACAAAACTTAATCCCAATAATGCTTAGAATTGAGGCGTAAAAACCTTTTTGGTTTTCTATACGACCCATCTCCCAAGGACCGGTTGGCTCTAGTATATCTCTCCACAGATGAGGCCTTGAACCACCCCTAGATCTAACCCTAGACCTAGTCACCACACCCACACGGCAAATTCTCCCTAGTCCTCGCAAGGCCCTAGTTACCAACCATGGGCGAATTTCTCTACCGACAAAAGATAAGAGTTACAATTAATAATAAAAACTAAAACTTCAAAAACTCCCTTAATGGTTAAACATTAAGATTTTGTAGTCGTGATCGACCCATCATCAAGTTCTTACCGTTCTTGAGCATTGGTGGAATTCTCTTGCCTGCAAGAAGGAGGCCCTCATGAAGGTTCAGGAGTTATAGCTTTTGATTCGTCGTTCATGAGCACCGCTAAAAGGAGGAGGACCGCTCTTTAAATAGAATCGGATCATAGCTCCAGCGATAGCGCAACCGTCGGGCGGTGGCCTCTTTAGGCAATAGGGTGGCACACAGAATGAGTCATCTTTGGTAACATTCTTGCTCCAAATTTTACAAACCCTCCTACCGCCCCGCCGTAATACTAATGAGGCGCGTTAGAAAAATATCTTTCCTAGCTATTAGATCTCCTTCCTCTTTTGCTCCTCAATCAGCAGTATGATGGTTGGATAACCATAAGTTACTGTCGAGCATTAGCCTTAACGCGTCATGGTAGAACTTGTTATATTTGAGTCCCGTCGACATTCCTTTCTCGACGATATTGCTATCTTGATGTTGTTTCTAAATATGTCGTAGCTACCGCCAATGGTAGCATTAACGCACCATGTTAGCAGTAGAGCATCGTTATGATAGAGAATCATTGTCTTTCTTTTTCGTACTCATGAGGGCTTGAGAGATGAAGTTCCTGCACACAATAAACACATGGAAAGTATGATCAAATACAATGGTATTTGTTATTATCAAACCAAGAGATGTGGAAATCATGTTCCAACAAACTCCCCATTTTGATAATAACAAACCCTCTTAGAAAGAATTCATTCAGTTATAAGAATTGTGTCTAAAATAAAGGATAAGTATGATAGTTTTCATATGATACCCCTATATAGAAGCTCCCCCAATATGAGTGCTCCCCCTACATCAAAGCATCCTATGTATTTTACTCCCCTTAAGTATGAATTTCTTTCAAAGTTATTCTCCCCCTTTTGGTATTATCAAAAGAGGGTGGAGAGAAAAAATATCGATTAAGGTGTAATATGTTTGTAGAGAAGAGAAAGAGCATTACAAAGATTGATGACTACGTGATACCACATGGTGAGTGAGTATAAGAAATTTGAGTTGAAAGAGTGAAGTATCATTAGTTTAGTAAACAAGACCTCTGTAGTAGAAAATAGATGTTTTATCAATTGAAGGGCAAGATCAAATATCACTTGTTAACAAAAACATAATAGCACTTGTTTATAGAGTAAATAATCAAGATTGAGCATACAAGGCATAACGGGCTATAAGTTTTTAAAAAAAATGTTAACATGATCTACTTTATCACGATAAGATAGAAAGATACAATGTTTGAAATTCATAAAGCAAGTAAACGTATACATTATAAAGATCATGCAATGTTATCAAGTGCATCTACTAAAGATTTGAGAAAAAAAATGTAGATATGCATTAGATTCCAGTACTCATGAGTAGAAGTCTTATAAGAGATAATAATGTATACAAATATTGCTTTTGATAAGAGTATATAAATGATTTAATCAAAACACATGACATGTACAATGGAATAAACACAACATTATCGAAAATACATTTTTAGAATTACTTCCACCCGCAAGGCTAAATTTGTTTTCAATGCACATGAAAATTAGTACAACTACCAAGGTGCTCTGCACACACAACGCTTATTAAGACTTATCATTGTGCAAACTAGTGCTTGGGGGATTACATATATTTTATTTTCTGTGATTTATTTATGATACAGTGTACAAGAAGAAGTAGTGTATAAAAGAGTTTGCACAAGATAGTTTACAATTCTCTCCAAAGTGCACAACCTTACAATGCTCATTAAGACATATCAGGAGGGTGAGTAGTGCTTGGTGGAGTTATCTTTGTCAATTATTCATTTGAATTTTATCTTAAAGACAAAGATCTCTAAATTCACTTATTTTTGCAAACATAGAATTTTTGAAAGAACACACTTCTTCAATTATGGGTGAATGAAATAGATTTTTATTGTGGTGTATGTAAACTAATCACACATCCAACAATGTTAAGTTGTTGCACTACACAATCATGCAAGAGTAAGATTAAAAACACATGTAGGTTATCAAAGATGTGATTGTGTATATCATTATCAAACATAAAATATTACTCATACTTAGAGGCATGCTAAGCAATCCTACACATGATTTCCATAATCAATTGCAATGCACATTCCAAGATAATGTTCAAAGCATGACACCAAACAATTTCTTAAGATACTTGAAATTAGAATTTAACATTGTATTTTAATCTTGAAAAGATAAACCTAATCATTCTTGAAACATTTCAATGAATAGCAACCAGTTTTTATAATTTTTCAAAATTTTAAAGACAATATCAAAAAAACAATTGAAAGCATATTTTTGTGATTGTAGTTTGTCTTTCAATTTTATAGTTGATTTTTGATATATATATAAAAAGAAACATATGTTTTTTGATTTTTTTTGTTTTACATATTTTTGTTGTTTTTAGTATTTAGAGAATAAATGGAAATGAAAACAAATACAAAACTTTTAAAATAATTAGCAAATCCAACATTTTTATACTACCGCCAGCGGTAAAACCAACCATCACTTTAGTGACAAATGTGTTTTCAGGAAAAATGGGTGTTTTTTAAATTTTTTGTCCGATTATGATTGTTCAGTACAAGGACTATGTATTAGAGCAAAGAAATCAGACAAGAACACACACAAAAAGCGGATTTTGCAAGTTTGGCATAGAATGCTAAAACATTGTTTTACTGTGATTGAGTATATATACATGACACATGATATAGAGCAAATAGGCTGAGAAGAGCATAGACACCATGAACATAAGTTTAAGTAACCACAGAGTATATCAATGATGTGAGCCTAGCTACAGAATTTACCCTACTACCAACGGTAGGAACTACCGCGCCGCGGTAATTTGCGTGAATATAAAAGCTCCCGGTCCATTCCAATTTCATCTTCCCTAGGGTTTCTTAGCTTGTGTGTCCGTTCGCTGGCGATAGTGAGAGGTAAGTTATTCTTTTTTCCATTTTCCTCTTCTTTAGTGCTTTAATCTTTAAATTTAATTTAAGAGTTTTGGGATGATTTCATGGAGGTGTGGAAGAATGTGTTTATTTTGATGAGTTTTAAGCAAAATAGTTTAGATCTTGGTGTTAATGTTGGATTTTCTTAATAAATATATTAGGATATGTTAGATCGTTCATTTTAATGAAATTTCTAACTTGATTTTTAAATTATTTGAGAAGAATGGAGGTGGAAGAAGAATAGGGTTTTTGTCAGCTATAGCCAGCGTTAGTTTCTAACATGCCGCGATAGAACCAGATTTATGATTTTGATGTTTTCTCCACCTTTGCTTGTTGTGCTTTCATATTATGGATTCCTCCATTTCACGTGTTCGTCGTACATATGTGAACAAGGATCAAAATGTTCATGAAGTATTTGTCGGTGTGGAGGATGCTACTATTGGTGTGCAAATGTTCGTTGGGATAGATATGTCCCATCATTCCCACATATATGCTTTAATGGCTAATTCGGGGGGATTATTTATTTAATCCTTGCTAGTTAGTGAGTTTTATAATAGATTGGAGGATTCAGATTGGTCTGATCTCCATGGTGGCATGTGATCATTTCTCGAAGGCCACGAATTGGTGATTTCACATGAATATTTATAGGAAGAGTTTGGCCTGGTTCAATGTGACATTAGAATGGATATAGTGGAGAGGTTTCGTAAACTGAGAAATTAAATTCCTATCAATATTGTTTTGCATGGTCAGGATGATACTATGGAGCTGATACCCATGGACTCTACCCTAGCACCCAATCCTTTTATTATACAGGAGATCCTCGACATATGATTATGTACAAGGAAGGGGACACGAATGATCACAACCCAGCTCAGTATGATTACCTATCATATATTGGATGGAATCCCATTTGATGTGGCTGATCTTCTCCTATCCATGATGAGGTATATATTTAGGTTAAAGGATCCGAGGCGGCAGAGACTAAATACCCTTCCATTGGGAGGGATTATTCAAAGGATTCTTTTTAAAAGTATCTGGCAATAAATCGAGAGTATTACCCTCTTGATTGCCAGACTGTGGTGTTTTCTACTCTCTCCATTCATCCTCCATCACAAGGTAGGCCTCCTTCACCACAATGTCCGATTCGACGAGGGGGTTCAGTTCGAGAGACGCAATGTGATATTCATGAGTTGGTTGAGGAGCAGGGAATTGAGATGAAAAATATGAACGGGTTATCGAAGATGATGTAATTTATTATAAAGGGTCTCAAGCTTACTCCTACACCAATAGAGGAGGTAGATTGGGAGAATCCGGAGGAGGATCCATCACGACGATCAGTACATCAGACTAGATGAGAGAGAGAGAGGAGAAAGTAGCAGCAGGTGTAATGAGGGCTGGGCTTTTTATTTTGTGTGTAATAAGATAGGTTTTGAACAGGATTATAATTTTTTGTTGCTATCACCAGTGGTAGATACTACCGCTGGCATTAGTGGCAGAGACTTTTGTGAATGTTAATTTTTATTTAGACTTTATGTTTTATGATTTGCTACACATCTATACTTATTTATGTGAAGTAGGTTCCTAGTATAATGTTTGATTAGATTTTTCTTACTTCATTTTTTGATATATCTTTACGAACGGGGATTTATTAGAGTGGTACAATATTTTAGAAAGAAAATAAATTTGAGAAACTCGGGAATTTCTTAGACAATACAGATATCGTAGACGATATAGGTAGCATCAGGTTGTAGCAAAATAGAGGTTCAATTTTTCATCAAACAAACATGGTTTTCAATTCCAATTTCTCTTGATTATGATTTTATATTATAGGGGCTATCATATGCAGCAAAAAGAATAGAAATTCAAAAAGTAGCACATTTTAAATTTTAGCCTAAGACCCCTAATAGTCATTTAAATCCAATTTCTAAGTAACTAATTTTGTACATATTAAATAGTCCACAATTAATTTTATATTTCAAAAACAAATAGAATTGTGAATTTAAAAACTTGTGGAATTTAGCTTTTAGTTCAAGAAGATAACTTATAGTCATAAATTTTTAAAGTAAAGTGAATGTGCAAAACATGTTGTCTTTCAAATATTCAATATATAGGATTTTTGGCTCAATAGAAATAAATACAACAAAAAAGTGCATAAAGCAAACATAACTGAAAAAATATTCTTATTTTTATTCTTAGTAATGTGAAGTAGATTTTGAGTAAATCATTTTATTTTATTTTCACTTCACATATTTTTCATACTAATGAATAAGAGTTTTAGGTATCCAAAGATGAACAAGCATAATAGTTCCTTTGGGTACCCAAATATAGTGTAGAAATTTTGAGTAATTATTTTTAGACAAGGATGAGTGAGCCCTTTCAAGTGAAGTGAATATGTTGTTTCTAACAATGAGTCTCCATTCATACTGAGGAAACATTTTATTTTTATTTATCAAATTTGCATAGTCATTTACTTGAATCTTAGATAAAAATGACTTTTGAATTTATTATTTAAATGAAATTTGTTTGTATTCCATTTTGTGTTGGGAGAAAGATAATTTTGTTAATGATAGTGATTAGGATTTTGATTTACAAATACTTTCATTTACATGCTTTTGATGTTCTTTATTTCCTTTGTTTGGCTTAGTCAAGATATGGGAATTCATATTCAACTTGCTTTTGGATTTTGCTTGTTATTATGGATTTATGTATTGTGAGTTTTTATTCATAATTTCCTTAAGCAAGTTGATTTTTAATTCTAATTCATTATTCTTAGTCTTGAGATTATGCCTAGATTTATTAAAAGCAACTGTGATATTTTTAAAAATTGATGTTAAAGAATTAATATGATTTTGATTATCATTTCTCAATTCTTCAAATATTTTATCCATCTGTTTGATTTTAAAATTATAATTTTTGCACATAGCATATTCACTTTTCGAAGATGAATTTTCTAAACATAATCTTTCATTTTATTCTTTTACAAGACTACACTCTTTTTAAAGTTCCTTGTAATTTTCTTTTAATTCATTATATTTTATACAAAGTGAAGTATTTTTGACTAAAGAACCCAAGAAAGAACAAGACACATCAAAATTTGATTTTACAGTAAGTTGTGCTTTTAAGTTTTTATTTTCTAAACGCAAATTTGAATCAAAATTTTTCAATTTATTAATTCTATGTTTAGCCATATCTAGCACATATAATGTAGAGATAGACGTTGAAATAAGAAGAGAGGAATTTGCTTTGCTTACAATGTTATCGGATGGAGCAAGGTTTAAACATAAGGTTTCTTTGACATCTTCTTTTTCTTGGCATTCTATTTCCATTGATGATTTGCCATCTTTCCTTCCTCTTGATGTGCATTCCATGGATCCATTAAGAGTGGATCTTTCTTGAATACCTATGCAAGCTTGCATATTCTCTAGTTCTTGTGATTGCTCCAAAACTATAGAAAGAGAATCATAAGTTTGTTCAAGAAAATTCCAAATATCATAAGCAGTAGGAAAAGTATAAATAAGTCTGAAAGTATTTTGATCTAGTGCAAAAAAAACTATTTCTAGATTTTGCATTTAAAACTATTTCATTTTTATTTAGAATACTTGGGGGCTTTTTAAAAGTAATATTCCATGCATCTTTATCTAAGGATTTGAGAAAAAATTTTGTTAAGATTTTCCACCTTTTATAATTTTCACCCAAAACTAAAGGTGGAGCTAAAGATTTTTCTTTTAATACAATTTCATCCCCTTTGGTGTAAGCGAGATCATGAAGTGTCATTATTCCCAATTGTGAATCCGTTTTGGAATAAACTAGTTCTGATACCACTTGTTGGATCTGTAGGTGCCCTTAGAGGGGGTGTGAATACGGGTTTTAATAGTTTTAAATGCTTAGGTGAATTATACAAATGAGTGGAATATATTTTATGATAATATTTCAGTCAAGACAATGATGTAAGCTATTTATGAAACTTTATCGCACGAAGCAAAAGGTATGGATACTCTATTACTACCACCGGCGGTAGAAGTTACCGGACGGCGTTAGTGACAGAAAACTCCCTTTTAGTTTAGATTTCAAAGATCAGAGAAGAACAATCTTCTTCTTCTTCTTTTCTCTATCTTCTGCTTCTGTAAAACTGAGTAAAGAGTCCTTAGAATTCCTCTTCAAAGGATTTAGTGGTTCAAGATCACTTTAACAAAATATCTAGCACTGTTCAAGATCTCCTTATCAAAAGATTTAGTTTTGGTTCTAGATCTACTTATCAAAAGATCGAGTTTGGTTCTAAGAGTCTCCTTAACAAAAGGCTCAGACTCCGGTTCCAAGAGTCTCCTTATCAAAAGACTACTGGATAGTGTATTCCAATCAAGATGGTAAAAGAGTGGAGTACCCATATTTTAGGAAACCACTATAGATCTTGTCTCAATCTGTGTTGTGATTTTTCTGTGTTGTTCCTTATTTATTTCTGTCATTCTGTGTTTATATTATTCTGGTTGGATTTCTAAATGCATAGTTGTTATAATTATTTTATTGCTTTGTGCATATTTTGTGAAAAGTTTTTAAAACTCTATTCACCCCCCCCCCCCCCCCCTCTAAAGAATACTCAGAGGACTCACTGTGCACTTTCAATTAGTATCAGAGGTAGGTTGATCATAAAAGGATAACACCTTGATCAAAAGATCTCCTCATTCAAATTTTATATTTTAAAACTATTTTCACAAAATAGGTTCTAAAGACTATGCATCCACAAGACCACTAGTGTGTAATCTAAATAAGTTTATACTCTGGAAGGCTAGAATAAAACTGTATACGAACTCTATTGATGAGGACATATTTGATGTCATTGTATCAGGTCCTCTAATACCATTCAGAAAAGATGTAAGTGGGACTACGACATAGGAACTTGTCTCTAGAGCTGAATGGACTGATGTTGAGAGGAATGTGAAGGCATGTGATGCAAAGACAATGAACATCTTGGGGTCAACTATGTCAGATGACATATTCCAAAACATGGCTGACTGTTAATCAGCAAAAGAAATCTTGTAGTCTTTGTCCAGACTAGTTGAAGGTTGATCAAATGAAAGAAAGGACAGAAAGTCTCTTCTTACATCCCAGTATGAGAACTTCCAAAAGAAAACTGAAGAAAATGTGGCTAAAATGTATGAAAGATTCAGCATAATCATCAATGAGCTCAAGAGTATAGATAAAGAGATTTCACTAACTGAGATCAATGACAAGCTTCTCATGTGCTTCTCAAGCACTTAGGATTCAAGGATCTATGCCATTATAGAGTCCATATGACATAGAGAGATCAATATTGATGCCTTATTAGTCAAGCTCAAGTCCTATGAGCAACTACTATAGAGCAGAGCTGAGACAGGAGCCAAGGAGAAAGTCTCAACTCCCAAAGAAAGGACTATAACCTTGAATACAATTGAAGGAGAGTCCTCCACTTCTGAAGAAGTGATGTTCATTTTCTGGGCCAAAAGATTTAGAAGATGGGTCAAGTCTGAAGACTCCAGAAGGAAGGTAATGATCTAAAAAAAAAACCAAGGTTTTATTAGACTCTAAAGCAAGAAATACTCTTTTTTGTATGCAGAAAACTATGGCACATTGCTTCTGAATGCCCTGAAGAGCAAAAGAACAGAAGCCGCAGCAAGAAGGAGCATAAGAAGAACTCCCTTAGGAAGAAGGACAAGAAGAAGGGAAAAGGTTCCATAACTGAAACCTAGAGTAACTCTGAATTTGAGTCAAGCTCCTCTTCATCTGACAGTGATGAAGAATGTGCTGCTGAAGAAGCCTGTCTAATGGTCTTAGAAGATTCAAATGAAGAAGATCAGGTATCTTTATTTGATGATTTTGAGTTTACTTCAGAAGAATTTAAAAATTGTTTTAACGAATTTTGTCAAGATTATCTTAAACTTCAAAAAGAAATTGAAATAGTTATGGAAGAACTAGAAGATCTTAAGAAATCAAATATATGAAAAGGAAATAGAAATAAATGAATTGACCACTAAAAATTCATCCCTAAAAGAAGAGCTTACAAAGGCAAAAGCCTTTGAAGAGTCGATGAATGGTAGGAGTCAAAAGCTAAAGGATATCACACAGAATCTCTCTATGAGATCTAGATATCTTGGTCTAGGAGTAGTTTCACTAATTAGCACAGTAACCACTAACAAAATATCTTGGAAGAATCAATTAATATTTTGTAGACCTAGTGAATATAAGAAAAATGAAGACAGTCAAGTGAGTAAAGAACAAGACAATCATCCTAATAAAATTACTTTATTTAATCGAGTGAGTTCCAATAATGAGATGAGAACTATAGGCAAGAACAATTCAAAGAAACTAATGAACCATAATCAAAAGGCTAAAACTAAAAGAAAAATCATCAGGCATTCTACAGATCTACTATATCAAGATGCATTCTATGCAACCTTCAAGTATCAAGATAATAAATATTGGTTTGATAGACATATTTTCTACCATCCAAAAGGGTACCATGAAAGACCACTCAATTCTTTCATATCACCATATAATGGTAAAAGCAAAGGGCCCAAGGTAACCTGGGTACCCTCTAATGTTTGAATTACATGTGCAGGAAAACTTAGGGTCTCTTCCTCAGAGATAATGTAGAGAAAGGTAAAACAAAATCATCAATGTGGAACTATAAATAATCAAATGGAGTGATCTCTTATCTTAACCCTTATGATTCTTTCTGATTAACACATATTATATTATAAATGATATTTTTCATAAAAACTATTGCTGGGAAAAACAACAAAATTCTTTGAAGAAAATGCAAATGATAATTCAGAGATGCGTCGAGTAGAATTATACGCACCATCGAGTTCTACTCGACGTTAGCTTCGAGAGCTGCCTAAGATAGTTAATTTGAATAGAACTCGACACATCGTAGACTTAATAGTTGCTACATGAACTCAAAGTCATGTTGATTACTACTTGACGCAACATCGACATGTCAAGCACACGTAGTTTTTCTTCTAGAAGCTACATTGACTTATTTTGGCATGTTGCATCTATTTCTATTCGATGTTGCTTCGAATAAAACCCTAAGCTATGAAGAATCGTCTTCTATTATGCAACTCAAATGTTAGATCATCTTACATTTTAGAATTTTCTCTCTCTTGCTCTCTTGTTCTCCTGCTTTCTTGCGTTCTTGCTCCCATATTCTTTCTCTCTTTCTTGTCTTATTTTATAGGTACTACTGTGAGAATCGATTGCTCCTCCAAAAGGAAATTCAGGATTTGATGTCGATATCGACACATTCAAAGCAGCAGCAGAAAATTTCAAGGGAATCTTTAACTTATTTCAAACTGCAGGACTCACCAAGTTCATTTCGACAAGAGGAAAAATATATGATGTCGAATTGGCTGAACTGAAGGACAATATTCATATTGGAGAGGATGGGTCTCTCCATTGAAGAATTTCTGGAAATGACATTAACACCACTGAGGAAATGTTGAGTCTCACCTTCGATCTACCAGTAGGTGATGACTCATCTAAACTGATGGCGGGAGAAACTCAACAAGCACATTAGATTATGAATTTCAACAAGAAAAGACAATAAATCTAAAGAAGAATGATGTTTTAGAAGAATACAGATTCTTGGCAGCCATAGTTGGCAAAGTCCTACTATGTAAATTTTTTGCTCATGATGCAATTCCCAAACAACAACTGTAGATAATGGGAGTATTTGTTCTCAACAAGAGAATCCACTAGGGGAGGTGCCTATTGAAATTGATTGGGCATATGTATGCCCATAAGGAGAATGTATACATGAGGATAATGAGTCAAGTCTTATACCACCATTATCCAATGGTATGCAGATCCAAAGGAGTGCCCATCTCTCCTGGAATAAGAAACAAAGGGATCTTCTCCAAATGGACCAGACAGATTCTGAAGCCTAGTCAAGTTCCACCTTCTCCTCCTTCATCTACAGCTCCTCAAGACCATGAAACATTCATAACAGATACCACATCTGAACACATGGTACAAGAATTGGAGACAGTCATACCAGATACAACAGCAGAACAACCAGCACAGATCTCCTCTCTACATCAACCAATATCTACCACAACCCTAGAAGACAATCTCACAGTCATCCCTTCTGCTTCTCTAGACCATCCTCAATCAATATCTTCTCCTATCAACATATCAACACCTACTGTTGATACACCTTCTACCTCCTACCCTATACCTCCCTTTATCACTGATCGAGCAATCTCTAAAGCAGTGAGTCTAGCTACTAGGACTTTGGCTGACCTACTATAGACTCAATCAAGGAAATTCCAAAGAAAATACTCACAGAGGGAGACAAAACTAAAAGAATCACAGGAATCAATCCAGGCAGTCAAGATATTGATGCCCTCCTCACATATCACAAGATCTTTCTTAACCTTCCTTGTCAACAAGGTTTAGAAGGGGCAGAATGTTTAAGAGGAGGAGATGTCTGGCCAAGAAGAGGATATTGGTCAGGAAAAGGAAGTGCTTGTACAAGAAGGGGAGATTGCTCAAGACCAAGAAATGATTTCTCAAGAGGAGGAGATTGCTACTAATCAAGAGAGGCCAACACAAACTCAGGGAGAGAAGCCTGCATCAACCCAGGGGGAGCTCCTCACAATTGATGAGCAGATCATAAAAGATGTCACCACAATTGCTCAAGAAGCTGCCTATATAGTTGAAGATGCTGCATCACTTCAGGGGGAGCTTCACAAAGAAGATGATAAAATTGTTGAAGAGGAGGATTAGCCTCTTATCTTTCCACTAAGAAATGTGTCAATATTGGTCTTCTCCAGAAAAAGAAAATCTTCTCCAAAAGATCAGTGAAAATCAGGTGAAAAGAAATCTACAGCTACTTTTATAAGTTCTCAGTGCACATATTTAAGATACAGCTATGGTAGAATATCATATCATTTACAATTGCAAGTCTTTCATATCATTCTAGTTTATGTCATTATGCAATGATATCATTCTGTAATAGTATATGTTTTTATGTACTCCTTTTTAATTTACAAAATGAATGAAATCATATAAAATGTTTGTAAAAATTGTTAAGCTAAATAGTGGGAGATTGTTTGGAACAATATCCTCTGGATTTATCTTACAAATTATGTAAAAGTGATTTCATCATCTAGGATTCATTACCCGTGATATATATTGAGGGTAATATGGTCATTAGATGTCCTAGGATGTCACACTCATGTTAGGGTGTCAAAGACCAGTCCAAAGGAGTACAAAATTCAGTTGATATAATTATGGGTCAAATAGAAGTCGACGCAGCTTCGACTTCAAGTTGAAGTAACTCTGAATAAAAGTAAGGATAACTCAGACTAGCAGTTAACGTATCAGTTGAAGTGACGCAACATCAAATTGTATTTGACGCAGAAGCTTGAGTCAGTAAAAGCAACATTTGAAGTCGGCACAACTTCGAATTATATTCGACGCAGAAGTCAAAGCTCAAAGTCTAGGTCTTCATCTCGATGGATACGTCGAATAGGACTCGACGCAACATCGATAGCAGAGTTCGTTTCAAAGCTGAGGAAGATGTCGAAGCATCTTCTACTAGAACTCAGAGGTGCGTCGATAAGAAGGCAAAGCTATTCGACGGAATGTCAAATATAGACACAGATTTAGAATACTTCCTGGATTCAATTCTGAAGCTTTTTCAGAAGTTATATAAATGGAAGTTATTTGAATTCTATCGGGTCGTTCATAACCAAAAATGGAAAGAAGAACTCCAGAGATACAATAAACATATATTTGGATGTTATTCAAAAAGATTTCGGATGGGCTGTCAACAAAAATAGAAAGAAAGCAATACTACCTCTTGGACCTTCCTACTAGGGAAACAAAAGAAGAGGAATATAATTCAACATTATTCGACTAAAGAATAAGTAAACTGAAGGAAATAGAGAACAATAATAATTCTGTCTTCCTCTTCTCCAGTCTTCTCTCAGACAGAACAATACTTAACAGATCTCTGTATAGGAATACAAACAAGGCTTCTTTTTTTTCCTCACTTGAAGAAGCATATAAATTTACAGGGATCATCATCAAGATCAAAGCTTTTACAATCCTTGCATCTCTCTCTCAAGCAAGGATTCATCTACTAAACAAAGATCTAGAAAACACTACGTGCCAATAATCCTCATTGAATATTGCAGGAGGATTAACGCAAAGAAGAAAAATCTTCATCTTCTTCTTCTTCTTCTTTACTCTATCTTCTACTTCTGTAAAACTGAGTAAAGAGTCATTAAAATCCATATTCAAAGGATTCAGTGGTTCAAGATCTCCTTAACAAAATATTTAGTACTGGTTCAAGATCTCCTTATCAAAAGATGTAGTTTTGGTTCAAGATCACCTTATCAAAAGATCTAACATGGTTCTAAGTCTCCTTAACAAAAGACTCATACCATGGTTCTAAGTGTCTCCTTATCATACGACTCAGGCACTGGATAGTGTATTCCATCCAAGGTGGTAAAAGAGTGGAGTACCTATATTTTGGGGAACCACTATAGACCTTGCCTCAATCTGTACTATGAATTTTCGGTGTTGTCCCTTATTTATTTATGTCATATTGTGTTTGTTTATTCTGGTTGGATATCTGAATGCATAGTTGTTAGAATTATTTTATTGTTCTGTGCATATTTTGTTAAAAGTTTTTAAAACTCTATTCCCCCCCCCCCCCTCTCTAGAGAATACTCAGATGACTCACTATTCAATTGATCTTTCTCATCCTGTCCAGAGACACATTAGAGCCCATTGGAGTCTTCATTGAAGTTGCATCCTCCATTCCAAACTTCTTTATTAGTTCTTTTGTGAACTTGGTCTGAGAGATGAATATACTATCCTCAAATTGTTTCACCTGAAGTCCTAAGAAGTATTTTAGCTCTATGATGCTGCTTGTCATAACCCATATTTTCCCCCATACATAAATACATAAATATATGATCAATGTCTAGGAAAATACGCGATGTGATGCCACGTCAGGTAGGGGACAACTATCGACGCTCATGCTTCTTTATTGCACAAAACTATCTTTCAAGAAAACATATTTAAAGTTTTAAAGTTGAAGTAAGTCTATCTTCGAGACCGTGTCCCTCGGCCCAGTGGATCAACTAGTCTACCTGTAAAAGGTATATAAATATGCAGTGGAAAATATTTGCATTTTATTCTAAGTGAAAGTGGAGGTTAGATCTTAAATTAACTCTGGAGGGGGGGGTGAATAGAGTTTAAAACCTTTTTCCCTTAGTTTTATAGCGGAATTAAAAATACTGATATATATATATGTATATGAGAGTGAGTAATACAAACTAAGTAAAGAAAATCAACACAACACAAACACAGAAAAGAAGTCAAACACAGAAGACACAAGGAGCTATAGTAGTTCCCCAATAAATCTGGGTACGTCTGCTCTTCTACCACCCTTGGTAGGAATCCACTAGGTGTTTTGATCAGGTGCCCTCACACCAAGGGATTTTTTATAAGGTGTCCACACACGAATGGGTGTTTGATCAGGTGCCCAATTCACTGATAAGCTTTTGATAAGGTGCTTAAAAACCATACAAGGATTTTTTGATAAGGTATCTTGCCACCAGTGGGTTACACTTTTGAAGGGAGTATTAACTATATACAGAATGGGATAGAAAGGGGTTAGATGTTCTTCTCTGTCAAGATGTATAGAGATGACTCTAGTGGATTTGATGTTGAAGAAAGGCTCCTCTGTCTGATTGAAGATGTATGACAGTTGATTTTGCTGGAGCTTTTCTTTGAAAAATTTGATCTTCCTGTAGCAGATAAAACTGAGAGACAAGAATGCTTCAATTTGTTGTTGCTCTTTTGAAGATCTGTGCTTGTTCTTCTTCTTCTTCTTTCTTTCTTGATTCTTGCAGCAGGAAAATTGAGATGGTGTTGAAGATGTTCTCAGAAAAATATGTTTGCTGCTGAAGGAGGAAGAAGATGAAGTTCCGTTCACTGTCGAAAATTGCTGAGAAAGAAGAAGATGAAGTTCTGTATATTTTTGTTCTTCTATTCTTCTTGTATATTTCTGTCTCTTTCTTTTTCTATACTGAAGATCTATATTGATGCTGTCGATTAAAAACAGCTGTAAAATTTATTCTGTAATATCTTCTTTCCTTTTCTTTTTCAAATCTCTGACAGAAATTAAATGCAAATCCTTTATCTTAAGGAATAAATTATTCTGAAGAGATATTTTGAAAACATAAATCTGTTGCGCCGTTTTATCTCTTTCCTTTTCCACGAAATGTCCTTTTTCGAGGAAGTGTCAACGGCTACAAACTTAAATAATAAAGGAAATAAATTTTCCTTACTTGATCTGATGGAAAGAATCGTTACTGTCGTAGATCTGAGATCAGAGAATGAGTAAATATAATATTCTGAAATAAATCTGCACTTAAATAATAATTCTTCGATCTGGACAAAATTCATCTAACGCAGATTCGTCGACCTCAAGTTTTTCGTCGAGCACATCATTTGCTTCGTCGACCTGAACATGTGATTTACTGTTTCTGAACATCTGCTGAATATTCGTCGAACGCAGACTTGGATTCGTCGAACGGAAGGATTCGTCGACCGATGAGCTTGAGTAAAAGCGTCGAGCGCTGAGCCGGGTTCTTTTCGTCGAACGCAGATAGCCATTCGTCGAACGCTGCTGGCCATTCGTCGAACACAGCTAGCCATTCGTCGAACGCAGAATCTGAATGAAATTTCTAATTCTAACAGCCAAAACTCTTGACCCATAAACTATACATTGGGGTCAACTTGTCCTTATTCAACATATAGTGATCCTAGCCCAAATCAGAAATAGGGTTATTCCAACAATCTACCCCTATTTGGGTTAGGACACTATTTGACAGAAAATTTGAAAATAAACAAATACTATAACATCAAAAACAACAGAGCATGAATATATCTGATATATTTTAAATATTTTATCAGATATAAAATGAATAGTACTCTGAGTTTTGCAAATTCATTTCAATAAGAACAGAAATGAAAATACAATCAGAATCTTGATTTTTCTGAATTTTGCTGCTTCTGAATTCTGAAATTCTGATTTTATCTGATCTGTATTATTCTGAATTCTGATCTGATAAGCTGAGCTGTAGCAATACCTGATACTGAATTTGCTATAATAAACTTGAACTGAACTTTATCTGAATATTTCTGAAACAGAAAACTGTAATCAGCAAACTGTTGTAAGCTTTATCAAGCTTCTTCATACAGCTACTCCCCCTGAGAGTGTCTCTCCCTGAGTTCTGGAGAGAACAACTCCCCCTGAGTAAAACAATGCATCAAATGGAGCTTGTTCATACAAACTTATCCCCCTGCCTAGTTTCAGGAAAGTCCTAAAGCTTGGCCCCTAGAAGGGACATTTGATGGAGGTAGGGAAGGATGCAAGATTTATATTGCTGTTGTTCCTGCAAAATAAAGTAGAGATCAAGTGCAAATGGGAACTAGAAAGAGAAACAATTCTGTAGGCATTTATATAATAAAAAAACACTTAGTTTGATATGATAAGGAATGAGGAGTAAGTAGAAAACTTAATTTTTTATCAAATTGAATCTCCATCTATCATTCCCAACTGATTTATAAAGAATATATGTTTCTCTTCATCCAAGGGCTTGGTGAAAATGTCAGCTCTTTGCAAATCAGTAGAAATAAATTGTAGGCAAATTTTATTTTTATCCACATTATCCCTAAGGAAGTGGTGCCTAATTTCTATGTGTTTAGTCATACTATGGAGAACTGTATTTTGTGTTATAGATATTGCACTAGTATTGTCACAAAATATAATTGAATTATTTAAGTTGACATCATAGTCTAGGAGCTGATTTTGTATCCACAATATCTATGAGCAGCAACTGCCTGCAGCTATATATTCAGCTTCAGCTCTTGATGTAGACACAGATGTTTGTTTCTTAAAAAACCAAGACACAAGCCTATCACCAAGAAACTGGCAAGTTCCTGATGTGCTTTTCCTGTCTACTCTGCATCCAGCATAATCTGAATCTGAGAATCTAGTTAATTCAAATTTAGATGTTGTTGGATACCAAAGTCCTAGATTAGGGCAACCCTTTATATATCTCAAAATCCTTTTTAATAAAATTAGATGAGATTCTTTGAGGTTAACTTGAAACCTAGCACAAATACAGGTAGCAAACATTATGTTAGGCCTACTAGCTGTTAAATAAAGCAGTGAGCCAACAATTGCTCTATATACTTTTGAATCAATAGGTTTCCCTGATTCATCATTATCAACAACAACATTTGAGGGCATGGGTGTTTTCATGCTGGAAGAATCAGACATACCAAACTTTTCACTAATTCCTTAGCATACTTAGATTGGGATATGAAGATTCCATTTGGGGTTTGCTTCACTTGAAGACCAAGGAACTATGATAGCTCACCCATAATACTCATTTCAAATGTATATTGCATTAGATTAGAAAATCTTTTTCATTAATTTGAATCAGTAGAGCCAAAAATAATATCATCTACATATATTTGAACTAGCAAGGTTTGATTTTTATGTATCCTGGAAAATAGGGTTTTATCAACTATGCCCCTACAGAAATTGTTTTCCAAAAGAAAACTAGCTAAAGTCTCATACCATGCTCTGGGAGCTTGTTTGAGACCATAGAGAGCTTTATTAATCTTAAATACATAAGAGGATTGAGTTGGAGTGATGAAACCTGGTTGTTGTTCCACATAGACTTCTTCTTTGATTTCTCCATTTAAAAATGCACTCTTCACATCCATTTGATATACCTTGAACTTCTTATATGCAGCAAATGCAAGAAAAATTTTGATTGCATCAAGTCTTGCAACAGGAGCAAAGGTCTGATCATAATCAATCCCTTCTTCCTGTGAATATCCTTGGGCTACCAATCTTGCTTTGTTTCTTACAATATTGCCTTGTTCATCTAGCTTGTTCCTGAAGACCCATTTAGTGCCAATGACTGGATGGCCCTTTGGCCTTGGAACCAAATCCCAATCCTTGTTCCTTTCAAATTGGTTGAGATCCTCTGGCATTGCAAGAATCCAATTTGGATCTTGTTCTGCATCTGTTATAGTTTGAGGTTCAACTTGTGATAGGAAACAAGTATGCATCTGATTTTGGTGTAGTTTATGCCTTGTTTGAACACCTGATGAAATATCACCAATTATTTGAGATATTAGGTGATCTCTAACTGTGATGTGATCAACAGTTGGAGTGGGTTCAGCAATAATTTCCACTTAGGGAATTTGTTCAGCTGTCACTTGAATTAATTTGTCAGCAAGATCTTCTGGATGATCTTCTTCTTCACTATCTTCAAGTGTTTGAGTTGTTGGAAGTAAAGAATCTCATTTCTGTAGATTTAACTCATTTATCTCTTCACATAGGTCTGGTACCTGCAAAGTATTTATGGTAGAGGTGTTATTCCTCTCCTCATTTAACAGGTTAGTTTCATCAAAAGAAACATGCATGGACTCCTCTATCTTAAGAGTAGATTTGTTGTAGACTCTATATGCTTTACTAGATAGAGAGTATCCAAGGAATATGCCTTCAGCTGCCTTAGCTTCAAATTTCCTTAGATATTTCTTATCATTGTTATGCACATAGCATTTACAACCAAAAATCTTAAAATAGCTAACCTTAGGATTTTTATTCTTGAGTAGTTCGTAGGGAGTTTTACCCTTAAGTTTATGTATCATACTTCTATTCAACACATAATTTGCTGTGTTCACTGCCTCTGCCCAGAAAGAGAGTGGAAAATGAGCATCAGCAACAATGTAGTTGTTGATTCAATTAGTGTTCTATTTTTCCTTTCAGCTACCCCATTTTGTTGAGGGCTTCTAGGAGCAGAAAAACACTGCCTGATCCCTTCTTTTCCACAGAATTCTCTCATCAGAAAAGACTCAAACTCAGTGCCATGATCACTTCTAATCAATGCAACTACAGTAGAGTACTCAGTCTCGATGGACCTGAGAAAGTCTGTTAGAACTTTGAAGGTGTCAGACTTGTTCCTAAGAAAGAACACCCAAGTGAATCTTGAGAAGACATCTACAATAACTAGAGAATAATGCTTCCCTCCTAAGCTCTATATAGCAGTAGGTCCAAAAAGATCTAAATGCAGCAAATACAGAATCCTAGGTGACGCTAATATGGATTGGTTTCCCCTTTCTCCCGGATCACTCTTGGATAAAGATTTGAAACTACTTCTAGTCTGCTTACCTAACTGACAAGCCCTACAAAGTCCTTCCTTCTTGTATGAACCAGAAGGCAGTCCTCTAACATGATTGTCCTTAGAAAGCTTAGAGATAGTTCTAAGGTTAATCTGTCCAAGCATTTTATGCCATAATTCATTTGTCTTACTTATTGAATTAAATAGACAGATGTCTGAATTGGCAGAGTCAAAATTGAATAATTAAATGTTTCCTTGTCTAATACCAGATAATAAATTTATGTTTTTATTATTGGTAATAAGACATTGGGAAGGGTTAAAAGTTACCTGATAACCTTCATCACATAACTGGCTTATGCTAATGAGGTTATGCTTGAGACCTTTGACATATGATAATTCTTTGAAGGTGACTGCTCCAATCTTGACTTGTCCATATCCTTTTGTCTGTCCACAGTTGGAGTCTCCAAAGACAACTTTGGGTCCAAGCTTTGCCTTATAATTGCTCAGGTTGGCCATGTTTCCTGTCATATGCTTTGAGCATCCACTATCCAAGTACCAATATTCCTTTATCATTGGATAGCTGTGTACCTGCAAAGACAGAAAAATAAACTAGTTGTTTTTGACCCAGACTACCTTGGGTCCTTTTGTCTTACCACAATATTCAGAAATAAAGGACATTTCAGGCCGATCCTTATAGCCTTGTGGATGATATCTCCTTAGAGGTATTATCCATTCAGTGAAAAGATTTTTAGTTTGTTTTGAATTAGAATTCTTGAAATTTTCTGTATAGTATCTGTTCGATGAATTTGGGTAAGTTCGTCGATTGACGTTCGACGAATGTACATGATTTTGTCGAGCGCCGTTCAAGTAATAACTATACCAAAAATCTATTTTCAGTTTTCGTCGATCTCCATTCGACAAATTGAAATCTTTTCGTCGAGCTCGGTTCAACGAATTCTTCTGAATTTTTTATTCTTAACAGACTTGCTTGAAATATCTTTATTTGCTTCTACAGCCTCTTTGCTTTTAGCAGAAATGAATTTTATAGGTGTAGAAAGTATGTTCTTCTTAATTAGAGGTGGCTCACTTGATGAAGCAGCCAAGCCTAGTTTGGTATTAAGTCTAGCATTGACTGTGCTTGTAATATCCATCAGTTTGATTCTTCTCCCATTTAGGGATTCTTCAAACTTTTTGGCTTCAGACAACATGCTCTCAAAGAGAACAATATGTTCCCTGGAGGAAGCTAAATCTTTCTTAAGATTTACATTTTCTTCACTTATACTATTCATTTCAGCTAGCTTAAGTCTGAGTGAGATTATTTCTTTCTCAGATTTTAATAAGTCTAAGCAAAGAACCTTGAATTCATCTTTGAATTCAACTGAAGTAAAATCAATTAGATAATACCTGATCTGCATCATCTTCTACTTCTGATTCTTATTTTTCTTCAGAATTATGTCCTGAGGCATTGATAGCCATCATGCAGAAGGTTATTTCTTCTTCATCATCATTGGAGCTGGATGAGGAAGCATATTCTGACTCACTGCCTGAGTCATATATTGCCATCAGACATTGGTCATTTTCCTTTGATTTTTCTTCATCATCAGATGAGCTGGATGATGATTCAGATTCAGTTTCACTCCAAGATTCTACTATAAATCCTCTTCCCTTCTTTTTGTGCTTGTGGGAGGAAGACTTGCTGGAGCTTCTTTTCTCTTCTTTATCCTTTTTCTTTTCTTTCTTTTGATTTTCTGGACATTCTGTCAAGTAGTGTCCAGGTTTCCTGCAGCCATAACAAATAACCTCTTTTTGATTTAATTTGTCATACCTTGATTTTTCTCTTGATCTGGACTCTTTCTTTCTGAAGTCCTTCCTAGCCAATTTGTAAAATCTCTTGGCTATGAAACTCATGAACTTCTCATCTTTTGGAGACTTTTCTTCTTCTTCAGTAGCTTGAAAGGCAATATTTCTATCCTTCTTTGTTGAAGAGGAAGTGCTCACTTGTTCAGCTTCCCTTTTCTTGAAGAGTTGTTCATAGGATTTGAGCTTTCCTAGCAGTGTCTCAGTAGTTATCTCATTAAGGCTTCTGTCTTCCTTGATAGGCCAGATCCTAGAGTCCCAAGTGATGGGGAAGCACATTAGGATTTTGTCATTGATCTCAGTTAATGAGATTTCCTTGTCCAGTGTTCTGAGTTCACTTATGATTACACTTAATCTAGTGTACATATCTGCAACTGATTCTTCTTCACCCTTCCTGAAGTTCTCATACAGAGAGATCAAGTGAGATCTTCTATCCTTTCTTTCATCGGCAGAGCCTGCAACCATATTGTTGAGAGAGGTCTATATCTCTCTAGCTGAGGTGCAATCCACCACTCTCTGAAAGATGTCATCAGACATTGTTTGAGCCAGAATATTAATGGCTTTTTCATCAGCACTTCTTTGCTTTTTCTGAGCTTCAGTCCATTCCGGAGGTGGGACAGCAGTGTTGTTTGTTGCTGCATCAGTACTTGTTGATGCTATAGGTGCTGGAGGCCCTGTCAAAATCACATTAAACAATTTCTTCATCAATTGAGTTCATATATATCCTAATCCTTGCTTTCCACAGTGCAAACTTATTGAGATAGCACATAGGAGGTCTTGTGCTTGAATACTCCTTGTTTTGTACCATGAGTTTTTAACAGAAAATAAAAACAATAAAAATCTAAAATAATTTAAGATCTAATTGATCTTTGTGATCCAGGTGTTAGCCTATAAATAAGATCAACATCCCTCTGATACCAATTGAAAGTGGAGGTTAGATCTTAAATTAACTCTAGAGGGGGGGGGGGGGGGGGGGGGGTGAATAAAGTTTAAAAACTTTTTCCCTTAGTTTTATAGCGGAATTAAAAATAGTGATATATAAGTGTATATGAGAGTGAGTAATAAAAACTAAGTAAAGAAAATCAGCACAGCACAAACACAGAAAAGAAATCAAACACAGAAGACACAAGGAGCGATAGTAGTTCCTCAATAAATCTGGGTACGTCTACTCTTCTACCACCCTTGGTAGGAATCCACTAGGAGTTTTGATCAGGTGCCCTCACACCAAGAAATTTTTGATAAGGTGTCCAAACACCAATGGGAGTTTGATCAGGTCCCCAATTCACCGATAAGCTTTTGATAAGGTGCTTAAAAAATACACAATGATTTTTTGATAAGGTGTCTTGCCTCCAGTGGGTTACACTTTTGAAGGGAGTATTTACCCTGTACAGAATGGGATAGAGAGGGGTTAGATGTTCTTCTCTGTCAAGATGTATAGAGAAGACTCTATTGGATTTGATGTTGAAGAAAGGCTCCTCTCTCTGCTCGAAGATGTTTGACAGTTGATTTTGCTGGAGCTTTTCTTTGAAAAATTTGATCTTCCTGTAGCAGATAAAACTGAGAGACAAGAATGCTTCAGTTTGTTGTTGCTCTTTTGAAGATATGTTCTTGTTCTTCTTCTTCTTTCTTTCTTGATTCTTGCAGCAGGAGAACTGAGATGGTGTTGAAGATGTTCTCAGAAAAATATGTTTGTTGATGAAGGAGGAAGAAGATGAAGTTCTGTTCACTGTCGAAAATTGCTGAGGAAGAAGAAGATGAAGTTCTGTATATTTTTGTTCTTCTATTCTTCTTGTATATTTCCTTCTCTTTCTTTTTCTGTACTGAAGATCTGTATTGATGCTGTCGAGTAAAAATAGCTGTAAAAATTATTCTGTAATATCTTCTTTCCTTTTCTTTTTCAAATCTCTGACAGAAATTAAATGCAAATCCCTTATCTTAAGGAATAAATTATTCTGAAGAGATATTTTGAAAACATAAATCTGCTGCGCCATTTTATCTCTTTCCTTTTCCACGAAATGTCCTTTTTCGAGGAAGTGTCAACGACTATAAACTTAAATAATAAAGGAAATAAATTTTCCTTACTTGATCTGATGGAAAGAGCTGTTACTGTCGTCGATCTGAGATCAGAGAATGAGTAAATATAATATTCTGAAATAAATCTGCACTTAAATAATAATTCTTCGATATGGACAAAATTCGTTGAACGCAGATTCGTCGACCTCAAGTTTTTAGTCGAGCACATCATTTGATTCGTCGACCTGAACATGTGATTTACTGTTTCTGAACATCTGCTAAATATTCGTCGAACGCAGACTTGGATTCGTCGAACGGAAGGATTCGTCGACCGCTGAGCTTGAGTAAAAGAGTCGAGCGCTGAGCCGGGTTCTTTTCGTCGAACGCAGATAACCATTCGTTGAACTCAACTGGCCATTCGTCGGACGCAGCAAGCCATTCGGTGAACCCAGAATCTGAATGAAATTTCTAATTCTAACAGCCAAAACTCTTGACCCATAAACTATACGTTGCGGTCAACTTGTCCTTAGTCAACATATAGTGATCCTAGCCCAAATCAGAAATAGGGTTGCTCCAACACTAAGTGAGCGCGACAACCAAGAAAAAGACCTGAGGATATGCAATTTCCTGAGTTTAGTATACATATACTGTTTTCGTATACACAATTTAAAGTAGATGATACTCATATAAAACCATGCTATGAAATTGAAATGCAATTTTCTCGATATTTAAAATACCTATCATGCAACCTAACATAAAGCATTCCCAGAGAGCAAATAATCATCAGCAAGATGTACCAGCATAGCAGAAAAATTAACAGTATACATCTAGAAACTACTATGGGCATTAACAAACTGACACGAACCCATAGAGAAACATGAAAGTGTCTACAAATAAACAAAAGGACTCCTCGTCGAGGAGAGAAGAGGGCATCACCTTCAAGAGGTGGGGAGAGGCACCTGACCACAACTCAGCTACACACCTGAACATGAGGCATTCAAAAGAAAGGAATGACGCAACCTCAAAAGGGGAGAAAGAAATCCACACAAAAAAACTAGGTAGGATTACCGGATAGCGAGAGAAATGGGAGTAATATACATTAATAAAGTTAGCTCCATACACGAGAATAAAGGGAAACTAGCATCAAGAGAGCCTAACCAACCACATGTTCATCCCTGCGGATCAGAGGTGAGGGCCCAACTGATCAAAGCCAACCACGTGTCCGACATTGCGGCTTAGAGTTGATGGTCAAACTGATCAAGGCCAACCACGTGTCCGTCAATGCGGCTCAGAGGTGATGGTCAAACTGATCAACAACACAAAAATATTTAACATTACCAACTTACCAAATCGCAACAAGAACTCAACCTCGGGGATTCACTCGACGAATTTAGTTCACTCGACGAATTGAACATAACCTCAAGAGTTCACTCAACGAATCGAGATCACTCGACAATTTTGGCTTAAACTCTCGATTTCACTCGACGAATCTACTTAGTCTCTCAAGTTCACTCGATGAATTTAACTTAGCCTCTCGAGTTCACTCGACGAATTGAGTTCACTCGATAAATTGGACTTAACCTCACGAGTTCACTCGATGAATTGAGATCACTCGATGAATTTGATTTAACCTCTCAAGTTCACTCAATGATTCGACTTAGCCTCTTGAGTTCACTCGACGAATTTAACTTAGCCTCTCGAGTTCACTCGATGAATTGAGCTCACTCAACAAATTGGACTTAAACTCACAAGTTCACTCGATGAATTGAGATCACTCGGCGAATTTGACTTAACCTCTCGAGTTCACTCGACGAATCTACTTAGCCTCTCGAGTTAACTCGATGAATTTAACTTAGCCTCTCGAGTTCACTCGATGAATTGAGTTCACTCGGCAAATTGGACTTAACCTCACGAGTTCACTCGACGAATTGAGATCGCTCGACAATTTTGACTTAACCTCTCAAGTTCACTTGACGAATCTACTTAGCCTCTCGAGTTTACTCGACGAATTTAACTTAGCCTCTCGAGTTCACTCGATGAATCTACTTAGCACCCAGAAATTTCTACACACCTAACCTAAACTCTTTGAAACCGAAAACTCACCATACACAAGATTTTTTTTCCTTTAACTTAAATAATCAAAACTAGTGTTGGTAAAAATAAAAGAGAAGAAGAAGGTAGGAAGAAGAAGAAAAAAAGGGTCTTCTTGCCTTAACCGTAAGCCAACACAGCAAAGCCTCCTTCACCGAGGAAGAACTCGACGAGAGCTCTCTTAAACCATACTCCGATGAGAGATCCGACCACTGGAAATCTCCTTCGACGAAGCCCTAACCTCCGACCTCCTCTCTCTCGATAGGAGGTCACGAAATGAGAACTGGATGAAGTCTTTCATCAGAAGAAACAAAACATCTTATTTAGAGACGATGGTGGTGGATTCCATCTGGAGATGGAATCCACTTACCTTCACTTTGCATATAGATTTTCATAAGAAATTTATATATGAATAATCTGTACAGAATGATATAAAGAAATTCTTTATAAAGAAATTCTTTATAAAGAAATTATATATATAATTTTATAAAAAAATTTATAAGGAAATTACCATAAGAAATTCTTTTATAGGCTAAGTAAACATTTTTATACCAAAATAAATAATGATTTTATCCAACGCAACCTCGCAAATGCTCTAGACGAACAACGACGACGCACCTAAGACGGTAATGCCCTTTCTATGACTGAATTAATGATTTAAATAAAAATTGAAAATTCTGGGGCGTTACAGTGCTCATTTCAAACTTCCCTTCATAAGATTGGCATATCTTTTACAAAGGTTGTCATCTATAGATCCAAAGATTATGTCATCAATAGATACAAAGATTATGTCAACTATATATCTAGACCAACAAAGTCTTGTTTCATATTTCACTTAGGAACAATGTTTTATCTATATTTTCCATTGAAAACTTATTTTCAATGAGAAAGTTAGATAAGGTCTCATACCAGGATCTAGGTGCCTATTTTAGACCATACAAGGCTTTCTTTAAATAGAAAACCTGACTAGGGTGACTTGAATTGACAAAACCTAGAGGTTGTTCTACATATACTTCCTCCTTCAAATCTCCATTGAGGAAGGTAGACTTCACATCCATTTGATATACTTTGAATCCTTTTTGAGTTGCATATGCTAGAAATAACCGTATTGCCTCCAATCTTGCTACTCGTGCAAAGGTTTGATCAAAATCTATTCCTTCTTCTTGTCTATATCCTTTTTGCAACCAGCCTTGCTTTATTCTTGATGAAAACTCCTTGCTCATCCATATTGTTTTTGAATACCAACTTTGTTCCAATGACATTGTGGTCATGGCGCCTTGCGACCAGCTTCCAGACTTTACACCTTTTGAAATGGTTCAACTCTTCTTGCATATACAAAATCTCGGATGGATCAGAGTTGGCTTCTTCAAATTTTTGGGTTCTACCTGAGAGAGAAAGCTCAGGTGCAATACTTCATTTATAGTGCTTCTCCTTGTTTGAACTCCTTGACCTATATTGCCAAAAATCTGATTTTGTGGATGATCTCTGAAGTGTCTTGTAGTTATTGGCATTCTTGCAGCAATCTCTTGGGCTCTAAGTCCATCTTGTTCTTCAGCTTGTCGTATTATTTCTGCATTTTCCTGTACATCCTCTATTGGACAGCTTTCTCTGTTTATGGCATCTGCTGAGGTTACCTCACTTTCTTCTTGCTTGTCATTGATGGGCAGCTTTTCTAGTCTTTTTTCAGTACCTGCAGCACTAAGAGAACTAGGCCATCCTTTGAGATTAGGTTGGTCTCATCAAAAATAACATGAATGGATTATTCTGCTACTTGAGTTTTTATGTTGAATATTCTGTATGATCTATTGTGGGAGCTATATCCAACAAAAACACCCTCAAAAGCCTTGAAAGAGTTGGGTTGTCTAAAATACACCTAGAGGAGGGTGATTAGGTATTTTCAAGATTATTTGATATTTTAAAAATTAATTATTGTTAAATTTTTGAAGTGGAAGTGGATTTGAGCTGGGCTATCCGCGGATTGGAGACCGCAGAAACCGCGCAGTCTGCGTTGGTTCAATGGTTGGTTATGTCTCAGCGGTTTGCTTCTGAGCGGTCTGATCTGGGAGACCGCCTCTTCTGTCCGGGCGGCTTGTGCAGTTTGGTCTGGCGACTTGTCCTAAGTTAGCCAGATGTTCTTGGAAGGAGACCGGGTGGTCTGGTTATTGAGATCACAGTGACCGGGCGGTTTGGTTGTAACCGCAGGGTTTAATAAAGGAGTTGTGAGCTATGCCGAGCTCGGGCGGTCTGCTTTGTGAGACTGCTCGCAATCTGATGGGCGGTTATTGTGTAACATCCCCCAAACAACTAGACCCCTAAAGTGGTTTTGTCATGACTAGGTCATGACAAAACCCTAGGAAGCTTGAAGAGATCACTTGGCCTTAGGCTTGAAGGAGAAGAGCACCTTGGTCTGCAAATAACAATTTCCAGTTACCAAGCTTAGGGTTGGAATTTAGGGCCTCACCTTGACCCTTTGACCCCACCATGGCACACCTAACCCTTCGGACGGTCCCTTAGACCATTTAGGACCCATTGGGGTCAACCAAAGAGGCCAATTGGACCAAAGTCAACACTTGGTCAACCTTGCCCAAAAAGAGGGGAAAAGGCTAACTCAAGCCCAATCCATTTGGGCTAGGCCTAATTGGAGTAGCCTATTAGCTTAGGAGGCTGATAATCACCAGGAGTTACCACTCAATTTCTATAAATGGTGATTAGAAGAGAGAAAGCTCATTTTCTCTAAGGATGGAGGAGAGAGAAAGAGAGGGATTAATGGCATTCATGGCTTAGGGAGATCAATAGCCACCATTTAATCCTTTAATGTCCCCATTCAGTTTCCCCAATCAATTTGGAGGAGTTTAATGGCCATTCCCGGCCACATAGAGTGGGGAATCTGAGTAGTTTTCACTTGTCCGAAAATGGCCATTAATGGCCTTCAAGGCAATTGGAGGTTACACCTCCTCCCCTCCCCAATTGAGGCTCTTATATCCATCACTAGACTGTGTGGAGCATTTTCCCCCACCTAACTGAAGGAGTCGGCCCATATGGATAGGAGATTGCAAAGGTGCCAAAGTTTCAAGGTCGGCCATGGCCAACAGGAAATCAGCAAGGAGTCACCCCTCCACACAGGTCTGATCCGCCTCCTCTCCCTTAGTGCTAGATCTTTTCATAATTTGGGGCTTGATCCGTGCTCAATTGGGCTCGGATCATGCTTCCGAAAGTGCTCGGTTTGAGCTCTCTTTCTTCTCCTCAAAACTCTGATTTCGACCACCTCCGGCCGGCCAACCACCCCCTATCGCCGGCTACCACCTCAACGATAGTTATGCTAAATTCTTATTTAATTAATTCGTCGAACGAATTAATGCGTCGAATGGAATCAAGGCACTGAACTAATAGTTGAGTTCATCGAACGGAACCCAGAGTTCGTCGAACGGAATTAATTCGTCGAACACACTCTGGGTGTTCGTTGAACTGATTGTTGAGTTCGTCGAATGGAACCCGGCGTTCATCGAACGAGATTAATTCACCAAGGAAATAAAATAAATTAGTTAAGTTCGTTGAACGGAATGTCGTTGGTCGAACACACTCTGGAGATCGTTGAACTGTTAGTTTAGTTCGACGAACTGAACACGGAGTTCGTCGAACGGAGTTAATTCGTCGAACTGAATCAATTCGTCGAACGAAGATCGGATTTTGTCGAGCGCACTGAAGCACGACATTCGTCGAAAGTAGGTCATCGTTCATCGAACGCAGATCATATTTCGTCGAACGCAGAGACAACACATTTTGTCACATTTCATGCAGTAATTCATTTTAATTAAAAAAATACTAGAACCACTCAAATGAAAAAGTGGTAAACACCAAAGTTGTAGCCCTTGGAGTCTACTTTATTTTAAAATTAATTTCACCCCAAAAGTAGTTCTGTAGCTCCCTATTGGTCCATTTTGGTGGGACTGGTCCCTAGAATAGGACAGTCACCATTCCTTGAATAACTTTTGATTGGGTTATGGGATTGACTTGAAAATTGAAACATATCCTATTTACACCTACCCACATATCATACCCAATGATGGGAATTTTAGGAGAATATTTTTCTAAGGTTTTTGTAATAATTTCATAAATTAAACATTAATTAATTATTGGGTCAAATGACCTCCAATGCCCTCCAAATTTTGGTGGGTACTTCTTAGGGTTATCACATGACCCTGGTAAGAATCTCAGTCCAATTGGGACTAATTTGGTTGGGAAATTTGTCAACCCAAGTTAGGTCAAATTGTGTCAAAGTTAGGGCATGGTGTTTATCTTGGGGTATGGTGGTCAGAACTCATCACCATGAGTTTAAACCTTGGCCACTGGCTTATGATCACCTAAAGCACCTTCATAAGTGAGATGTGGTGGTGGAGAGGTGGATATGCCCTAGGACCCTAGTTTTAACCTTAGGGTTGCTCTTTGAACCTTGTGAAGGACATTGGGTCAAATGTTCTTGAATGGTCATGGAACTTGGTGGATAAGTTCATGGGATGTAATTATGCCCTAGGAAATTTTTATAAGAATTTGAGGAGCAATTATACCCTTTGAAATAGGTCATAATCCCTTTAGGTAAACTTCTTTTAAGAGATACTTACATGCATAAATGATCTTGGATGAAGATGAAAACTTTGTGGTGCCTTTATAATCATAATATTGACCCTTGGTAATTTTTGTATAATTTATTTAATGATTTAACTAGTACTTCATTTACAAGGCACCTATTTTGTCTTAATCTTAGGAAATATAATTAAGGGTCCAAAACTCTTTGAAAAGATGTGCAACTTGGTGATAGCACATTTCAGAGCACTAGGAAGCTGTGTGAATTTTAATATAATTTCTGATGGTTGTTATCAGTAGGATACTTCACAACATGTGCAAATTTGGAATTACTTGGATTAATTATTTCAGTGAGAAAATGATTCTCATAAATTGTGAAACTCTTTAATTAAGCTTTTCTGGACATAATAGAGGTCTGGTAATTTTTCTATAATTTTGACATAAGTATTCTTAGTAGTTCCTTCATAAATCTTCAAGTTTGGATATAAGTTAAATATTAAAAATAGAGGATATTTTCTTACTGTAAAATTGTGATATTCATTATTTACTATTATTTTGGCATGCTAGATTTATCTGAATTTTATGAAGATCATGTATTGAGAATACCTTACACTTCATGTTCATATTCATACTTGGCAAATATTGGAGAAATTTAAATAAATGCTAAAATGTTGAGGAAAATTATGAATCTCTGGAGTTAGTCTTATTATGCCATGATAGCCCTCCATTAATAATCTTGTGTCATGAGGATGAATATTAGGAGTACTTCTACTTGTTAGCTTCATATAGTTAGTTGGTCAGCGTATAGTAAAAGTGTGGAACTTGGGTATTTAGGGGCCTACCAAGTGGAAGTGGCATGTAGTTGGTGTACATGGTCAGGTTGAAGAGATTGAAGGTCACAAAAAGGAGTTTAGGTGATGAGGTCGTGCTTGGTGAGTTAAGGGTATAGTTGTGCCCGGGGTTTACGAAGGATCGTCTTTCCTCTAGCGGGTCATAAAATACTTAGGGTAATCCAAGTGTAATAACAAGGAGGGGGTAATCTTATGGGTAGATACCAAATACACTAAGTGTCTTGAGAAAGGGAACTTTGGGGTGTCATCCCATTACAGTTCCTAGTACCGTAGCGAGCCCCTTACAGGGTAATTCTCGGGAAGTCTAAGATTAACCATAAACTATAGGAGTAAGATGTTGTACAAGATTAACTTAACAATACACACACCCACACCCCGTGGTTACGGGAGGTTAGTTGGTTTGGTTTTACGAGCGGTAGGCTTGGTGGTTGAAGTAACGGACTAGTTAGTCCGGTGAGCTTGTGACTCAATAGTGTTTGGTGGTACGGACGGGTTGGTCTGGCGAGCTGGTGGCTCAGAAGGTTATTGATGACGGGAAGGTTAGCCCGGGAAGTTTATGGCTTGGGATATAGTAGAACATGTTTGCATATGCATAAAGGTAGTGGGTCTTCAGTATTGGACGGTCGTTCACACCAACGTTAATACGTTGACTCGGCAAGTGTGGAATTTGCACTTAGCCATGAAAGTCTGGCGGTCCAGCCAGTAAAAGTACGCAGATGCTCTGCTATTTTGCGTTGAGGCGTACGATAGGTCTAGGTTAGGTAGTGTGAATACAAACCTAGAGGTGGGCGAGACCCAACCCACTGCTTCCGTTTGCCACTACGGGAGTATCCTGGGAGTCTTGCTAGCTCCAAAAAGGGGGAACTAAAGGTATGTGCGCATAGAGTCGTAGTGTGTGAGTTGCACTTGTGTGAACATAAAATTTAACAACATACCTTGCATGTCATGTCATAAACATTGCATTTCAACCCCTACCCCTATCGTATAAGTCGGTTATGGGACTTCTTATTTGATAGGCCTTGCTAAACGACCCCTTGGTCTATAGGTTTGTGTGGGCATTCCTATTAATCAACGATTACTTTTCCTTACTTTTCTATTATTTACATGTCCTTACTTACTGCACTTTACTTATACTTTACCTGCTCTTACAATGCTCTTTTACTGCTTCGATTTTATATATATACATGTGTAGTGTAGACATTCCTTGTACACCTGTCACCTGCTATTATTATACCCCTTGTTTTCCACCGCTTCATCCTTCCCGCACGGTGCCTAGGAGTCACCGGGGGAGCGGTGGGGGATTGGCTTAGTCTTTTGACTAACGGTCGGTGGACCTTATCATTCTAGGAGACCGAGGAGACGCAGCAACACTAGAGGCCGGTGTAGACGGAGGAGGGTCAGTCTAGTACATGAGCACCAGATGCAGGATCAGGGAGTGATTAGTAGTTAGCTTCCGAGAGTGATCTTGTAGTGAGATCATGATGTGCAGGGCACGAGCCATTTATTATTGTAACCTTCTGTCTTTGATTTCAGTTATGATCATGTGGACATTTATATAATAATATAGCATGTGATTTGTGGGCTTGAACTTCTATTGTTCGCTTATACTTTTCTTCTTCTGTGATCGATAAGGCCGGCAGGATCGACATTTTGTAGTGGCGACCTTCCCGAGTGAGGGTGTCACCGCAAAGCGGCGGTTCTGAGCATAAGACCCGGGTTTTTGAAAAAAAAGGGGTCTTACAAAGTGGTATCAGAGAAAACCATGATCCAAAGAAATGAAGTCCACAAACCCTAGGCCACCCCGCGTGAGTTTAGTTTGAGGACAAACTAAGCAGCGGAAGCAACGATGCCCATATGGGAAAATCACATGAAAAAGTCCACTTTTAACTGAACCTTTTGGCAAGTTTTCTTTTGCAGCCTGCGATGAACCCTGCCCCCAGCAGGAAATAACTTCGGCTGCAAAGATCTCTTTAGATAGACCTTTAGTCAACGAGTTAGATTTAAACTCTACTAGGACACATGACTTACCATGACAATGTATACCATGCCCTAGCCTGAAATAGACCGTAGGTATGAATTTGGTTAAGATACGAGGATACCCCAAAGAGATTAAATTAGGAGCTTAACATGAGAGTGGCCACCTAAGACATAACTCTGATGTCCCTACTTCATCTATCAAAGGATTATCCAAACTGATAGGACCACCTTAAGGAGATTGACACATAAGCAGAATGTTAGGGGACTCGTAGACTCAACCTTTGTATCGGTGAGATGATTACATTGAGACAACCACCACGACAAATACCGTGGGTCGGACAACAATTCAAGTTCGGAAGAGACCCATTTTGGATTGGGTGACATATTGACCCTGATAAGGTTGTCGTAGAAGGTACCTTGAAGAGTCTAAAGTATAGAGTATACCAATAAGTTTCAGATAGAACCCCAAGTCTAAGATTGTGTGCCCAGCTAGGATGAATATAACATAATGATATCGAAGATACTTAGCCCAAAATTGATAGGGGCTTATCTTTTGTTTATTGGGGCTGACCTTTTGTTTATTGGGCAAATTACTTACTGACTTGGGTTTCCATTGGATCTAATTTAGAAGATGTTGCGTCGTAAACATAGTGATTTTTTGAGGTCGATCTTATTCAACGTTACGCAGGCAAAGATGGGATGGTGTAACAGTAGGTCTAGAATGATGATCTGAAGTATTACCAGGACAATGAAAGGACATCGTAGATCGAGCAACGACTTGACCTTAGTTGAAGCATTAGAAATGAGAAGCCGCTAGGATTAATCAATTGGGGATGTCGATGTCCTAGTCTAGTAGTTGAGGACGGAAATTAGACCTTACAAGTTGTAGTTATATCCGACGGTTCTTGAGGTTTGGGGCATTCAGAAGTGATCAACTTATGAGTTGTTAAAAATCACGCCCTATCGTAGTAGAAGATTTTAACTACAATAATAGCCCTTATACCTTGGGAGCTATGATGACAGATAACCAGTGATTTTAGACGATAACTTATTGTATTTAGAAACTAATATTTGAGGTTACTATAATAAGAACGATCTAAGTTTATCTTACTTTGGACCATCCGGAAGTGATCGAGACTAGCATATGTGGAAGTAATAGGAATTTGGTGAAATAAACATGATGATATTTCTTTGATGAAATTGACTTGTGAAAAATCTTGGGGTTTCAAAAGATTTTACCCGTATACCTTATGAAACAAACTCCACCAAGAAAGTGATTGGGAGTCATCTTCAAACATTGATACTAGTGTTGGTTGGTTAACATATGATCATAAGATCTATGTGTACACTCCCTTAAAATCTTAGGATAATTGGGACGCTTGATGATGCGATCAGTCCCATTAAATGATAAGAATTGAATAAAATCATAAGTTGATTTGGTTGATGACTTGGGTGTACTCGTAGGAATTATAAGCTGATTATGTAGAGAAGTTTTCATAGAGTCGATGCCTACCCACATAAATGAGAAATATAGTCACCGAAAAAATGGTGTATTGCGGATTGTATATTTCCCCGGAATGAGGAAAGACAACATAAGTTTTGTGACGCACCGTGAGGCTTATCAGATGGTGATGGCCAAGTGCAAGAGTCTTTGGAGAACTACCATAGTCACTGCCCGTGTTAGAGTGGAGTTCAAGGACATAACTATGGATTTCACACACAAGTTACCAATCCAAACACAGTCTTATTAGAACAACAAGGATAGATTAACCAAGGTAGCTAGGGTCACCCTGGACTGGAAGGACGCTCTCGTTGGTGTTTGATGAGATTTGTTGAGTAGTTTGTCCGTTATCGTGGTGTGACCAGGACGATCGTGTCGGATCGGGATGAACTAGTTATCTGCAAAAGTGAAGATCAGTCTAGGCTTATCTGGGCTCTTAGTTGACGTTCATCACAGCTTTCCAGCCTCAGAGGTACAGAGGCGCAAAATTCCACCATCTTGGACCCACGAAGAGGATTTAAGGAGACTCGGCTCTGAATTTATGATGGATAAGATACCCAGGTGCGACTGATTTGGGTTAGGATGCTAGAGTCCCAGAGTAGCTAGGCCAGCTATTACGATGTGTGGTATCATCAAGTAGAGTTCCAGGTTGGAGACCGGGTGTTCCGGAAGATACGTCTGATGCAGGGAGTCTTACGGGTTCGCAGGCGGAAGAAGCTCAGTCTGAGATAGATGGGTCTCTACATGATCCTGGAGTGGATTAGCCTATTGGCTTATAGATTGGAGTTGTCGCCGGAGTAGCAAATTTCTCTATAGATGGCCCGGTAGCCTCCAATTGATTGATTCACCTTGAGCCGGTCCGGTTAGATGGCACGAAGATGCGGGTCTTGCGGCGCAAGATTGTCCCGCAGATCAAGGTCCTATGGAGAAATCATGGGCCTCTAGAACTGAGGTAGCAGAGATAGTCGGTGCTCTTCGAGTCAGGAATAACTTCCATTCTTAGGGGATGTTACGTTCAAGCACTTGCGGTAGAAGCCCCCCAGACCTAACCTGAATTTCGAGGACGAAATTATTTATTATTTATTGGGATTTGTAACATCCCCCAAACAACTAGACCCCTAAAGTGGTTTTGTCATGACTACGTCATGACAAAACCCTAGGAAGCTTGAAGAGATCACTTGGCCTTAGGCTTGAAGGAGAAGAGCACCTTGGTCTGCAAATAGAAATTTCTAGTTACCAAGCTTAGGGTTGGAATTTAGGGCCTCACCTTGACCCTTTGACCCCACCATGGCACACCTAACCCCTCGGAGGGTCCCTTAGAGCATTTAGGACCCATTTGGGTCAACCAAAGAGGCCAATTTGACCAAAGTCAACACTTAGTCAACCTTGCCCAAATAGAGGGGAAAAGGCTAACTCAAGCCCAATGCACTTGGGCTAGGACTAATTGGAGTAGCCCATTAGCGTAGGAGGCTGATAATCACCAGGAGTTACCACTCAATTTCTGTAAATGGTGATTAGGAGAGAGAAATTTCATTTTCTCCAAGGATGGAGGAGAGAGAAAGAGAGGGATTAATGACATTCATGGCTTAGGGAGATAAATAGCCACCATTTCCTCCTCTAATGTCCCCATTCAATTTCTCCAATCAATTTGGAGGAGTCTAATGGCCATTCCCGACCACATAGAGGGGGGAATCTGAGGAGTTTTCACTTGTCCGAAAATGGCCATTAATGGCCTTCATGGCAATTGGAGGTTACACCTCCTCCCCTCCCCAATTGAGCCTCTTATATCCATCACTAGATTGAGGGGAGCGTTTTCCCCCACCTAACTAAAGGAGTCGGACCATATGGATTGGAGATTGCAAAGGTTCCAAAGCTTCAAGGTCGGCCATGGCCAACAGGAAATCAGCAAGGAGTCACCCCTCCACACAGGTTCGATCCGACTCCTCTCCCTTAGTGCTAGATCTTTTCATAATTTGGGACTTGATCTGTGCTCAATTGGGCTCAGATCGTGCTTCCGAAAGGGCTCAGTTTGAGCTCTCTTTCCCCTCATCAAAACTCTGATTCTGACCACCTCTGGCCGGCCAACCACCCCCTATTGCCGGCTACCACCTCAACGGAGGTGGTGGTGGCATTGGCTGGCCGGGAAGCGGCACAGGTGATGAGTCCCAATTATATGCACATATATGGACTCATCTGGGCCGATTTTCTAGTTTATGCACTGCACATTAGCCTTGTTTTAGCTCATATTTGTTATTCCATGCTATGTGCACTTCTAGGCCCGTTTTGGTGTTATTTCTTGTTTATCTTAGCTATTAGTTTTCATGCATTGTTAAGTGCCACCTTCAGTGGCTAGATTGGTGTTGTATGCTGGAATAGGAGTCGTGCAAGTGTTCCCGGTACAATTCTGTACAAGAACACTGCGCACGATCACTGGTTCTATTGCGCACGACCATTGGTCGTGCACCTTTGATCGTGCGCACTTAACCCCATTTTATGAGTTCTGTCTTGACCGAACGCACGACCACTTACGATAGTGCGCACGACCACTGGTCGTGTGCCACTGGTCGTGCGAACATGTTATTTTATAAATTTCTTACATTGCAGGCTCCGCCCAGGCAGGCGCACGATCACAGGATTCTAGTGCGTACAACCACTAGTCGTGCGCCACTGATCGTGCGCACTGTTTATTCCTGCGCCTATAAATTCACCTGTTCGCGAATTAGGCAGGATCGCTGAGAGCAACTGCGTTCAGTCCGCCATTTTCGCCCCTTCCGCAGGTTTTTCATCCCCTAGGCCTCCTCCATCATCCAAGAGCTTCAAGGAGGAGATTCTACACTCATCTTCATCGCCAAGGAAGGAGTTCTTCGCATCGGACGTGGCCGAATTATAAAACACTGGAGAAGACGGGTCCATTGGAAGGTAGTGACAGCCTTCTCTACCCTGGACGATAGTTGGGACCGAGCTAGGACGCGGATTGACAACCCGGTGCTTCCTACCGTGAATCTACAATGAGCCTCCGGATTCGGTCGTATATCTTGCCTTTTTCTCTTCCTTATGTTGATGTAATGTTTGTAATCTCTATATTTTGATGATGAACACTATGAATCGTGCTTGTAATCTTAATTTCATGTCTATGTGAAGTTATATTTTGTTCATATGTGTACGAGGTGCGCCACCATCCATCCTCCATCCCGCCGTCACGTTTGGTGTCGCACTAGCAATTGCTAGTGGCGTGCTTGTCGAAGAGGTGCTTGCGACCCTCATTCCGTTAGCCTACTCGTCCATCCGCCTACCGAAGCGTGGCATCGCGGCCCGTGTAATCCATCCCGCTTAACGAAGCAGCGCGCTCAAGGCCTGCATAGTTCGATTCTGTTTGCCTACTCGTCCATCCGCCCTTGCGACGTAGCGCGCTCAAGGCCTGCCTAGTCTCCATTCCGCCAAGCGAAGCATTGCATAGCGGCATTGCATAGGAGTAGTGATAGATTTTGCTCTTCATTTTCCACAAACCAACACCCCCGTTTCCGCATCCATCCGACTAAAGGGCTTCGATCTCAAGTCCTGCCTCGATAGATAGCTCCACCTTACTGTGTTCCTTCGAGATTCGATACTCGGGGATTACTCCTCGTTTTATATTACTTGAACGATCGGTACATTGCCGTTTCATGCCGCAGTCGAGCTACCGCCTATTGCGGTGTGCGAGATTTGCGCACCAAGTTTTTGGTGCCATTGCCGGGGAACACAGTCGTGTGAGTTTTCTGGAGAGGGAGAACCTGAGAGAGAAGCCCTTCCATTTGTAAATTGCATTCCTTTGTTTTATTTCCTCATATTCTGTTTCCTGTTTTTAATTAGGTTGCGTTAGTAATTTTTGTTAGGTGTGGTATTTCGCACAATAGTGTTTTTCATTTTGAATCGTATTATCTTCTCACTATGTGGGCACATCTTAATATCCGTTGCCGTTGGTGTAGAGCTACCTCCCACTCTAGTGATGAATGCCCTACGGAGAATGGTGGCCATAATTCTTCTCGCCCAGCATATGGAGCACCGACTTCATCTGATACTCCATATGGTGCGCGTAAGTCTTATGGCTACTCTGCCGAGCCTTTACCATCTTACTTCTTTTCGGCTTCAGCACCCGCTGTGCCAAAGAAGCCCACAAGGCAGTGCCAGTTTTGTTGGAGCACTGATCATGTCTTGAAGGACTGTGCCGAGTATCTTCGCCAATTGGACGAGGATGACGAGCCGGATATCCGGATCGTCCCAAATCCTAACTCTGGCGGCACACCTTCAACATCTGGTTTTGTGTCTTTGCCACTTTCGCATCTTGAAGGGTATGGCGTTGACACAGTCACCAGATGTGTGACTGATCTAGGCACCGACATTGCTGAGCCTATTCTCCCGGTGCATCCACCACCCCTAGTGGATTCGACTCTTTGTGAGGAATCGGTGCTCGACCTTTATCCGAGCACTATTCTTCCCCCTGTTGTGCATGCTACATTCGTCTCTGACGACATTGTTGAGGATGTTTCGCAGGATGAGGCTGGCGATTTATGTGTTATGCCTGCTCCTTTGGAGGAGGACAACCTTCTAGGTGAAGAGGAGCTTTCCTCAACACCGGTGGAGGAAGTCCAAATCTTGGGTATGGCCACTGTCGATCTCGCTGAACCTTGCGGCATTGATGACAACGACAACATTATTTTACTTTCCCAATCTGATGGGAGTGAGACCGGGACCACTCCCCCGCTTGATTTTTATTTAAGTCATTCTTCTTGTTTATTTCTTGATCCCCTTTCTCCATCTGAGCTTGTGCAGGTTGAGTCTTCACAGGTACCCCAGGAGGACTTGGAGTATTCTGCTCAAGTCAATGATGAGTGTATCCTTTCATGTGAGGAGGTTGATCCCTCTTCCATAGAGGAAGCCTCATTCCTTTCCTTCTCCTCCTGCCGCCTCCCTGAAGACGGTACCTTGTTGGGCAAAGATGTTTTTGGTGAGTTGAGCGAGGATATCTCCTCCTCCTCTTCTTACTTTCTTTTCCCTCTACCTGTGATGGGCAGGTTTTATCTTTATTCAGGTAGAGGCGTGACTGTTCTTTCTCCGTATAGGTACCCGCTACCTACGCGCATATTAGAATAATTACCGGTGCACTTTTCTTTTCATAGACCCATTAGCTAGAACTGTTTTAAATTTGAATAAGTCGTGCTGGGATGACATTAACCCCAGCAGTTATCTTTCCTTTTCCTGAATTTTTTTTTATTTTTCTTCTAGCTTAATTAAGTTGTTCATAAGGTTGTGATTGTCTCGCTGCATGCGCTGAACCCTATTTGTACGCATACTGCACGGTGGATTGGGTTTTCAATACAAATTTGGCTGCCCGAAAATTCGCTTTGCGCACGACCATTGGTCGTGCGCAGTACTTATCGCGCACGACCACTGGTCGTGCGATCGACCCAGATTATTATAAAACCCGATTCGCCCGAGCTATCTGCGCACATTCTAGGTTTCTACTTTCTGTGTTCATTCGCTGCTGTTCGTGCGCCGCTCCACTTGGTATCCCGCCGATCGTGCGTGCCTCTTCTTCTCCGGTGAGTGCCGTGTTTTCCTCCTCCTTCTTCTCCGCCCTTTGCTACCATGGATGCTGGAGGTCTCCGCTTTGCCAAGGCATACCGTCGCTCCGGGCAGCCCTCTGCGTCTCCAGCCCAACTCTTGGCATGTATGGGAAAGTTTTCAAAGGATGTGCACACCCGGCGCTACAACTCACTTATGGATAAGCCATTTCTCTCTCAGAGATTTGTAGATTGGAATGAGCTTGGCTCTATCGGCGACAATGGAAATCTGAGGGAAGCCGTCCTCCTCCGCTACTCGTTCGATCACTGGAGTAAGGTGTTCGAATGCAATGATCTTGGCTACAAAGAGCTCTCCTTAGAGTTTCTCGCGACATTCGAGTGGGAGTGGCTGCCTTCCGGTCTACGTCCATCAATTTGTTCTTTCTGAATGATGGGGAGAGTCTTCACTCTTTCTTTGCAGGAGTTGGCGGTGCACGCAGGTTTCTACACTGAAGCGGAGGCTGCTGCGATTGACTTTCCGAGTATGAGTGTCTCCTTCCCTGACGACGTCACCCCGCGTGCCGCGTGGTGTGCTCTCACGGGACAGGACGAAGATTATGTAGCCAGGAAAAGTAAATCCACCTGGATCGTCGCGCCTGCTCTCCGATTTTTGCAGCATGTCCTTAGTCATTCTCTTGTCGCCCGAGCTCTCAGTCAGAACGTTGTGGGGTGGCAAGACTTGATCTCCTTATATAGTATGGAATTCCAGCAGCCCGTGAATCTGGGTTACATGCTCGCTTACTTCTTCCATCACGAGGCCACCTACGGTCTCACTGGTGCCATTGGAGGTGCCTACTATATCACCCGTATTGCAAAGAGCTTGGGGATTTGGGACCGGCTACCTCCGATGGTGCAGGTGACTGCGCCTTCCTTCATCACCAGGGCCACCATGGTGAGCTTTCATCTACTTCGGGTCGTGGGGAAGAAGAGTAGCAGGCGTTATGAGGTCGTGATGCCGGGTGATGCGCCTAGGGAGAGGCATGATGATGAGGAGCATGGAGAGCCGGCTGAGCCACCGAATATTCACCGAGAGTTATCCCTCCCGCAGCCGCGACGTCAGTCATTCAAGCAGGAACAGAAGCCCAAGGAGGAGGGTAGTTCTTCACGAGCACCGGAGGTCCCAAGCTTCAACCAGCGCCTCTCCGACTTGGAGGCAAATTAGTATTGGCTGACGGATTTCGTGTATCAGCAAGCTGTGCGGGGAGGACTGCATATACCCCCACCTCCTGGCCGTGCCGCATCATCTTCTAGACCTCCGCCGACCGTCGTTGTTTTAGATAGTGACAGCGACGATGAGTGATTTTTTCACCCTGTGTGCGAGCCAATCACAGTCTTGTCTTTTTCCTGTTGCTAGTTTTTATTTTATTTTATGTTTCTTGGGGTAGCATGAACTTATTTTAGTTTGCTATAATAATAACATTATGATTCTGGATGCTCATATGGGCATCGTTTTGAGAATTTATCATATTTCGTCCTTCTTGTTATGTGTAAGTGTGCTTGATCTTATTCGCAGGAACAGGTTCACCTCCATGGGTGACAACCCAGATTTCCTAATTTTTATTTTTATCACTTATTTTAATTCAGATTTTATATATTTTTGCTGCTTTTAGTGTGTTCCCTGCAGGTATCTTTTCTGGATGGCGGATGCTGCGGCTCATTTTAGCTTACACGCCAATCTTCTGGTATGCTCATTTCTGAGCACTGGGTACTCTTTTTCCCTAGCCTTTGCTGATTTTCATGTCATATATTTTGTGGATTGTTTAGTTTAAGTCTGGGGGAGAGCTGTTTTTGTGCCCAATCACGTGCACTTTTGCATAGCATGCTAGAAGTACTTGTATTTTAGCTTTTTGAAATTGTTTTTCAGTTTCATTGCACACCACAGCACCCACATGAGCGCGCATTTAGCTGTTGGCACGTCTTGAGCCGAATTCATTTCTTTTCGTGTGATTTGGAAAATCATTGTGCTGGCTTAGGATTGTGAGTAGGAGTAAAATGTTGACTTCGATAGTGCTCCTACTCGAGTGCTCTTGTCTCACATAGAAATTCGTGTAGATTCAATTTCTTTTTATGCTTTTAGTTCATATTTTTCTATTAGCGTAAATATTGTTTACTACACTCACAAATTGGTGAATCCGGTGTGAATCAGACGGTAGCATAGGAATGTGTGTAGGCATTCGTTAGCCATGTATTGCCCGAGTCGGGAGGAAGGATTATCTTTCTCGGTGGCTAGAACTTGCCCCAAGCGATTCTTGAAGCATGGGTATACGGTTAGTCATTTGTGTGAATGTGATGTAGGCCATCATTTTGGCCCGGTTGAGCCTTTTTACCCATTCCTATCGCTTTATCCTCGCTAGCCCAGTTGTGCCTACCCGTTCTTTGATTCAGCCCCACTTTTATTTCACCAAAGCCCAAAAGCTAATCCTAGTCGCACACCCAAAGTAGCTCTAGTATATTACTTTCATGATTGGGTTGTTGATTTGGTGATATATTTGTGAAGATGTGGATGTGTTTTATTGTTTAGTTGCTGAAAATGATAAGAAAAGAAAAGAAGAAAATGAGAGAAAGAAAAGAAGTGAAAAGAAAAGAAAAAGATATGAGCTTTAATGAAAAATCTGTGTAAAAATATAAGTTTAGGAGTAGGCGGTGCACACACCCATATGTTAAGTCCAAGCCTGGGGGTGTGGTGTACCCGTGTGTTTGTGTGGTGAACGAGAATAATTTCTGCATAAGCTTATTTGGGTTTAGTGCTTGAGCAGTCATTTTTATATTTGTTTATCCTCACCGAAACCCAAGTCTCATCTAAAACCTAAAGTCCAATTGATTCACGCATTTGAGTCAAACCAGTGCCGTGGAGAGAGTGCGAACGGGCAGGCTTACGGTCACCGACATTGATGGATTTCAATGGAGGTTGTCTCGAGCCCCGGTCTTTGGCAATGCTCGCCTCAGCGTTCAGTTTACTTTCTTCCTATGTACGACCTTATGATTCACCGTGATTCACTTTTTGAGTTAATGTAATATATAAATGCGCTCCTAGGAAATTATAAACTAATATGCATAATTAGGAATTTTATCTATTGTATTTCTACGCGTGTGAGCATGCGACTTCGCATGGTACTCCGCTTGATAATTTCTTTGTCAGCTATGTTTTTCATGTCCGCGAGAGATGGTTTGCTCGGGACGCGCAAACAGGTAAGTCTGGGGGTATGATGAGTCCCAATTATATACACATATATGGACTCATCTGGGCAGATTTTCTAGTCTATGCACTGCACTTTAGCCTTGTTTTAGCTCATATTTGTTATTCCATGTTATGTGCACTTCTAGGCCCGTTTTGGTGTTATTTCTTGTTTATCTTAGCTATTAGTTTTCATGCATTGTTAAGTGCCACCTTCAGTGGCTAGATTGGTGTTGTATGCTGGAACAGGAGTCATGCAGGTGTTCCTGGTACAATTCTGTACAAGAACACTGCGCACGATCACTGGTTCTATTGCGCACGACCACTGGTCGTGCGCCGCTAATCGTGCGCACCTAACCGCATTTTATGAGTTCTGTCTTGACCGAACGCACGATCACTTACGATAGTGCGCACGACCACTGGTCGTGCGCCACTGGTCGTGCGAACATGTTATTTTATAAATTTCTTACATTGCAGGCTCCGCCCAGGCAGGCGCACGATCACAGGATTCTAGTACGCACGACCACTGGTCGTGCGCCACTGATTGTGCGCACTGTTTATTCCTGCGCCTATAAATTGACCTGTTCACGAATTAGGGCGGGATCGCTGAGAGCAACTCCGTTCAGTCCGCCGTTTTCGCCCCTTCCGCAGGTTTTTCGTCCCCTAGGCCTCCTCCATCATCCAAGAGCTTCAAGGAGGAGATTCTACACTCATCTTCATCGCCAAGGAAGGAGTTCTTCGCATCAGACGTGGCCAGATTGTAAAACACTGGAGAAGACGGGTCCATTGGAAGGTAGTGACAACCTTCTCTACCCCGGACGATAGTTGGGACCGAGCTAGGACGCGGATTGACAACCCGGTGCTTCCTACCGTGAATCTACAATGATCCTCCGGATTCGGTCGTATCTCTTGCCTTTTTCTCTTCCTTATGTTGATGTAATGTTTGTAATCTCTATATTTTGATGATGAACACTATGAATCATGCTTGTAATCTTAATTTCATGTATGTGTGAAGTTATATTTTGTTCATATGTGTACGAGGTGCGCCACCATCCATCCTCCATCCCGCCATCACGTTTGGTGTCGCACTAGCAATTGCTAGTGGCGTGCTTGTCGAAGAGGTGCTTGCGACCCTCATTCCGTTAGCCTACTCGTCCATCCGCCTACCGAAGCGTGGCATCGCGGCCCGTGTAATCCATCCCGCTTAACGAAGCAGCGCGCTCAAGGCCTGCATAGTTCGATTCCGTTTGCCTACTCGTCCATCCGCCCTTGCGACGCAACGCGCTCAAGGCCTGCCTAGTCTCCATTCTGCCAAGCGAAGCATTGCATAGCGGCATTGCATAGGAGTAGTGATAGATTTTGCTCTTCATTTTCCACAAACCAACACCCCCGTTTCCGCATCCATCCGACTAAAGGGCTTCAATCTCAAGTCCTGCCTCAATAGATAGTTCCACCTTACTGTGTTCCTTCGAGATTCAATACTCGGGGATTACTCCTCGTTTTATATTACTTGAACGATCGGAACACTGCCGTTTCGTGCCGCAGTTGAGCTACAGCCTATTGCGGTGTGCGAGATTTGCGCACCAACTGGTGGCCGAGAAATCATCCCACAAAGAAGCCCGGGATGGGATGTCGCGTGCCGTCCGTCCAACGGGGATGATGACCAAGAACCGTCGGATTTGCGGTGATCAGCAAGATTCATGTTATTATGTTATATGATATAATGTTATTTCATTTGAATCCGGAGTAAATAGTTATGCTTTATTCTTAATTAATTAATTCGTCGAACGAATTAATGCGTCGAATGGAATCAAGGCACCGATCTAATAGTTGAGTTCGTCGAACGGAACTCGGAGTTCATCGAATGGAATTCATTCGTCGAACACACTCTGGGTGTTCATCGAACTGATTATTGAGTTCATCGAACGGAACCCAGCGTTCTTCGAACGGAACCTGGCGTTCGTCGAACGGGATTAATTACCCAAGGAAATAAAATAAATTATTTATGTTCATCAAACGGAATGTCGTTGGTCGAACACACTCTAAAGATCGTTGAAATGTTAGTTGAGTTCGACGATCTGAACACGGAGTTCGTCGAACGGAGTTAATTCATCGAACTAAATCAATTCCTCGAACGAAGATCGGATTTCGTCGAGCGCACTGAAGCACGGTGTTCGTCGAACGAAGGTCATAGTTCGTCGAACGCAGATCATATTTCGTCGAACGCAAAGACAATACATTTTGTCACACTTCATGCAGTAATTCATTTTAATTATTAAAAATACTAGAACCACTCAAATGAAAAAGTGGTCAACACCAAAGTTTTAGCTCTTGGAGTCTAATTTATTTTAAAATTAATTTCACCCCAAAAGGAGTTCTGTAGCTCCCTATAGGTCCATTTTGGTGGGACTGGTCCCTAGTGTAGGACAACCACCATTTCTTGAATAACTTTTGATTGGTTTATGGGATTGACATGAAAATTTAAACGTAAGCAATTTGCACCAACCCACACATCATATCCAAAGATGGGAATTTTAGGAGAACCTTTTTATAAGGTTTTTGTAATAATTCCATAAATTAAACATTAATTAATTATTGGGTCAAATGACCACCAATGCCCTCCAAATTTTGGTGGGTACTTTTTAGGGTTATCACATGACCCTGGTAAAAATCTCAGTCCAATTAGGACTGATTTGGTTTGGTAATTTGTCAATCCAAGTTAGGTCAAATTGGGTCAAAGTTAGGGCATGATGTTTATCTTGGGGTATGGTGGTCAGAACTCATCACCATGAGTTGAAACCTTGGCCACTAGCTTAGGATCACCTAAAACACCTTCATGAGTAAGATGGGGTGGTGTAGAGGTGGATATGCCCTAAGACCCTAGTTTTAACCATAGGGTTGCTCTTTGAACCTTGTGAAGGACATGGGGTCAAATGTTCTTGAATGGTCGTTGAAATTGGTGGATAAGATCATGGGATGTAATTATGCCCTAGGAAATTTTTTTAAGAATTTTAGGAGCAATTATCCCCTTTGAAATAGGTCATAATCCCTTTAGGTAAACTTCTTTTAAGAGATACTTACATGCATAAATGATCTTGGATGAAGATGAAATCTTGGTGGTGCCTTTATAATCATAATATTGACCATTGGTAATTTTTGTATAAATTATATAATGATTTAACTAGTACTTCATTTACAAGGCACCTATTTTGTCTTAATCTTAGGAAATATAATTAAGGGTCCAAAACTCTCTTGAAAGATGTGCAACTTGGTGATAGGACATTTCAGAGCATTAGGAAGCTCTGTGAATTTTTATATAATTTTTGGAGGTTGTTATCAGTAGGATACTTCACAACATATGCAAATTTGGAATTAGTTGGATTAATTATTTTAGTGAGGAAATGATTCCCATAAATTGTGAAACTCTATAATTAAGCTTTTCTGGACATAATAGAGGACTGGTAATTTTTCTATAATTTTGACATAAGTATTCTTGGTAGTTCCTTCATAAATCTTCAAGTTTGGATAGAAGTTAAATATTAAAAATAGAGGACATTTCCTTACTCTAAAATTGTGATATACATTATTTACTATTGTTTTGGCATGCTAGATTTATCTGAATTTTATGAAGATCATGTATTGAGAATACCTTACACTTCATGTTCATATTCATACTTGGCAAATATTGGAGAAATTTAAATAAATGCTAAAATGTTGAGGAAAATTATGAATCTCTGGAGTTAGTCTTATAATGCCATGATAGCCCTCCATTAATAATGTTGTCATGATGATGAATATTTCGAATACTTCTACTTATTAGCTTCATATAGTTAGTTGGTCTACGTATAGTAAAAGTATGAAACTTGGGTATTTAGGGGCCTACCAAGTGGAAGTGGCATGTAGTTGGTGTACATGGTCAGGTTGAAGAGATTGAAGGTCACCAAAAGGAGTTTAGGTGATGAGGGCGTGTTTGGTGAGTTAAGGGTAAAGTTGTGTTCGGGGTTGACGAAGGATCGTCTTTCCCCTAGCAGGTCATAGAATACATAGGGTAATCCACGTGTAATAACAAGGAGGGGGTAATCTTATGGGTAGATACCAAATACACTAAGTGTCATGAGAAGGGAAACTTTGGGGTGTCATCCCATTACAGTTCCTAGTACCGTAGCGAGCCCCGTACAGGGTAATCCTCGGGAAGTCCAAGATTAACCATAAACTGTAGGAGTAAGATGTTGTACAAGATTAACTTAACAATACACACACCCACACCCCGTGGTTACGGGAGGTTAGTTGGTTTGGTTTTACGAGCGGTAGGCTCGGTGGTTGAAGCAGCAGACTAGTTAGTCCGGTGAGCTTATGACTCAGTAGTGTTTGGTGGTACGGACGGGTTGGTCCGGCGAGCCGGTTGCTCGGAAGGTTATTGATGACGGGCAGGTTAGCCCGGGGATTTTATGGCTCTGGATATAGTAAAACATGTTTGCATGTGCATAAAGGTGGTGGGTCTTTGATATTGGACGGTCATTCACGCTGACGTCAATACGTTGACTTGGCAAGTGTGGAATTTGCACTTAGCCATGAATGTCTGGTGGTCCAGCCAGTAAGAGTACGCAGATGCTCCACAGTTTTGTGTTGAGGTGTACGATAGGTCTAGGTTAGGTAGTGTGAATACCAACCTAGAGGTGGGCTAGGCCCAACCCACCACTTCCGTTTTCCACTACGGGAGTATCCTGGGAGTCTTGCTAGCTCCAAAAAGGGGGAACTAAAGGTCTGTGCGCATAGAGTCGTGGTGTGTGAGTTGCACTTGTGTGAAAATAAAATTTAACAGCATACCTTGCATATCATGGCATAAACATTGCATTTCAACCCCTACCCCTATCGTATAAGTCGGTTATGGGACTTCTTATAAGATAGGCCTTGCTAAACGACCCCTTGGTCTATAGGTTTGTGTGGGCATTCCTATAAATCAACAGTTACTTTTCCTTACTTTTCTATTATTTACATGTCTTTACTTACTGCACTTTACTTATAATTTACCTGCTCTTACTATGCTCTTTTACTGCTTCAATTTTATATATATACATGTGTAGTGTAGACATTCCTTGTACCCCTGTCACCTGCTATTGTTATACCCCTTATTGTCCTCCGTTTCATCCTTCCCACACGGTGCCTAGGAGAAACCGGAGGAGCGGTGGGGGATTGGCTTAGTCTTTTGACCAACGGTCGGTGGACCTTATCATTTTAGAAGACTGAGGAGATGCAGCAACACCAGAGGCCGGTGTAGACGGAGGCAGGTCAGTCTAGTACAGGAGCACCAGATGCAGGATCAGGGAGTGATTAGTAGTTTGCTTCCGCGAGTGATCTTGTAGTGAGGTCATGATGTACAGGGTACGAGCCCTTTATTATTGTAACCTTCTATCTTTGATTTTAGTTATGATCATGTGGACATTTATATAAAAATATAGCATGTGATTTGTCGTCTTGAACTTCTATGGTTCGCTTATACTTTTCTTCTTCTGGGATCGATAAGGCCGGCAGGATCGGTGTTTTGTAGTTGTGACCTTCCCGAGTGAGGGTGTCACCGCAAAGCGGCGGTTCTGGGTATAAGACCTGGGTTTTTGAAAAATAAATGGGGTCTTAAATATTGTATCCCAGTTGTGCGGTGACGACATCCTTCTACCCGCCTAAAAATTGGGGTGCAGGGCCCAACATTAATAACGAGAACTGTAAGAAGTCAAAGTTGGCTTGATTGTGCCGGTCTCACTTTGAGGTCGTGCGGTCTGAGATTATTGTCTGACCGGTTTCTGTGTTTGCAGGTTAGCAGCATGCAGCTCGCGGTCAGCTTGTCTCCCTTCTTCCAGCTTTGAATAAACCAGTCCGGGCGGACTGTGTTTAGGTGTTCATGGGCTGTGCAGTGGAATCAGATTATCAGGCGGTCATAAGTGGCCAGGCAGTCTTGAGTTGTGGTCTGTCGCAGGTTGCAGTTCTTTGTTTAGAGTTCGTGGGTTCTTCTTTGATCAAGACCATGTGGTCTGGGCGATCAAGAAGTGCAAACTGTTTTTTTTCAGCAGAGTAATAAAGAAGCAAGTTGGTGGTCTGTGGTTGCGGTCTGGCAGGTGCAGTCTGTACTCTGTTCGAGCGGTCTCAGCGGCTTCCGTCCAGCTTGTTTTGTTCGCGCAGTTTGGCGGTCTCAAGTGTCAGGTCGCTGCAACTTGGTTTACACTTGTGTTTTTTGCTTCTCTCCTCCATGATTCTTATGAATCATGTCTCTCCATTTATACCTCGCATTGTAAAGAGATAGTTAATGCCATAGTACTATTCGTTCTTCTCATTGTCACTATTGTGCTACACTTATGAAAGTTTTTGTGAAGTGTGTTCCGCATATTTTTCTCACTTCATCTCCGGACCTCAAGTTTTTCAACATGGTATCAGAGGGAGGTTGCTGAGGTTGTGAAGCTAAAAGTGCTGATACTTCTCTCGGGTTTCTCAAGTGGTTAGCAATCAGTGGGATAACAATGGAAGGAGGATATGCTAGATGTCTTGCTATTGAGCTCCTTACGCAGACTAACTTCAAGAAGTGGAAGTCTTGCATGGAGAGCTATCTTCTTGGCGAAGATCTGTGGGAGGTAGTAGGAGGAGACGCAAGACAAGCTATTGTTCCTACTGATGGGAATGCTGAGCTCATGAAGGCTTGGAGAAGAACGAATGCTAAGGCGGAGTTCACTCTCAAGAGAGCTATTTGATCACATCATTGTATGCGGATCAGCTGCTGAGATTTGGACAGCCTTAGATGGCTTGTTCAATAAGAAGAATGTAGCGAGGCTACAGTTCTTCGAAAATGAGTTGGCGAAAGCAACTCAAGGATATTTGTCCATTAAAACATTCTTCTTGAAGTTGAAGAACCTCTGCGCAGAGATATCGGCTTTGAAACTGGATGAGCCTATCTCAGAAGCTAAGCTGAAGAGGCACATAATCCGCAGCTTGCGGAGGGAGTATGTGGCCTTTGTTACTTTTGTTCAAGGCTGGGCTAATCAGCCTTCGTTGCTGGACCTGGAGAACTTACTTGCTTCGCAGGAAAGTTTGGCTAAGCAAATGGATGGGATGTCTGTCTCTAGGGGAGAAGGTGAGGTTCTCTTCCCTGGCAAGAAGAAGAGATAGGACAAGAAAAAGAATAAGTCATTTGGAGATGATGGTCCGTCTACTTCATATCAGCAAGAGAGGAGCTATGCTCCTAAGCGTGATGGGATGAAGCAGGAAGGACCTAGTTGCTTCAAGTGCAACAAGGTTGGTCATTTCAAAAGGGACTGCAAAGTCAATCTTCAACCAGGGCATGCTGCAGGGAAGGAGGAGGCTGGTTCTAATTCAGAATGTAGTTGGGGTGGTGGAGGTGCATTCATGACGGACACATCTGCTCGGGCCATGGCTTCCATCAACTATCAAGATGATTGGATAGTGGACTCTGGGTGTGGTCATCACCTCACCGGGGATGAGTGAAAGTTCCCTCATTGCAGACATTTACAGGTAATGACGCAATCATTACGGCTGATGATACTGTTCATGCAGTTGAGAAGGAGGGTGTGAATTCATTGAACGATGATAGAGGTACTCTTACGTTGAAGAGTGTGTATCATATTCCGGGGATGAAGAAGAACCTCTTCTCGGTGACCAATGCGGTGGATGCTGGCTATCACGTTCTGTTTGGTTCCATATAAGTGAAATTTCTCCGAAATGTTTCAGCGGTGAAAGCTGAGGTCACTCATGTTGGGAGACGGGTGAAGGATTTGTTTGTTCTTTCAACAAATTCTTATGTTGATAAGATCAGGGCTAACAACAGCGCTGCTATTTGGCACGAAAGGCTTGGGCATGTTGGAATGGATTAGCTGAAAGCTATGGCGGGAAGAGGCCTAGTGAAAGGTCTGCCAGCTTGTCATCTTTCGAGGATGGTCACGTTTGTGCAGGTTGTCAGTTTGGTAAAGCTCAGTGCTTTCCATTTGACAAATCACAAAGCAGATGTAAAAGACCAATGTTGATCTGTTTGGACCTACCAACACTGCTAGTCTTGGAGGTAGCAGGTATATGCTAATCTTGGTTGATGACTTCACCGGATATACTTGGGTGTATTTTCTGAAGGAGAAGTCGAAGGCATTCGAGAAGTTTGTGGAGTTAAAGGAGCTGGTGGAAGGTCAGTTAAACCTGCATGTGAAGAAGTTCAGAAAAGACAATGGAGGGGAGTTCACCTCCAAGGAGTTCATTAACTTCTGCAGGAAGCATGGCATACAAAGGGAGCTTTCTTGTGCTCATACTCCACAACAGAACGGAGTTGCAGAGCGGAAGATCCGTCATCTGATGGAGACCTGCAAATTTTGGCTTCATGCCAAGAATATTCTTATGTCCTTTTGGGCAGAGTGTATGTCTTGTGAAGCTTCTATTATCAACCGAATGTCTCTCAGCCCCATCAACATGAAGAGCCCTCATAAGTTGATGTTCAAGGAGAAGCCAAGCGTGGAACAATTTCGAGTGTTCGGTTCTACCTACTATGTGCATGTTCTGGATGCCCTTCTAACGAAGCTAGATGCTAAGGCAAGGAAGCTAGTCTTCGTCGGTTATGATGACCAGAAGAAAGGGTGGAGATGCATGGATCCCGAGACACGGAGATATGTGGTCTCAAGGGATGTGGTATTCGACGAGCTGACATCATACCAAGGTATCTCTTCTGTTGAGTTACAAGGAAGTAGGGTAGATGGTGGACCAGAGGATGCTGCAAGGGAAGCTCTGGTGGAGTTGCTTGTGTCTCCAGGTGCTCTAGTTATTTATAGCTCAGGATCAGGTGTTTCGGGTTCTGGAAGCAGGGGGAGCGAGGCTCCATGTCTACCTGAGAGGAGAGCTAGTCCAGAAGCTGCAGTGGAAGAGGTGGTTCATAGTCAAGCTCTGAGGAGGTCCAAGAGGACCATTATTCCACCTGATCGGTATACGGGCGGGAACTTGGTGAGCTTTTGTCTCATGTTTCTTCGTAGGTCCCCTAGATGAGAGAGAGCCATCTTGTTATGAAAACGCCATTGGAGTCAAGGAGTGGGAAGTAGCCATGGATGAAGAGATGGATTCCCTCAAGAAGAATGATACTTGGGACTTGGTGCCTAAGGTTGAGGGGGTTACTCCGGTGACTTGAAAGTGGGTTTTCAAGTTGAAGAAGAAGGCTGACGGAAGTATTGAGTGGTACAAGGCTTGCCTTGTAGCTCGAGGTTTCTCTCAAAAGTATGGGGAAGATTATGAAGAAACGTTTAGCCCCATTGCCAAGATGACTTCGGTCCTGGTGGTGATCGCATTGGCAGCTTGCAAAGGGTGGAAGATTTGTCAACTCGATGTAAACAACGCTTTCTTATATGGCGAGATTGACAAGGATATCTTCATGGATCAGCCACCTGGGTATGTATCCGAAGAGCACCCAAGATATGTTTGCAAGTTCAAGAAGGCTCTTTACGGCGTGAAGCAAAGGCCTCGGGCGTGGTATGGGAAGATCACAGAATACCTCCAGTTCTGCGGATACTTTGCTTCTGATTCAGATTCAAGCTTATTCGTAAAGAAGATGGGGGAGCTTCAGGTCTTGGTGCTGCTGTACATTGACGATATGATCGTCATGGGAAATTCTGAGATGGAGGTATCTAGGCTTCGTTCTGAGCTAGCTATCAGATTTGAGATGAAGGATTTGGGCGAGCTCCACCATTTCCTTATGCTCGAAGTGGAGAGGAAGGAGAGCGGTATGCTCGTTTCACAGAAGGCCTATGCGGATCGAATCATGAAGAGATTCAGCATGGAAGGGGGGAAGAGCAGCTCTAATCCATTGGAGGTTGGAGTTCATCTTTGTCGAGATGAAGGGAAGGTTCTTACCGATCCTTTGGTGTTCCGGGCTTTGGTCGGAAGCTTGATATACTTGACGATCACGAGGCCATATATTGCTTATATAGTAGGCAGGGTGAGTCGGTTTATGGCAGAACTTTGGAAGCCTCATATTGTGGCGGCTAGGAGTACATTGAAGTATGTCAAATCCACCTCGGATTTGGGTTTATTCTATGCGAGAGATTCGGGCTTTTGCTTGCACGGGTACATGGACGCTGATTATGGAGAAGATTCGGATGATCAGAGATCGACGTCTGGATATGTCTTTATGACGGGCTCTACAGCTATACCATGGTGCAGCAAGAAGTAGGATTCTGTGTCTGTCTCTACCACTGAAGCGGAGAACAAAGCTTCGGCTTTGGCGGCTCAGGAAGCCATCTGGTTTAGGAGGCTTGTGGAGGACATTCTTAGGGAGGTGGGAGGTCCTACTCTGCTATGTGGTGACAACAAGAGTGCTCTCAAACTGGTGAACAATCCAGTTTGTCACGTGCGTACGAAGCACATAGAGATTCATCACCATTTCATTCGTGAGAAGGTGTTGGAGGGATCTCTGATAGTGGAGCATGTGCAGAGCAAGGAGAACGTTGCTGAAATATTCACTAAGCCGCTGGCGAAGGGACCTTTTGGTCGGTTGTGAAGTTTGCTTGGGCTGACTACCACTTCCCACTTCAAGGGGGAGTGTTAAATTTTTGAAGTGGAAGTGGATTAGAGCTGGGCGGTCCGCGGATTGGAGACCGCAGAGACCGCACGGTCTGGGTTGGAACTCTGGTTGATTCTGTCTCAGCAGTTTGCTTCTAAGCGGTCTGATCTGGGAGACCGCCTCTTCTGTCTGGGAGGCTTGTCCTAAACCGGCCATATGTTCTTAGAAGGAGACCGGGCAGTCTAATTATTGAGACCGCGGATACCGAGCGGTTTGGTTGTAACCGCAAGGTTTAATAAAGGAGCTTTGACCTATGTCGAGCTCGGGCGGTCTGCTTTGCGAGACCACTCATGATCTGATTGGCGGTTATTGTATCCCGGTTGTTCGGTGATGACATCCATCTACCTGCCTATAAATAGGGGTGCAGGGCCCGTCATTAATAACGAGAACTGTAAGAACTCAAAGTTGGCTTGATTGTGCCGGTCTCACTTTGAGGTCGTGCGGTCTGAGATTATTGTCTAACCGGTTTCTGTATTCGCAGGTTAGCGGCTTGCAGCTCGCGGTCAGCTTGTATCCCTTCTTCCAGCTTTGAATAAACCAGTCCGGGCGGAGTGTGTTTAGGTGTTCGCAGTTTGTGCAGCAGACTCAGTTGATCAGGCGGTCTTAAGTGGCCAGGAGGTCTTGAGTTGTCGTCTGTCGCATGTTGCAGTTCTTCGTTCAGAGTTTGCGGGTTCTTCTTTGATCAAGACCGTGTGGTCTGGGCGATCAAGAAGTGTGAACTATTTGTTTTCAGCAGGGGAATAAAGCAGCAAGTTGGCGGTCTGTGGTTTCGGTCTGGCAGGTGCAGTTTGTACTCTGTTCGCGCGGTCTCAGCGTCTTCCATCCAGCTTGTTCTGTTCGCGCGGTCTGGCGGTCTCAAGTGCCAGGTCGCTGCAGCTTATTTTACACTTGTGTTTTGTGCTTCTCTCCTCTGTGATTCTTATGAATCATATCTCGCCATGTATACCTCGCATTGTAAAGAGATAGTTAATGCCATAGTACTATTCGTTCTTCTCATTGTCACTGTTGTGCTACACTTGTGAAAGGTTTTGTGAAGTATGTTCCGCATATTTTTCTCACTTCATCTCCGGATCTGAAGTTTTTCAACAATTATCACAGCACAAAAGCAACACATTTATAGTGGTTACCTTCAAGACAATGTATCAAGAGGTAGTCCACTTTCCCTCCCACCTATCTAGCACAGTGCTAGACTAGGCAACTTATTCAAAAACATTGATCTCTATCAAATATAGCAGATCTTACAAGACAGACCCACAAAGGATCCTACCTCAGTTCTCACACAGAAAGCCTACCCTCAGGTTACAAGAACCTTACAAATAACTCACACTTTTGCAAGTCATACACCAACTCAAACTTTATAAGTCCTACACAAACTTAGATATTATCAAAGATCCTACAAGCTTAGGTTTAAACAGAAACCTACAAAGTAATGAAAGTAGCTTTTGATACAAAAGAGAAGGCTTCAATTATAATGCTCGTGGTAGTATAGCCTTCTTGTTCTTGCATATGTAAGCCCAGCAGTCTTTTGGATCTATGAAGCTTTCTTAAGAATCTTCCCCTTCATGAATGTCAGATGAACTTATCTTGTACAAAGGGAGGATTCTTTCTTTGTTCTTCAAAGCATAATGATGAATACTTCTACTTTTAGACCTTCTTCTATTTTCTGATTAATTAGAGTAAGTGTGAGTGTGAGATTGAGAGCAAGCACTTATGAATTCGAAAATTCCTCTATTTGTATTCCTATGCAATCTTGCATTCAGGCCCTTAATAAATATATTATTCCATAAGAGATTGACCAGAAAGGAATATAATATGAAATGGCACAATAGAATATAATAAATGAATTGCCATTTTGGAACTTGCACAATTGGAAGCATTTAGAATTCTTCATTAATGGTTGTGCAATGACTATTATGCAGAGAATATATCATTAAAGTTTTCCTTGAATAAAGCGCATGATAGAAGGCATGTGTAATAAAAGCAGATCAATTTCCAAGAGAATATGTGCATTAAATGTTGCTCTTCAACTGTCTAGACGATAAACATTCTTCAAGACGATATGTGTCCTTCATGATGATGTCGTCGATATACTTCTGCCTTCACAATTTCTCAGTTGTATAGATGATATTGTTCCTTCAAGACGATACCATCTATATTCATCAGTCTACACAATATATCTTTAATCTTCAAGACAATATGACTGCTTCAAGACGATATCATCGAGACCTCTGTCTACACGATTTTTACTTAGCCATCTCAATGATAGAGCTTCTTCAAGATGATATCATCGAGACTGTCTCGACGATATACTTCTGTCTCAACAATATATCAGCTAAGTATCAAGACGATTTTTTACTTAGATGATTTTTACTTATTTTATAGTCTTGATAATAAGAATATAGCTTTGATACCTCTGTCACATCATGAACTAAGACATAATATCAAAAACAACTTTGCTTATCTATATTTGGGTTCCTTCTTCAAATCTAGGAACATTGAGGACACATTTCCTAACAATCTTCCCTTATTTGAAGAAGCCGGAACTTACAATTATTGATAAGCTTTACTAACAAAAGTACTCAATAAAGATCAATATATTGAATTATGGCAATTAATCATGATCATCAAAAACTAGTCCAAAACATGAATATAAATTAGACATGAATGATAAACTTAGAATTATGCATATAGTTTTCCTAAATTCCATATTCTTCATCATTCCTCTTAGACTGATTTACCTTTGGAAGATGATCCAGCCTTTTCATTCTTCTCATCTTCAGCCTTCTTGGACTTCTCAGCATCAGCTAGCTTTTGCCTTTGCCTTTCAAAATAGATGTATAGTATGGGAAGGTATCTGAGAGGAGCAAGAGTAGGCACTGAAGGATCTCCCATTCTGACTTTATTCCAATAATCCCTTCTTCCTGCTTCAACTAGTTCATACTTTTGCCACTCCCAGAACTATAAAATTGACCTCTATCATTTTTGCCTTACTAATACAATGCCCAGGTATTTAAAATAATATCCCTTGAGTATGGGCTCCACTCTTCAAAGTTTGGGTTCTTTTTAATCTCCTTCATTCTCTTTCTCTTAGCCTTTTTTCTTCACTATCCACATGATGTCTTTTTCCCTTTTTAACTTGCCCATTTCCACTAGATGGCTCCTCAACAAAGTATCCTTTATAGGTTTCAGGGGCTAGGTGCTACTCTGGGAGGTCTTCTGCTGCTTGCTCATTTGTTATTCCTTCAGGAATGGCACTACCTTCTGGGAGAGGATGTTGATATGGAATTCCATAATCAATTATATCCAGGCCCATGGATAACCTTACTTCACTTGATAGCCACATGGAATGATGGCTAGATAGAATCTCCCCCTTTCTGGTTTCTTCAAATATTTCTTTAGAAAGAGAAGTTTGGGAGTTCTGTAGCTATTTAAACAAGAAAGCATTCAGATTGCCAATGGCATCCATGATTGTGCCTTGAGAAGTTCTAACAGATTGATTTAGAAGAGAGGAAAGATGGTCCATGGTGACTTGAAGTTGATGCAGTAGAGTCTCACCAACATTATCCATCAAATCCTGAGAGACTTGAGCACTTGATGAGATTCTTTGAAGGATGGTATTAACAGCAAATTATAGATCAGTGAAGGTCACATCCTGATTGTGAATGATAGCTCGTTGATTATCTCTTAATGTAGACATTCGGTCAAGCACTTTGTTAAGTTGTTGTCCAATCAGCAAAGTGTCTTCATTATTATGGGCTATTTGTTCACCAGTATTTGAGATAGTAGTTGCAGCAGTGTTATAAACATTGGCATATTGAAAATTCACATGTTGTATGTCCTCTTACAGACCATTAATTATGGTAGTTAGGTCATCTTTACAACTCTGGACAGCATTATCCATATATGCTTAGAATTTGGCTCTTTGACTATCAAGGAGGGTCTCTAGTTTGGACATAAAATCAGAAGATGGGGCTGAGGGAGGTGGAATAATGGAAGAGGGCTGATCATTTTCAGTTTTTTGTGGGGAAAGCTGCAGAGGAACTTGGATAAATGGCTTCCCTTACATTTGTGCACTCATGGTATTGGGTTGCTTATCCTCATCCTCATAAACGTATGTATTAACATCAGCACCTAGATATTCATCCAGAGATATATTTGACATATCTCCTTCTTCAAGAACTTCTGAGACATTTATAGTACTTTTCTGAACCTCTTCCTCAGCATGCATTAGTGCCTCCTTAGCAATAGTCAACATTTCCTCATAAATCACCTCCTCATAAGGTACTGGGTCACTTCCAATTACTGTAGTATCTTCGCTTAATGGCTCCCCATCAACAGATGTAGGAGAGCTTTGAACAATTTGTGGGGGTTGAGCAAGGCTTTGGGTGACATCAACTCTTCGGGAGGAAGGTTCACCTACATCATTTTTGGTAAATTTATTTTCCCACCTGATGACAGTCTTCACATCTATTCTTTTAAGATAATGAAGAGGTATTGTTTCAGACTCATCAAGATGTTGGGGGATTGAGTGCTTTAAGTATAAAGAGTGGATTCTTCCAAAGTTGGGAATCTTCAAACTTTCCTTGATCTTCTTTGGTCTTATTGCCCAAAACCTCTGTCTTGCGGTGGAACCAACTCACGGGATGATCGCCACCATAATACACCAATTTTATAGGCTAATCAACATCATCCAGGCCAACTACATATCACAAGAATAGAAGCGTTAAATGAAACAAGTCCACAAAATCACATTATATCAAAATATCATAATACAAAAGTCCAGGATGAGAAAGTAATAAAATGAATAGGGACTTATGCCCAGCACATCAAAATCCACACTACAAAAGTCACTCATTTCTGTAGTTGCTGCAACAATGGGTATTGGTTGTATTGCTTCATCCTTTCCTCCCGTCCTATCGATGTCAAATCCAGATTTGATAGTTTTGTTAATCACACCCCAGCCACCAATACTAGTGTATTCCACTACTGGTTAACTCATCGATAACTATGCACATGTAAATACCAAAGGGTTAGCACCTCCAGGGGTGGTGACCATAAGGGAGGGGTCTAAATCTAACATTTTTGTTCTTAATATTCGCAGATCGGCGGCCTTTATCAAAATCACATGTCATAAAATGGTGACTATATGAATCCTAACTAAGTATGAGCCCGATCTAGTTCCAGAAGTTGTAGGAACAACAACCTTCAGATTTCTAAGTTTCCTCATAATAAAAGCATATTTTGGCATATTTAAATAATTCTCATAAATCCGAGTGAGGTTAGATTTGAACATGAGGTACCTTTTGTCACATGCAAATAATTCCATGAAAATTCTAGATGTTCATATTGATATCATTGGTCTATATACAAATTCCTAGAACATTCCTGCATTAATATTACAAGATATCTATTTTTTAATTTATAATCCAAGGTTCCAATTTGTGAAGGAAGCATGTTGACTTCACAATAATTAAATCTAACAAAATTCTCAGATGTTCATTTAGACATCATAAGTTTATATACAAATTTCTATAATATTCCAGAATAAATATTTCAAGATAAAAATTTTCCAAATTATAACCCAAGGTTCTACTTTGTGAAGGAAGTACTAATATTTCTCAGCAATAAATTATACAAAAATTCATAGATCATGCTAGTAGCTATTCCAAGTTTAATAATTTACAGATTCAATAAGTAGGCAATTCATATTTTTCAAGGCTCATAGCCCAACATCACATCATAATGGTAGTATAGAAATTAACCATCCATAAATGCTAAATAAAATCTCCAGGACTTATTTTGATTTCAAAAGTCTATGTACAAGTTTTCATGAAGTTCTATAAATATTTGATCAAGTAATTTTGAGATAAGGTAAAAAGAGGAAAATCTATTTATTAGTGATTGAAGAGTTTAAATCATTCCAAAAATTCAAAAATAATTCTCGGCCAGGGTAGGGAAAAATTCAAACCAAAATGAATTTGTTGAGGGTTTGCCATTAAGGTGGCCGACAAGCTTCAATTCAATCTCCTTCTTCCCCCTCTCACCGGATGCCACCTCACTGTTCTCTTGCTGGAATTTCTTGTGTGAGCTGGAAGCTTGCTTTGGGAGAAGAATTTGGGTGCCATGTGGCATCCATGCCTTGGATTCTTTTTGAGATCCCATGGTGGTGGACTGCCAACCCTTACTTTTTCATCAATTTTTTAAATTGATATAGGGGAGGGAACTTGGGCTGATAATGGACCACATTGGTGGCCTTAATTCCACTTGGTGGACTTGGTGTTCACTTAATTCAAAATAGACCAAATTGAGACTTTTGAGTTTGGGCTTGACCCAAGCTCACCCCAACCAATAAGGCTGACCCACATTGGTGCCTTAGACCCTGATGGACCTATTCCAAGGGGAATTAGGTCATGGTGAGGCTCTATGGGGCTTAATTGCTCATAGGGGAAATTTCGGAATTTGGCTGATTTTGCCCTAATTTTCAAAAATTGAATGTGCACTTTGGTTAATTTAGGTCTTATACACTCCCCTTAGGGTTTAGGAGATACTGGGCTAGCTCAATTTCGCCAATTGAGGACCAATTGAATCATTTATGGCAAAATTATAATTTGGGCAATTTGGTAATTTTGCCTAATTTCCCAAAATTGGTTTATCCCAAGGGTCCAATGTGGACCCTTTAGACTCCCTTAGTGAACTTGGACTATTAGGAGTGATCAACTTGATCATAAATGACCAATTGGAGGTCATTTATTAGAATTAGGTCATTTAGGGAAAATTGGGGCTTTTTGGTAATTTGACCAATTTCCCCCAAATCGACCCACCCCAATGGGTCAATTTTGTCTCATTAGTCAACCCTAGTGTTTAGGAAGCATGTGGTGTGGTCAATTTCATCGTATTCAGGCTAATTGACCCTTATTAGGGTGAACTATGTCAAATTGGGCCTTTATTGGGCTTGAACCTAGTCACCCTATTTGGTTCACCCAAGGTGATGTTCATAGTCTACTAAGGACACCCTAGGATTTTTGATATAAGGGTGAGGACAATTTGACTAGGTGAGATAGTTTTGGGTCCTAAATATATAACTTCACCTAGCCAGGTCAAAGGCTTCTATAGTGACCAACAGACACCATCTTGGTTCAAGGTACCATCAATGCCACCAAGCATGCTCTAATTCAGCCTATGGGTCTAGTAGTTCTGAGGATGTTACAAATCCCATTAAATGAAGAAACAATTTCATCCCCAAAATTTAGATTAGGTCTATGGGAGCTACTGAATATACCCAGAAGATTTAATAGTTTGTGTACAACATGACTCCCAATTAACATTGGAAATGTTTAGATCTAATCACATCGACTCATCCTCAACATTCTCCTAAATGCACTTTTGTTAGACCTCATTTTGTTCGTAATCAAGATCTTCTTCCTAAGGGTCCTTAAATAATTCCCAATTTGATGAAGATATATGTAGTGGAGAGAAGATATAGATTGAAGTGAAGTTACACATTCACAAGCCAAGTGTACAACTCAATCGAGTCTTATAATTTATGGTATGATGTCTCCATAAGTGTACAGTTCTCGATCTGGAGGGTATATTGTCAAGTTCACCGACAATATCTATAACACCAACCTCCATAACACATTGGATCTAAGCTCTCCTATGGTTCACAATCATTGTACACGTGATGTCAGTACTCTTGTTGTTAGATATATGCAATTAGAATTTAGGCTCATCGTCCAAGATCATGATATGCATTATGGTTTGGGCAACATTGGTTCTACTAATTTTCATGATATCGTCATTCCTTTAATATTTAATGTCAACACTTAATCATGCTTCTAGAATCTAAGATGATATGAGTAAATTTAAATATGTCCATGGTCATTTACTGAACTAAAGGATACTCTAGTAATATTCAAGCTTAGTTCTGGAACTTAAATTCATGTGGGTCATCAATTCCTAGGCTCACAAAATTCATATATTGTAAATCCTCCAAAATTAATTCTTGAAGTGCACCTAATCATGTTAGTCCTGAAACCTCATTCCTAATTTTTATCCCAAATCCACGTGTTACAAATGGTCAACTCTATAGTTCTCATTTTTGTTAAATGCAAACCAGGCTCAAATATTGCACTAGACCTATCACCTATGAATCAACCAACAAAAATAGGTCGTCAATTGGTCTCTAAATCATTCTCGAAGTTTTGTAAGTGATAATTTATTGATTTCAACTTTTCAATTAAAATAATGTCATATTTTTTAGCCTAATCCTTATTTCTTTTATAATTATGGAGTCCACCAATTTGTACACAAGGTATCAATTACCATGGCCTAATAGGTTCCAATAAATTTTTGAGGTAATTGTGTCACTCTAAAATGGATCATCAGCAAAGTTTGGTATTTTCCTAGTAGTGATTCGTCAATAATATTAAATAAACAATATAAGCCCAACAATTCCATTTAATGAAGGATCTGTTGTAAACAATTATAAAATAATTACCACAAAATTTATAGGACATTATTGTGGTGTCATAAAACTTCTGGCTAAGTTTCATAATTTTCTAAGTCAATTGTCCAACAATAACAATTATTCATGAAAAATATTAAATTCCCACTTTGTGAAAGAACTACTGTAATTCCTTAGAGATTAAATATGACAAAATTATCCAGACATTAATGTGGTCAAATAAGCCTACTGACCAAGTTTCATAATTTTCCAAATCAAATTGACCAGCAAAAAGAATTAATCAAGGAGAACATCAATATTCAATTTGTGAAGAAACATAAAAAAATATTCCACCATAAATTCTGATAAAATTCCCAGAACATAACATTCATCTCAAAAGCTTAACTGCCTAATTTCATGTAATAATAAATTCATTCACCCATCTAAATGTAGGACAAGCTAATTGGGGTTAATTTGGGTATACGTAAAGTGATATCTAAAGTGAATTATAATATCACTAAAAATTCCAAGATAATTTCCCTGAGTGTAATTTCACCACATATAGTGAATTCAAGAGTTTCATGACATTCCAGAGCCTTTTGACCCTAGATTTCTCATTAATGTCAAATGTGACATGAGTACCTAAACTCTACTTTCTAAGGGAAAATCTAAGCAAATGTTATTGTGTTTTCTTGAGATGATAGATCTCATAAACCAAAATGTCTGTTCCAAATTTGGTACAAATTGACCAAGGGAATAAATTTATATCAATAAAATAGTAAGTGTATAATACACACTCATTTTTCCCAAGTCACATTGGTCTTGTATGTGGCTTTCCCTCACATGAATTTACCCAAATTGGTTCAAACTTTTTCTAGTGACTATTTACGGACTAATTAACATGCCACCAAAGTTTTGGGTCAAGTTGAGTTAATTTAACCATGTATTCTTTGATCTACATTTTTTATTATATGCACACCAAAAATTTCCCCATTGTATGCATGTGGAATTCATTCACATGCACAAAGACAATTGGTCTCAATTTTTTACCAGAGGCTTATAGTGACCTACACTACTATCTATCAAAATTTTGGGTCACTTGGTGTTGTCTAGCCATGTATACTACAAATACATGATTTATCAAATTATTGTAAAGACTATGGGAAGATGTTTCCCAAAAGTTATGATTTTTGGATAGCATGTGTATCATACTAAATTTACATGTAAGCTGCAAAATTCAGATCATTTGGATGAGCCAAATGATGGGGGCACACATATTTGGGTCTAGGGTTCACTTTCTACACCCTACACCAAAACAGGTGCCCAGGGAGTTATGGGGCACCAAATAACATGAAATAAATTCCTATGGATAGTCAAGACATAGATCTATATTTTTCATTTTGCAAATCTTCTCTAGGTTAAGCTCTAAGGTACCTAAATAATTCATTAAATCTTCTGCATGAAATGTGAAACTCACCCACAAATGTCCAAGTGTGTGTCAAGAGTTGTTTCACTGATCTCCTCATTTGTTATTAATGTAGACTTGGGTTGATAAGAGGATATCCCACCCAAAAAGTTTTTCCCTCCTAATCCTTAGCGGTCAAGCTTGATGGTAACAATCTTCATCGCTCAAATATGAGATGAGTTCTTCCGGCTCATGGACCCTAATATTGAAGGATTATGATGACTCGGGGAGAAACTCATTTTAGTAATAATGAGGGATTTATATTGTAGTGGCTTTTATGTTTCTAAAACAACCCAAGTTAATATCATAGTGGCCTAATAAATGAAGAAATAAGATTAGCCTCCTATAAATCTTGTGTTGAGTTTCTTATATTCGAAAATAAGGACATTTCACGTATGTACATAATCCTTATGGGTATACAGTCCTTGAGATTTGTGGATATGGTAAGGTTCTCTGTCCTCAAAACTACCATTTATTACAACTTTTCCAAGGATCGTGGGCCTATTAAATGGTCTTCTCTAGGTTGGAATTCTCATTCCACATTCGATGCCCTTTCATTTTGATGGATTTTATGAGGATAGAAGTGGGGAGTATCGACATCAAGGCACTTGAGTTAAACCTATGAGTCTCGTACTAATCCGATAGTAGGGTCACAAGCACAAAATCCACTTAAGATGGTCATGTTTGTTCATGTGAGTGGTAATAATATAGCTTAGGAAGTAACGTGAGAGTATCAGAGAGTAAGCCTTGAACACTTGCGCTTGTTGGATAGGTAGGTGCCCTTAGAGGGGGGGGGGGGGGGGTGAATAAGGGTTTTCGAAAACTTAAGTGATATTTTGAAAAGCTTTGTAATAATGCAAGACAAAGACAATAAGAAGTCAAGTAAAACTCTTTTTGTTTTCTATCCCGACTCGCATCCCCACGTACCGGTGGCCCTAGCCTATCCTCCCCAGATTCGGCCTCAAGCTGCTCTAGCCAACCCTTCCCTGGATATGGCCTCGAGCACCCACTAGACCTAGCCTAGATCTAGTCGCCAACACGAGGCAAGTTTTCCCCCTAAGTCCTACCCCGACCTAGTCGCCAACATGAGGCGATTTCACTAACCGTTTACAAGAAAAATATGAAATGAAAATAAATAACAACTCCCTTTTGATGAACTTCTGAAGTTGGAGCTGAAGATCCGCTGTAGAATAAGCGTTGTAGAAGCGGACTTAGTTTGGATCCGGCGTGATGAGATTCTCCTTCAGAAGTTTGCAGAACTTTGGTAGGACATCAACTTTCGGCCAAGATAGCCTCTGGAATTCTAGCACTCTATCTCTCTCTCTGATGTCTGTGTTGAAATGAGAGAAGACGGGTCCTTTTTATAGCCACAGCACTAGCACCTGCGCTAGTGGTACCGTCGACGCTATCCATATTAGGACATATTCTGCGCGGTAGAATCTTCAATCGGAGGAAACTTTTCTCTCTTGCCTACTGTGCTCCTCGCTATCGCCTACACTATCGGATACCACCTCGAGCTATCTCCTTCCATTTGTACTCCCGGCATTTGCGCTTAAGCACACATTTCGTCGAACAAAATTTCGTCGAACGCAGCTAACATTTCGTCGATCGAAATTTCGTCGAACGCAGCCAAGAGTTCATCGATCGAATTTTCGTCGAACGCAATTATAAGAATTTCGTCGAGCGCCGCTAAGAGTTCGTCGAATGACAGCTAGCGCCTGCACTAGGACTACCGCCAGCGCTAGTAGGAGATTTGTCTTTGATGGCTCAACTTTGGGGGCAACCTTCTTATGTAATCCTTGAGTCATGTGGACTTTGTTATCCTGCACACTTAAACACACAAGATCAAATGCACATAGTATTTGTTATTCTCAAACCTAGGAGATGCGGAAGACCATGCTCCAACAAACTCCCCCTTTTGATAATAACAAATCCATTAATGATAAACCAGAGCATTAATATATAAGCATGAAGAAACTTACTTGTGTTTGTGTGTGAGAGTGATGACTTAGGATAATTAATGATTTTTGCATTTAGACTTGCTCCCCCTAAATACATGTTCCCCCTATGTGAATGCTCCCCTAATATGTAAGCTATCATATTAATTAAGCATTATATTTTGATAGCAGATTATATTTATCATGTTAGTACTCCCCCTTTTGTTATTAGCAAAAGCCGGTAAGGAGATGCCACTTAAAAGTTGATAATTAGATAAAAGCATGATTGAGCTTGTAGAGAAGGAAATGATAAGGAGTTTTAGACTATTAAATAGATCAGAGTTTGAGTATCACAACATTTTCATAAATCAGAGTTTGTAGCATAAACAAATGTAATGATTTCCGAGTAACTAAACTACCCAGACAATATGTCTACACCCAAGCCCCGTACTAAGTGACGGATGGGCATGAGGAGCTGCATACATGCCGTAGGTTGGGGTGTTAGTCCCATATGCAAACACTAGACATAACTCAACCTAGCACTCTTTCCCCCCAGTGCCTCGCAAGGCCCCACTGGAACCCTCCCCGGTTAAGGACAAGACATGACTAGAGATAAAGGTTATCTAATGTCTACAACCCTACGCCCCCGCTATGGTGAGAAATAAAGTCATGGATAATAATTATTGGAAACATTTAGCATTTAAATTTAATGACATAGCCTATGGATTTATATTTTTATTTGAATTTATGAAAACACTCACATAACTATTTTGAAATCTATTAATGAATCGGAGTTTTTAGCGTGATAATATTTTCATAGAAATAAATAAGAGTTTAAAATTCATGTTAAAAGCAACCAATATAAAGTTTACCAAGCAAGTCTACCACTTGTTGAAAGAAAGGAATTTGAAGATTCAAGTGATGATGCACACAAACTAAAAGACTTTAAATAAGCATGAACAATTATATGGTTATGATGCGGAAGACTTATAGAAATACAAGTAACATCTTATTGTAATTAATGATGATCCATAAAAAGATATATGAGTTAAATTTCATAAAGAAGATGTTTTGTAAATCATTGTTCAAGTAAAATCTTTAAATTCACTAAGAAAGTAACCAAGCATGAAATAATGTTATCAAAAAGAGAGTGCTACAATGTTATGTTAATTCACAATTTCAAAACATACTAAACATTGTAGAAGGCATGCTCGGTTATCTAGTGCATTTCATAAATAAAGAGTAGTATAGAATTTGCATTAGGATCCAATACTCATGAGAAGAAGTGTTATGGAAGATAATGATGTGCACATAAGTGTATTTTTGAGTAGAGTACACAAATGTTTTAATCAAAAATACAAGTAATATGTAAAGTAAGAGCACAATAAAACAAAAATAAGTTCACTTCCACACACTTCAATGCATAAACAAAAATGTACAACTACCAAGGTGCTTTGCACACACAATGCTCATTAAGACTTATCAGGGTGCAAAGTAGTGCTTGGGGGATCACATATTTTATTTTTAATGTTGAGACTAGTGATCCGGTGTACTTAAGAATAAGTGGTTTTTATTTTGAAAAAAAGATTTGATTTGAACAAGATACTTTACTATTCTTTCCAAGGTGCTCAACCTCATAACGCTTATTAAGACTTATCAGGAGGTTCAAGTAGTGCTTGGTGGAGTTATCTTTCTCACTTTGTTTTATGATTTTTGTTTTGTACAAAGTTCTCTGAATACACTTGTTTTGCAAACCAATATAATTTATGAAAAACATAACCACATTTTTTAACTTTTAAAAGTGCAATATAAAAGAGTGTAGGTAAAATACTTGTGCAATTTTAATTCATTGTACTAATACACAACATACACAAGCATTCTTAGATTAAACACATATGTAGACAATGCCAAAATAAGTGAGTGAATAAAAATCATTATCAAACATAAAACATTTACTCATACTTAGAGGCATGCTAAGCCTACTTCTACACAACTTTTACAATATAATTGATGCACATATTAATAGATATATCAAAGCATGATGAAAACAATGTTCAAAGTAGTTTGAAAAGATCAATTGCAACATTATAGAAGTTCTAAATAATAGATTAAATCATGCTTGATTATCACACTAAATTTCATACAGTTTTTTTGTTGGTTCTTGCATTTTATATTTTTGTATTTGATTTTTGTATTTAGAAATAGAATTTAAACAAATGACAAAAAAAAACATATTTATTTTTTTTGTAATTTTGGCTTTTGTATTTTTGTATTTGATTTTTCAAAAATGAAATAAAAGCAGAAGTGCAAAAATAAATAGTACATACAGATTAATATATTTTTAAGAATTTATCAAAATTTTAAAAATACAGAAATTCGAATAAGTACGCTAGCGCCGGCTTTAGCGCTAGCGCGGGAAACCGTACATGATTTTTTAGGATTTTGAAATTTTTAAATGTTGATTTTGATTAAGTGTCCCAATAGTAGTTTCATGCTGAAATTTCAGAATTTTAGGAGATGTTTTCGATGGTTAAAATTTACAAAATTGCGTTTGTGAATGTGTTTTAACTCGAAAGATGTTGGACACCTAACTCAAGTCGTAATAAATGAAATCTTGCATCGGGAAGAGGTTTAGTAAATATGTCAGCGAGTTGAGAGTCCGAGCCAATGATACTTACTTTTATATGCTCTTTCTTAATGTGATCCCTAATAAATGATGATGAACATCGATGTGCTTGGATCTAGAATGGTGTACGGGATTATATGTGAGGTCTATTGCACTTTTGTTGTCACATTTAAGATCATTGTTTTTGAGATGAAATCCAAAATCCTCTAGTGTTTGACTCATCCATAATGCTTGTGCACAATAACTACCAAGTGCGATATATTCGGCCTCCATGGTGGAGAGTGCAACCGAAGATTGTTTCCTACTAGACCAAGCTACTAAAGAGGGTCCTAGAAAGTGACAAGTACCGCTAGTGCTTTTTCGATCTAGCGAACACCCAGCGTAGTCCGAATCGGAATAGCCGTGGAGTGTGAATGAATCATTGTGTGGGTACCATAATCCTAATTTAGATGACCCTAATATATAACGAAAAATACGTTTTACCGCTTTTAAATGAGATTATTTTGGATTGGCTTGAAAGCAAGCACATAAGCAAATGTCAAACATTATATCTGGTCTAGATGCACTTAAGTAAAGAAGAGATCATATCATTCCTCTATATAACGTTTGATCAATTGAAATTCCGGATTCATCTTTTCCTAGTTTTAAGGAAGCACTCATAGGAGTAGAAGCTTGTTTAAGATTTTCAAATTCAAATCATTTAAGCATATCGTGAACATATTTTGGTTGGCAAATAAAGATACCATTAGTTTGTTGTGAGATTTGAAAACCAAGAAAATATGATAGTTCTCCTACAAGACTCATTTCAAATTCATTTTTCATTACTAAGACTACTTCATTACACAACTCTTCATTAGTGGCTCCGAAAATGATATCATCAACATATATTTGTAAAATAATTAGATCGTTATTATTATGCTTAATGAAGAGTGTGTTGTCGGCACTTCCCATAACATACCCGTGCTTTAACAAAAATGATGTAAGTCGATCATACCATGCACGGGGCGCTTGTTTTAAACCATAAAGCGCTTTTTCTAATTTGTAAACATGATTAGGAAATTTTTCATTTATGAAACCGGGGGGTTGTTCTACATAAACTTCTTCTTTTATAAACCCGTTTAAAAAGGCACTTTTGACATCCATTTGAAATATTTTATTCTTTTAAAACTCGCAAATGCCAATAATATTCGTATAGATTCTAAGCGAGCAACGGGTGCAAAAGTTTCTTCAAAATCTACCCCCTCGATTTGAGAATAGCCTTGAGCGACTAAGCGTGCTTTATTTCTTATAATCCTAGATTCACCATCTAATTTATTTTTAAAGATCCATTTTACGCCAATAATTGGATGATTAGATGGTCTATCTACTAGATTCCAAACTTTATTTCTTTCAAATTGTCCTAACTCTTCATTCATAGCCCAAAACCAAAATTCGTCATTTAAAGCGGTGGAAACGTTTTTAGGTTCGATTTCGGAAACAAAGCAAATATTTGAAAACGTTTCATGAAGAGAGGATCGAGTTCTTACCCCAGTAGAAGGTTCCCCAATGACTAGCTCTTTTGGATGATTTTTTGAGAAGTTCAAAACGCTTGGAGGTACATATTCATCTTCCTTGGACTTCTCCTCCTCTTCTTTGGAAGGTTCCTCTTCATCGTGCTCCAAAGAAGGCAAAAGTTCATCATTTGTACATGTAGGAAGCTTCTCTGCACATGGAATAAACTCATCAAATTTAACATTAATAGACTCTTCAACCTTACTCGATCTTTTGTTAAATATTCTATAGGCTTTACTGATTGAAGAATATCCAAGAAATATTCCTTCATCACATTTTTCATCAAATTTTCCTAAAGAATCTTTTGTATTAAGAATAAAACATTTACAACCAAATACTTTAAAATATGATACGTTTGGTTTCTTTTGATAATATAGTTCATACGGTGTAAGATTTAGTGATGGGCGAAGCATGACTCTATTCATTACATAGCATGATGTGCTTACGGCTTCGACTCAAATAGACTTAGGTAATTTATATTTAGATAACATGGTGCGTGCTAGTTCTTGGATTGTCCTATTTTTCCGTTCAACAACACCGTTTTGTTGAGGTGTGCGTGGAGCGGAGAACTCATGCTTAATACCTAACATTTCACAAAAAGATTTAAAATTTTCATTTTCAAATTCACCTCCATGATCTGAGCGAATGCATTTTATTTTTAAATCTAGTTCATTTTGAATACGAGTACATAATTTTGAGAATTTGCAAAACGCATCATATTTGGAAGAGAGAAATAAAGTCCAGCAATATCTTGAGAAATCATCTATTAGGACCAAAGTGTATATTTTACCACCAAGACTTGCGGTGTTAACGGGACCAAATAGATCCATATGAATTAATTGTAATGGTTTTGAAGTAGAAATTTCATTTTTGCTTTTAAAAGATGATTTTGTAAATTTTCCTTTTTGGCATGGAGAACATAGTGAAGATAAATTTCCATTCAACTTAGGCAATCCTCTAATCAATTCCCTTTTTGCTAGTTTTAAAATGAGCTTTGTACTAGCGTGACCTAAACGTCTATGCCATAGTTCTAATTCATCATTTTTGGTTATAAAACATTTTATAGATGATTTGGAAAGATCATGAAATAAAACTATGTAAACATTGTGAATTCTAGGTGCAGTTAATAACACATCTTTTGATTTAGGATTAAATATTTTGCAAAGATTAGTGGATGATTCAAATAATACGTCTAAACCTTTATCACATAGTTGACTTATAGATATTAAGTTGTGTTTTAAACCTTTTACATAAAGAACATTTGAGATAAGAAAAGATTCATTACCCATTGTACCAACTTCCATGATCCTTCCTTTACCGTTATTACCAAATGTTACGATCCATCCTTTCTTCTTTTCTTGGCTAAGGAATTTTGCTTTGTTGCCCATCATGTGCTTGGAGCAGCCTGAGTCCAAGTACCACACATCCCCCGTTTCCTTAGCCTTCCTGCAAATCTAGAGAGAAGATGAGAGTAAAGATCCAGATACCCAAGAGGTTCCACCCATAGAGTAAGTGGATTTCTTAGGTACCCAGATTTGTTTTAACGATCGTTGTTTTATATTCATACAAGAGTGATGCGCAAATCTCGCACACCGCTATAGGCGGTAGCAAGACTGCGGCACGAAATGGCAGTGTACCGATCGTTCAAGTAATAATATGAGAAAGTAAATTCCCAAGTATCGATCTCGAAGGAACACAGTAAGGTGGAGTTAACTATTGAGGAAGGACTTGAGATCGAAGTCCTTAAGTCGGATGGAATGCGGGAGAGGGTGATTTGGCTTGTGGAAAATAAAAGAAAAATAACTAGAACTACTCCTATGCAGTGCCGCTATGCAATGCTTCGCTTGGCGGGAAGGAGACTAGGCAGGCCTTGAGCGCGCTGCTTCGCAAGGGCGGATGGACGAGTAGGCAAGCGTAATCGAACTGTGCAGGCCTTGAGCCCGCTGCTTCGTTAGGCGAATGGATTACACGGGCCGCTATGCCATGCTTCGCTAGGCGGATGGAAGAGTTGTCTTGCGGATGGGGTGAGTCGCACTGGCGGAGTCGAAGTGGATTACACAGGACGTTAGCACCGCTTAGCTAGGCGGATGGAAGAGTTGGCACACACAATGGGCGGGTAGTCAGGCGGAATGGATGATGGAATGGGGGCACTCCTCAAATCACATAAACCACAAACATAACCACATAACCATGGAAAATTACACTAATAACATTTAGGGTTTATGGACATCATTCATATAGAAACATACAACCACACACATCAAATAGAATCAGCAAAAATAACAAGGAGGAGGTAAGATTACAACCGAAGCACGAAGACAAATCGGAGATTCATGGCCGGAATCTAGGGTTGTCAATCCTCGTCTGGGCGCGGTCTTCAACTGTCGTCTGGGGTAGAAGAGTGCTGTCACTACCTCCCAATGGACCTGTCTTCTTCGTCAATAGCCTTCAGCCACGATCTTGCCGGAGAACTCCAAGGATATAGTGCAAAATCCATTGAAATGGAGCTTGGAAGCTTCAGAATGATGGAGGAGGCCGAAAGAATGCTCCGGCTCTAGATTGCCATGAAGAATATGTCCGGAGCACCTCCAGATGGTGGGCGGCGAGGGAACGGCGAAATGGGAGAAACTGGAGCTCTTGGACGCGGGAAAGAAGGTCGATCCTTCTAGGGCGGAATCTACAGCTTATATAGAAAAATAGTCAGAAATTGGTCACGCGCGGTCGAACGCACGACTGTGCGTAGACCGTGCGATATTAATAATAAAGAACAGCGCAGGAAGATGACCTGGAGCGCCCGTGCGATTTACTCACGCATGGGCAAATCTGCCCGTGCGTCAAAATGCACGGGTAAATTCAGAAAAGTTAAAAATAAGGCTAAACAGGTTGATCGTGTGATTCCTTCACGCATGGGCACTGCCCGTGCGTAGAGATGCACGATCAACGACAGAACATCGTATTCCACCCCAGAAGAGAATGCACGATCACCTATGACCGTGCATCAAGGAAAATGCACGACCATGCGATATGCGCAGTCATGAATTCTGGATAGAACTGGATGAACCGTCCACCTGCATCAGCCACAACACAGCTGAGAACACCGTTCCAGCTCCAACATGAAAATAGAAATACGATGGGGAGCACATTGTGATTTCCCCCAAAAAAATAGTGCACAATTGCGCACAAAAACGGGCCTAGAAGTGCACTTAGCATGGAATGATAGATGGCTATCAAATATGAACAAAAACATGTCTAAAGTGTAGTGCTTTGACTAAATATTCTGCCCAGATGAGCCCATAAATGTATATATAAATGGGACTCATCACACCCCCAGACTTACCTGTTTGCGCATCCCGAGCAAACAAATCCGGCGGAGTATGAAAAGGGTAGTAGGCATAGAGAATTGCAAAGAAAGAGTAAGATGTGAAGTATCATACCCATGCAAATAAAAATTTTGTAAAAGAAGATTCTAACTATATTAACAAATTTACAATAGTATAAATGCGTAAATAGAGATTTATTTGTACTCAGATAGTGAATCATGAAGAATTTGTGCGATCGTGCCTGGTGTGAAAGTAAACAAGCCACTTAGGAGGGCGTTGCTAAAGACCGGAATTCGGTAATAACTCCGCTGAAATCCATCAACGACGAGAACCATAAGCTTGCCCGGTCACACTCTCTCCACGGTGCTAGCAAACTCACAAGTTAAATCAATAGGACTTTCAGGTTATAATGGGGCTTAGGTTACGGTATGCTATTCAATGATAAACGAGATGGCTACGCAACCCAATTGAGTCAAAAGATAATGCTGTACCAAAACAAAACCAAGAATGATGCTAGTGTGACACACCCCCAGACTTAGCTTGAAAATTGGGTGTGCACCCAGCCTACTCCAAACAAATACCAACTGAATTTTTTTTCTATTACGCCCAAGGGGATTTCTTTTCATTCCAATTCTTTTCAGATTTTTTCTTTTAAAATCATTTTTTTATTTTTTTTATCCCCCGGTTGGTTTACAACAATGTGTTCAGCACACAATACACTTTTTCTTCACATCACAAAAATTCCATACATCACATCCAAATATGAAATGTAATTTCAGTTAACTCATTTTTTGGTTGCGATAATAGGATAAGCTTAGGGCTTTGGTGATTGAAAGAAGAGCTGAAACAAAGGAGGGGTAGGCACAAACTTGGCTTGCAAAGGTAAACGCATAGGTCATGGAAAATAAAGCTCAAACTAGCCAAAAATGGCCTACATCATGTTTAACAAAATGAGTTGCTCTCGCCCATGCTTCAAGAGTTGCTTGGGGCAAGTTCTTAGCCCACGAGAAAGGTAAACCTTCCTTCTGACTCGAGCAACACACAACTAGCACCCGCTTACACACAACACCGTGCTACCCAAATTTCATTCACATTCACCAATTGAGTATAATAAATCTAAAACTACGCAAAAACACTAATCGTAAATTAAATGCATAGAAATAATCTAATTTTACTCAAATTTCTATTGGAGCAAGCGGATGCGACCAGAGCACTACAAGAGTCAATATCGCACTCCGATTTGCAATTCCTAAGCTAACATCCTATTTCACATTCCAACCACAATAAGCATGAGCGGAAACACACACACAAGTGAGTGCGCTCTCAAGTGGGTGTAGTGATATGAACAAATGTACTACATAGATAAAATAAAATTACTTCTAGTGTGCAATGCAACATGTGCGTGCAAAGTGGGTAACAAACTGCTCTCCCCCAGACTTAATCTATGCAATAAGGTAAGTTGACATATCAACAGGAGTATAAGAGAATGAAGAGAGGAGAGGTTACCCCATGCTCATAAATGAGCATACCAGAAGATTTGGCGTTAAATTCTGAAAACTTCACTCCAAGAGTCCGCCACCAAAGAAATTGCTGCACACCTGCAGGCAAAAGACTCCACGCAAAAATATATATATAAAACTAAACTATTAGCGTATTAGATAAATAAAAACAAAAGAGACTTGGGTTGTCTCTCAGCAGTGCTTTTGTTTACCGTCCTTAAGCTGGACATAATACCTGCATTATGCAGTTTTAATAAAAGTCTAAGCATAAAGCAAAAGCTAGTAAATCCTAAAAATTACATGCCTCAAAATGATCAACTATAAGTTGATTTAAAATAGTAACTGAAAATAAAAGAGTTGGGCCCGAAGACCCAAATGCAGCACATCAGAAGATTAGGATCTTTCCATCTCCATATTACATCTTTCTTCATCCTCTTCCTCTCCTCCAATCTGCGGTCATGGATGAATTAGCGCTTGCCACCCTACACCCAGTCTTTCAAGGAAAATGCAGGCAATGATGATGAGGTGGAATAGGCGATGGATTTCATCATTGCCGTTTGCTTTTCCTTCCAAGACTGCCACAAGGAATTGCCCAAAAATGGATCTAGATATTCATGCACCTGCAAAGGAGTAAACAAAATATTAGCAACATTAACAGGAGGGGAGGCAGGAAGGATGAACAAATCAATATTTTCATTAAAAGAAAGAGGATTAGAAAATAAACTAGATGAAGAACTAAAAGAATCAAACAAAGGGGGAGTGGTCCCGATGTCACTCCTCGCAGGTTCCCAAGCTTGATCACTGTCAGTGTCATAAAAATCAAAATGAGGTGCATCTGAGAACTCGAAGGAATCAGTGGTGCGGCAGATCTCCTTCACCAATAAAGAGGTGCATAGCTCCTTATCAGAAAGGTCGTCCTCGTCATCCCACTTCGGTTCAGCTTGGAGGTCCAGAACATCACCCTGCAAATAATCTTCGACAGGATCATAAGAAAAGGTGTAGAAAAAGCATGCAAAAGAAACTGGAGGAACATCAGAATCAGAAGGAAAAATATCAGGTTCCTCCGCAAAAAGATCTGCAAGCACCTCCCCACTAGAGAGAACACTCTCCTCATCCCACTCTGGTTCATCATAGAGCTCCCAAATCTCACCTTGTTGGCCATCAAATGAATCATCATCATCACTAGTAGTAAAGCCATATACAGGGAGCGAAGAGTCCATGCAAGAAATAAGCTCGGTGGTAGAGGGAACGATTGCTTCCATGGGTAAAGAATGAGTGATAGGGACAATGTTGTCATGAGTGGAGGAGCAGCGGTCAGGATTGAAAAGACTCGGACAGTCCTTTAATTCATGACCCTCTCCTCGACACAACAAACAAACAAAGTTCCAACACTGCCTAGCATTTAACTCCTTCATTTGGTCTATATAATAGATCATCATGTCGTAAGTGCTAGGAGAAATATCCCATAAAGACATTTTCAATACATAAAGCAGATAAAATTAAACTGAAATTCTTTGCAAGAAAATTTACACAAACTGATAAAACTACTTGGATTAAACTTACCGAAAACTTAACAACAGAAGAGGGAGAAATAATAACAAACACTATATGATTAAAAAGCAAACAAAAATAATAAAGCGGCTATACACACTGGAAGAACTACTATCTCTTGTCTCCCTCTACAGCAAACTCACACGTCTGTGTTCCCCGGGAACGGCGCCAAAAACTTGATGCGCAAATCTCGCACACCGCTATAGGCGGCAGCAAGACTGCGGCACGAAATGGTAGTGTACCGATCGTTCAAGTAATAATATGAGGAAGTAAATCCCCAAGTATCGATCTCGAAGGAACACAGTAAGGTGGAGTTAACTATTGAGGAAGGACTTGAGATCGAAGTCCTTAAGTCGGATGGAATGTGGGAGAGGGTGATTTGGCTTGTGGAAAATAAAAGAAAAACAACTACAACTACTCATATGCAGTGCCGCTATGCAATGCTTCGCTTGGCGGGATGGAGACTAGGCGGGCCTTGAGCGCACTGCTTTGCAAGGGCGGATGGACGAGTAGGCAAGAAGAATCGAACTGTGTAGGCCTTGAGCGCGCTGCTTCGTTAGGCGAATGGATTACACAGGCCGCTATGCCACGCTTCGCTAGGAGGATGGAAGAGTAGGCTTGCGGATGGGGTGAGTCACACCGGCGGAGTCGAAGTGGATTACATGGGCCATTTGCACCGCTTAGCTTGGCGGATGGAAGAGTAGGAACACGGAATGGGCGAGTAGTCAGGTGGAATGGATGGTGGAATGGGGGCACTCCTCAAATCACATAAACCACAAACATAACCACAAAACCATGGAAAATTACACTAATAACATTTAGGGTTTATGTACATCATTCATATAGAAACATACAACCACACACATCAAATAGAATCAGCAAAAATAACAAGGAGGAGGTAAGATTACAACCGAAGCATGAAGACTCGTTGGAGATTCACGGCCGGAATCTAGGGTTGTCAATCCTCATCTGGGCTCGGTCTTCAACTATTGTCCATGGTAGAAGAGGGCTGTCACTACCTCACAATGGACCCGTCTTCTTCGCAATAGCCTTCAGTCATGATCTTGCCGGAGAACTCCAAGGATATAAGGCAAAATCCGTTGAATTGGAGCTTGGAAGCTTCGGAATGATGGAGGAGGCCGAGAGAATGATCCGACTCGAGATTGGCATGAAGAATATGTCTGGAGCAGCTCCAGATGGTGGGCGGCGATGGAACGGCAAAATGGGCAAAACTGGAGCTCTTGTACGCGGGAAAGAAGGTCGATCCTTCTAGGGCGGAATCTGCTGCTTATATAGAAAAATAGTCAGAAATTGGTCACGCACGGTCGAACGCACTACCATACGTAGACCGTGCGATATTAATAATAAAGAACAGCGCAGGAGGACGAACTGGAGCGCCCGTGCGATTTACTCACGCACGGGCAAATCTGCACGTGCGTCAAAATGCACGGGTAAATTTAGAAAAGCTAAAAATAAGGCTAAATAGGTTGATCTTGCGATTCCTTCACGCACAGGCACTGCCCGTGCGTAGAGACGCACGATCAATGACAGAACATCGCATTCCACCCCAGAAGAGAACGCACGATCACCTATGATCGTGCGTCAAGGAAAATGCATGACCGTGCGATATGCGCAGTCATGAATTCTGGATAGAACTGAATGAACCGTCCACCTGCATCAGCCACAACACAGCTGGGAACACCGTTCCAGCTCCAACATGAAATAGAAATACGATAGGGAGCACAGTGTGCTTGCCCCCAACAAAACAGTGCGCAATTGCGCACAAAAACGGGCCTAGAAGTGCACTTAGCGTGGAATGATAGATGACTATCAAATATGAACGAAAACATGTCTAAAGTGTAGTGCTTTGACTAAATATTCGGCCCAGATGAGCCCATAAATGTATATATAAATGGGACTCATCACATGGCGCTAGAGGGAGGGCAACGACGCCAAAAACTTGATGCGCAAATCTCGCACACCGCTATAGGCGGTAGCAAGACTGCGGCACAAAACAGCAGTGTACCAATCGTTCAAGTAATAATATGAGAAAGTAAATCCCCAATTATCGATCTCGAAGGAACACAGTAAGGTGGAGTTAACTATTGAGGAAGGACTTGAGATCGAAGTCCTTAAGTCGGATGGAATGCGGGAGAGGGTGATTTGGCTTGTGGAAAATAAAAGAAACAAAACTACAACTACTCCTATGCAGTGTCGCTATGCAATGCTTCTCTTGGCGGGATGGAGACTAGGCAGGCCTTGAGTGCGCTGCTTCGCAAGGGCGGATGGATGAGTAGGCAAGCGGAATCGAACTGTGCAGGCCTTGATCCCGTTGCTTCGTTAGGCGAATGGATTACACGGGCCGCTATGCCACGCTTCGCTAGGCGGATGGAAGAGTAGGCTTGCGGATGGGGTGAGTTGCACCGGCGGAGTCGAAGTGGATTACATGGGCCGTTAGCAACGCTTAGCTTGGCGGATGGAAGAGTAGGCACACGGAATGGGCGAGTAGTCAGGCGGAATGGATGGTGGAATGGGGGCACTCCTCAAATCACATAAACCACAAACATAACAACAAAACCATGGAAAATTACACTAATAACATTTAGGGTTTATGGACATCATTCATATAGAAATATACAACCACACACATCAAATAGAATCAGTAAAAATAACAAGGAGGAGGTATGATTACAACCGAAGCACGAAGACTCGTCGGAGATTCACGGCCGGAATCTAGGGTTGTCAATCCTCGTCCGGGCTCGGTCTTCAACTGTCATTCGGGGTAGAAGAGGGCTGTCACTACCTCCCAATGGACCCGTCTTCTTCGTCAATAGCCTTCAGCCACGATCTTGCCGAAGAACTCCAAGGATATAATGCAAAATCTGTTGAAATGGAGCTTGGAAGCTTCGGAATGATGGACGAGGCCGAGAGGATGCTCCGGCTTGAGATTGGCGTGAAGAATATGTCCGGAGCACCTCCAGATGGTGGGCGGCGATGGAACGGAGAAATGGGCAAAACTGGAGCTCTTGGATGCGGGAATGAAGGTTGATTCTTCTAGGGCGGAATCTGCAGCTTATATAGAAAAATAGTCAGAAGTTGGTCACGCACGGTCGAACGCACGACCACACATAGACCGTGCGATATTAATAATAAAGAATAGCGCAGGAAGACGACCTGGAGGGCCCGTGTGATTTACTCACGCTCGGGCAAATCTGCCTGTGCGTCAAAATGCACGGGTAAATTCAGAAAAGCTAACAATAAGGCTAAGCAGGTTGATCGTGCGATTCCTTCACGCACGGGCACTGCCCATGCGTAGAGACGCATGATCAATGACAGAACATCACATTCCACCCCAGAAGAGAAAGCATGATCACCTATGACCGTGCGTCAAGGAAAACGCACGACCGTGCAATATGCGCAGTCATGAATTCTGGATAGAACTGGATGAACCGTCCACCTGCATCAGCCACAACACAGCTGGGAACACCATTCCATCTCCAACATGAAAATAGAAATACGATGGGGAGCACAGTGTGCTTGCCCCCAACAAAACAGTGTGCAATTGCGCACAAAAACAGGCCTAGAAGTGCACTTAGCGTGGAATGATAGATGGCTATCAAATATGAACGAAAACATGTCTAAAGTGTAGTGCTTTGACTAAATATTCGGCCCAGATGAGCCCATAAATGTATATATAAATGGGGCTCATCAAAGAGCTAGACGTGTGTCCAAACTTAAGACAATTAGTACACGAAATAAAGGGGGTTGAGACCCTTTTCTGAGTTTCTACGTTGCTCTTGCTGGATGATGTTTGAACATTAGAGAAATCAGAAGATTTTTTAACAGTTGAGCTACCGCCGGCGTTAGTGGCTAGCGCTGGGCGGTAGGGTTCACTTTTATATCCGACCCCAAATTTTCCAGAACCATAACATTAGTTTCCCAAAATCATATCCAGGGATTTTTAACCAATCTCGAATTTTTTTATGGCTATATTGAGGTCATGATTTTGTTTTTTAAGAAAAATATTTTCTTGTACAATCATAACACATTTATTTTCAAATCCATTTTTATTATTTTCAATTTGTAAAAGAGTGGTTTTTAGTTTTCTCTCTAAGTCCCCTATTTTTTTGCAATATTTTGTTTTGTGCGAGGGCCTTAGAAAGAGAAACTTCAAGTTCTTTTGTCTTAAATAAAGAGTGCTCACACTTTTGACATGAAACCTTTCTCTTTTTAAGGGAAATCAATTTTTTTGTGAGCTTATGATTTTCTTTGATAATAGATTCATTTTCACGATTTAATATAATATTATCTTTTATACTTTGATCATAGGATTTGCAAGTTAGAACAAATTCATCATAGAGTTCTTCGAAAGTAGGAGGAGTTACCTCAATGTCGCTAATAACACTGGTGTCGTCATCGTTGCTTTTTGCCATTAAGCCTAAATTTGCTTCCTCCTCGCTACTTGACTCAGACTCGTTTGACTCTTCAGAGGAAGAATCATCCCAAGTTGCGGCCTTCAGTACTTTCTTCTTCTCTTTTGCTTTGTGTTGTTCTTTTTGCTCCTTTTGATACTTTGGGCACTGGCTCCGAATGTGCCCCGTCTTTCTACAGTGGTAGCACTCTTGTGGTGGTCTTTCTTCTTCATCTTCGCTTCCTTTTTCTTTCCTTAATGAAGAGGAAGATCCCTTTCGTCGAGTATTCTTTTGGAAGTATTTTCGGAATGTGTTCCTTCTTTCCGGATTCCTGATGAACTTTCTGAAGTTTTTCACCAGGAGACCTTCTTCATCTTCATCATCATCTTGAATGCTCTCCTTCTTTGATGTTAGTGCTAGCGCATTTTTCTTTGGCTCTTTGTTGTATTCATCGTGTTGAATCTGGAGTTCTACCTCATGGGTTTTGAGATTCCCAATAAGGTTCTCGATCTGGAGTGTTCTTAAGTTGTGCGACTCCGAGATGGCTGTCACCTTTGGATTGAACCTTGGAGGTAAGGAGCGAAGGATTTTCCTCACCAAGTCCCCGTCTGAGTAGATCTTACCAAGTGCCATTGAAGCGTTGACGATCTTGGTGAAGCGAGTGTACATCGACTTGATGTCCTCTTCGGTATCCATCCTGAATTTTTCATATTCAGATTCCAGTTGGAATAGCTTTGCGTCTTTCACCTGCGATGTACCTTCATGAGTAACTTCCAATTGATTCCAAATATCATAAGCAGTTGTGCATGCAGAAATTCTATTAAACTCAGTCCTATTTAAAGCGCAATATAAAGCGTTCATTGCTTTAGCATAATTTTTACATCTTAGTTTATCGTTATCATCCCATTTATCTTTAGGTTTTGGTAATGTCGCCTTTCCCACTACAGTTGTAGGAGGAGAGTACCAAACTTCTACCATTGTAACGCCCCAGGTTTCATTATAGTCTTCTAAGTGGGGGTTCGAAATGATAATTTCTTAAATATGAAATTATCGTTGCGTAGTGTAATTGTGAGAGGGCGTTACCATTTTGTTTGCGTCGCCGTCCGGTGAGTTTGATGCTAGGTTATTACGTGAGTGCGTATAGGCAATTTTTATTTTTTTTTATTTTTTATTTTATAAAGAAATGTAGGTATATATATACATATATATATATATGTAAATATATATATGTAAATCTTTATTATATAAGGGATGAGAAAAGGTGCTGTGGTGAAACATTTGGCGGTCCAAAATGCCCCCCAAAAATTCTCTTTTCATTTTGAAATACTTGATTTTTGGGTCATTTGCTTTTCCCGCTAAGATTTTCCCGCTAAGCTTTTCCCACCCGCTGGCTTTTCCACTTCGTACCTTTCTTTATTTCAAATCAAACATTTCTTTATTTCAAATCCATTTTACTCCCTAAAAACTACCTCTACAAGCAACCCATAGATGCTACACAGCTGCCCGCCGCAAGCAAACTTCACGCCACCTGCTTCAAACTAAACACTCTACAAAAAGAACTCTGCTCCCTCAACAAACTCCTCCACAGAGCCTCCTCTCCCTCCGCAGAGCCTCCTCGGAGGCTCCTCCTCGACGACTTCTCCTCGGCAACTCCTAACTGTTTCCTGCTTGCTCTGTTGCAGCTCATCAACTTCGCCTTCCAGGTTTTGCTTCCTTCACTGAATGGGTTAATTTTATTGTTATTTGAATGTTTGTTCCTGCTTCCTTCTCAGAAAGACTGTTTGTTTTATATGGCCATTTGATTGATTCTGTGTGATCTTCACTTTATCAGATCTTCATAGTGCTTTATGCAATTTTCAATCCATTTCCCATGTTTTCAATCATTTGGTTTGCTTCGGCTATAGGAATTTAAGAAGCATTTGAGAAGCATTTTCTGCATTTGAGAAGCATATGACGGTGGAAGGGAAGCTTCCAAGGCATTGTTGTATGCATAAAGAAAGTGGAGAAGGTGTTCAACCGATACGATGCCAACGGGTGATGACAAGATCTCGGCGTCGGAGCTGGGGAAAGTCGTGTGGGCCATCAGCTCCGATGTCCTCGACGAGGGGCTTCGCTCCATGATCTTAGAGATGGACGCCGACCATGACGGGGTTGTTGATCATGGAAGTGTTCAAACGCTTCATCCACGCCGGCGACGTTCCTGAAAGGGGAGATGCGGATCTCAAAGACGCGTTCAATATGGACGATGTGGATGGGAATGGCCTGATCTTGAAGAACGAGCTGCATCTGGCGCTGAAGAAGCTGGGGGAGTGTTGCTCCGTCGCAGATTGCTCGCAGATGATAGAGGTTGTTGATTTTGACGGTGATGGTTACGTGAACTTCGATGAGTTCAAGAAAATGATGGGTGGCACTTCCGGTGGAGAAATGACTCCCGCTGGGGAGGTGAGTTATGACCATTAGTTAAGGTTTGATTTGGAGATCTTAGAGATCCGTGGTCTAGGGTTGTTTTTGGTATAGGAAGGGGGTTTATGTGTGGAGATACACTGATGTTTTATAAATTATGTACCTGGGTTACTTATCATCTGATCGTGAGATATATTTATCAAAGATCGATGAAATCTCTTTTTTAACATCCATAATAACATCTGGAATAAGGAAGACTGCTGGTTAATCCTGAGCAAAGTCTATCTATACTCTCTGTAATAACATTTTAAAAAGGAGTTCTCGGGGAGTTGCCCCCTTCGCTGAATTTTGAATAGCCATGAGCATTAGATATGTGGAAATCGGGATGGTGGCGGATCGGCGATGATAGGCGGCCGGCTCATGAGATGCATTACACGGCGAATAGGGCGACGACGCGAAGCGGAGCTGGCTTTAGGTTCTGAAATGATTTGATGGTAAACTGAACCGGAGGCCGGTTAAACCCGGCATTAACGTATCACAACTCTTTTTGGACCTTGGAATCAAAATTTAACTTTTTTTTCTTCTGATGACAGCAATTAGTAATGCAGTTTGATCTTTCACCAAATGCAATGTAACTCGGTCACTCCTGCAACTATAAAGGAGTTAGAAATCATCATGAAAGACTTGAATAAATTATGTTTCATGCATAATTTTGAAATGAAATTAGCACCACTCTCCTAAGTTTTTCTGTTCTTTCCCTTTGCTCTTCCACTTTCTAACCTGCAACCAAATTGAAAAATGAGATGAATAAATCATATCATATTTTAGGGGAAAAGTACCACAGTTTAGCATGATAATATATTCAGGAAAATTAATTTAATATTTTGTTCACATTTGACTTTAAGCTAAATGTAATAGAAGAAACATGAATGATTGTTGGTTTGACAAATATATAAATTATATGTTGTACTTCGGGAATTGACATTCCTTTATCAATTAGGACCTCAAGCATTGAACATCAACACTCCAGCCTTTCTCATTATAGTGGGGTCGGCTATATGGATTCTTTGCTGTCATTGTGCCCTATCTTTTGTCTTAATCTCACTAATACGTAAGTACATCAAGTCTCCTCATAGTCGTGCCCTTTGTGTGTCACGCCCGACGAATGTCGTGCCCGCACGGGGGCCCGTGAATGACTACTATTTCTCTAGTCGAGTGTTTTGCAAGCTTATTGTCTCACACGCCCGAGTTCTGAATGTTTTGTCTTTGCACCGCACAATGTTTATCCATTGACAACACAATATTTTACGTGCACAATATTTTGAACGCATAATATTTTGCCCACAAAATGTTTTGCCCGCAAAATATTTTTCCCACACAATGTTTTGCCGCACAATATTTTGTCCGCACAATGTTTTGCACGCACAATGTAGATGCCCCCACCGAATGTCGTCGCCCAGGCCGAATGTCGCCGCCCACGCCGAATGTCGCCGCCCACGCCAAATGTCGCCCACGCCGAATGTCGACACCCGCGATCGAGATCGTTGCGCCCCGCGACCAATGTTGCCCCCCACCACCAATGTCGCCCCTCGCGACCAATGTCGATGTAACACCTCAGTTTTCCCAACTAAAGAAAGCAAGGAAATCTGGTAACAGGATCTACCGCCAGGCGGTAATGCAAACACTGGCGGTAGGGATGTCGACACGATGAGATCAAAAATATTGGATTTTTTTAATGCGAAATGCTCCTCTGATATATTTTGATATGTATTGTCTTCTGAGATTTATTCATTATAAGTATGAACTTTATTCTGATTTTCCATTGCAAGTATGAACTTCGCATGTATGTGTGTTACATGCAGATGTCGTCGCCCAGACCGTTGTCGCCGCCCAGACCAATGTCGCCGCCAAGACCATTGTCGCCCCCCCACCCCCCTCCCCCCCCCCGACCAATGTCTCCCCGAAGATCAATGTCGCCCCCCGACCAATGTCACCCCCCGAAGACCAATATCGCCCCCCGACGACCATTGTCGCCCCGACGACCAATGTCGCCCCGACGATCAATGTCGCCCCCACGACCAATGTTGCCCCCATGACCAATGTCTCCCAGACGAACAATGTCGCCCCGACGACCAATGTCGCCCCGACGTCCAATGTCGCCCCCATGACCAATGTCGCCCGGACGATCAATGTCACCCCGATGATCAATGTCGCCCCCAAGATTAATGTCGCCCCCAAGACCAATGTCCCCCGGACGACCAATGTCGCCCCGACGACCAATGTCGCCCCCACGACCAATGTAGCCCCCACGACCAATGTCGCCCCGACGACCAATGTCCCCGCGACGACCAATGTAGCCCTGACGACCAATGTCGCCCCTATGACAATTGTCACCCCCCTGCACGGGGTCCCCCGTGCACGACTGCTCGTATATATATATACACATATATCTGCGTATACATATATATATATGTATATTTAGCATTCGGCAGAGCTGTTCCCAATCTCCCCTTCTTCCCGTGCATTCTTCTCGCGCTGCTACGGAGTAGGGTTTCGTCGGAGGCAGGCCGTCGGAGGAGGTTTAGGGGTGCCAGAGCTTGATTTCGTCGCCGGAGCGGGGTTGTGGTGTGTTCTCATCGGAGTCGGTGGTGGTGGTGAGGTCCTTCCTTCGTGGTTTTCGCTTCATCGTGTGGTGTCGCTCTCGATTCAAGGAAAGAAAACCTTTCCTCCCTCTCTCCTTCTCTCTTGGTTGGGTCTCTTACTTGTTGGTACTTCTTCTTCTGGATCTTTAAGCGTAGAAATTTCGTTTTTGTTGGCAAGATCTTGGAATCCCTTTGGGGTTCGACCTTCTAATTCTTGTTAGAACAAAAAAATATTCTCGTTTGTTTTTTTGTTTTTATTTAGGGAGCTGTTGTTGATCTTGTACCTTTGATAGGGAAGTGGGCTGTTGTTGATCCTATACCTTGATAGAAGGGGGCTGCCGTTGATCTTATACCTTAATAGTGGGCTGTGGCTATGTTGGTTCCTGTACTTATGCTGGTCAGGGATCCTTTCAATGTTGTTTGGGCTACTATTTATATAATCCAGTTGGGATCCTTCTTTTTAAATTTAGGGGGCTGCTTATATAGATTTATTCTTTGGGCTGTCTTTTATGCTCAAATTATGTGGGGGCTATGTTTGGTCCCAAACTATTTCATTTAGCTCTACCTGAATTTATTATTGGGGGGCTGCCTTTTTGTTTTGTAATTGGTGGCCGCCTTATAGTTTTGCATTTGGGGGTTGCTATATATCTGATTCTGGTTTGAATTTGTTAGGGGCTGCTTCCTATACATATTTCTTCTTGTTCAGGGGTTGTTATATACATATAATTCCATTTGGATTTGTTAGGGGCTGCTTTGCATCATTCCTGTTTGGATTATTCAGTTTGGGGCTGCCTTATAGCATTTCATTTGGGGGCTGCCTTAATAAACTTTATTATAGTGGCTGCCTCTTAAGAGTTTTGTTTGGGGGCTGCTTTATAAAACCTTCCTTTTTGGGGCTGCTTTATTCATGGTCCTACCTATTAGGATTATGTTGTGGTTTTCCTCTTGGTTGTGGGCAAGGTTCTTTATAATTTCTTTGTGGTTGTCTCCTCCTTCATTTAGCATGGCAGCTATTGTCTTACTTTGTTTCCCCTTGGTTCTAGTCGGCAGTTGGTATACTCATTGATTTTAGCATGATAGCTATTGATTTATTTTATTTCCCTTGTTTCCTCCTAGTTTAAACTCTCGATTTATGAAATGCTGCATCTATTCGCTAGGAAATTTTTCTTGATTTACACATAATTCAATTACCCGGTTCGTGAATTGTGTTCTAATTCAAAGGCTAGGTATTTACTCGGGTATATGCTAAATTAAATTTTCTGGGTTATAGGCTAGGGATTTCGTTCTTTTGGGGAAGGTTGGCCCTAGAAGCTATTCATTTTATACTGGGATTCTCCTTGGGCTATATGTTTTTGGCCAACCTTGGTATTATCTTTTTGTTAAGCATAAGTGGTCTTGCTCGGCTAATTTCCAATCCTGCACTTTTTCTTTTGTTGGCTAAGTATGGATGTTTTGGTGGCTAATGTTTCATGAAATCTTGTTTGCTAATTCTCAACAGTTTGAAGGACCAGATCCTAAATTTCCCGGGCTTGTATGTTTCTTCAGAACTCTAAATCTTCTTTATATATATATATATATATATATATATATATATATCTTTTGATTATTCCTCCCCCTTTTTTTCTGCAAGCGATATTCTGTTGGTGTCCTTCTTTGTTGTTCTGATAGATTCTCTCGGAAAGGTCGTTTTCTGTGTATTCTCGGAAATCAAGTTCCGTCTTTGTGCCTGTTGATTCCGGTTGTACCATAGACTTGTTTGGAAGTCCTCCATTTCAGTCCTTTCTTCTTCCTTGTCTGCCTAACCTGTTGATTATAGGTTAGTGGCTGTTGTGTTTCCCTTTCTGGGTCTTGATTGGTGTTTTGGGTTCTTAATTCCTGATGTGATCCCCTTGGAATCTGGATAGCTCTTATACCTATTTAGTTATGCTACCAGGTAGTCTGATAAGCCTTCCCTAGGTTTTGAAAAGTTTGCTCGCCCTAAGATCGTGCAATTTCTTCTTCTTCTTCTTTTATGAAGTTTCCCGTCGACTTTGATATGAGTCTTTCTCGTCGACTTTGATATAAGTCTTTCTCGTCGACTTTGATATAAGTCTTTCTCTTCGACTTTGATATAAGTCCTTTTCGTTGATTTCTTCGCTTATTCTGAATTGTTTCCTCATATATTATATGTTCTTTCGCCGGGTGATCCCGGGTATCTTAAGCGATGTTATCAAGCATTTTAGTCTTTTCGTTGAGACTTTTTAGATGAAGCTATGCTTTATTCTTTAGTTGTCCGGTATATGTTTGGTGACCGGTTATGGTATTGTCTCGTGCCTTATTCGTCGTATTGTTATGAGAAGTTCGTTGGGAGTCAAGTTTGGACTCACCAAGTGTTTTCAAATGAATCGTTGAGTAGTGTTTATTTCTTTGTGACCCTATCCTTAGGGTGTTATGGTGCTGATATCTCGGGTTACGTCCCGTGTCTTAATTGAAACTTAATTTGATTATTTAGAACCTTTGTCTTAAGCCTTGCATGGTGGGTAGTTTTTGGTGGCAGTGGATAAAGGACCACCACCCGGTTTTGGGCTACGGGCGTTAGTGGAAGATACCACCGTCGCAGTGCCTTCTTTTGGGGGACGCTTTTCCCTCGAGCTGATCAGTCTCAAGTTCTTATAAACATATATGCTTATATATGTGTATTATGATATTATATGTATGACCATCACCTCTGAGCCGCAATGGCGGACACGTGGTGGGCTTTGATTGTTGTGGCTAATACCTTCTGGTGAAGGCTTTTCTCTTCCTCTTACCGAGTGCACTCGTTTGAGCTGGCTCGGGTTGTTGTAAGATTAATTATGCTTACCTGCTTAGTTCTCCTTTCTGCACTCTTTTATTTCTGATTGCTGCTAATCTTGGTTTTCTTGTACCCTTTGGGCTGAGGAATTCTTTTCTTATGAATGTCTCAGGTTCAGGTCTTTAGCTGCCGCAAGAGTTAGAGCGGTGTCGTATGGTTTTCCTATCGAGGCCCTTCCTCTCTTCTAGGTATGGGGCAGTTCTTTAGTTGTTGCCTTCTTTTGGAGGTTTTCCTTCTTTCCTGCGGGTTCGTGTCAGTTGTTGGCGCCCGTTTGGCTTTTATGCTTAGTTTACTTGCTAGTAGTTTTTTTGTTACTTTCGGGTTGTTTACCTACTTGCTCTCTGGGAAGCTTTATGCTAGGATGCATTAGTTACTTTATTGGTATAAAATTGTCATTCTTGCATATCATGATTTTAAATAAATGTCGCATACTTTGAAGATCGTAGAAATTCCTTTCTTACTGTTCTAAACATAGATTTATGCATATCTTTTTTTGGATGTTGATCTTCATGCTCATGTAGGTTAAAATGAACCTATTTTCCGCTGCGTATGTATAGTTTTCTACTTGTGTACTAGATGATCCACTGGATCGAGGGACACGGTCTTAAGCTAAAATGAAAAATTCTCTTTTTAATCCAAGCACATTTATGTCTTTTATAAAATAATTGTAAGGAGTGTTTGCCTGAGCGTCGGTAGTTGTCTCCTGCTTGACGTGGCATCATAGCGCGTATTTTCCCCTTGCTCTGATAATATTTATTAAATTCATGGGAAAATGCGGGTTGTGACAGTTGGTATCAGAGGGAGGTTAGCCGGGTTGTTGTGATAGTCTGGTTGCCCGATTAACCGCCTGGTGAGAATCATCATTCATTGCATACACACACCGAAGGGTCATCAATATGTCTTGGATGAAGCACGAACACTACACTCATAGCATGATAAGAAGCATACGGGGCATATTATGTAGTATGAGATGAATAATATGTGTCTGTATATGGATCCTCATAGGTGACAACATACGACTGTTATGTAGTATGAGATGCATAACGTAGGTCACATGCGTGTCCATTAGCTCATTTTTCTTTTTCGTTATATGCGATAATATGTAGTATGGGATGCATAAGATCGCATGTGTACGCCGCTCATAGCATGCATTAAGGCCTTTTTAGATTGCATAGCACTGCATATACATCCTAACATAGCATTAACACACGTGCCAAGCTAAAGACATACATGATGACGCTCGTACACACATGATTTGAAATAAAATTTGTCATTCATGCATTTATATTATATGCACATAAGTTGATAGGATGATGGTATTTCATCTTAAGTTAAGCATAACATCATTTCATGAATTCCCAGAGCAAGGTATCAGCAAGAGCAATTATCTACTCTTTTCTGATCTGTATCGAGTTAAGAAATTCTAGTTCCTAGCTGTTGCGTCTTAAGCTAGATGTATGAGGTGTTCGTGCGTAATTGCAGTCGATGACCCTAGAGCGTCGTAGATTGACCCTCGTTTCGGTTGGCGATCCGTTTAATGTTAAGTTCCCCTCTGGTGACTTCGTGGTGTCGAATCAGGGTATCTATGGTTGTCCTACCCTCTTAGGTGGGTTCTTAGCTTTGTTAATCTATAGGTGCTAGACATGGAGTTTTCGTTGTGATTTTGGGTTTGGGCTGGTTGTCCAGGTTTGATGCTGTTATCCAACGCAAGTTAAAGCGTTTGGTCTTTAAGCTTGACATCGGTCAACCCTAGAGCGTGTTTGGCTTTCCGCGCTATGTTTTCCCCGATTATTTCCGCGGTGTGTGCCAAGAGCCTTTAGTTTTCAATTGTGTTGTTGTGTATCGAGGAATTACTTCCGTGTGGTGTGAGATCTCGTTGATGTCTTTGCTTTTAGTCTCCCTGGTATTCTACCTGTGAGAGTTGAGGAGTTTGTTCTGACCTTGAGACGGGTACTTGTCCTATTGCTAAGGCATCGTATCCTTTGGCCCCGCGTGTGTTGCGAAAGTTGCGCACTCAGTTAGATTAGTGGTTGCAGTGTGGCTTGATCTGGCCTAATTCTTCGCCCTGGAGTGCTCCCGTCTTGTTCGTAAAGAAGAAAGTTAGTTCGATGTTTTCGAAGGCTGATCTTCGTGTAGGCTTCCTTTAGTTGGGGATCCGCTTGTCAAATGTTCCGCGATCCGTTTTCTATTCTCGGTTTGGACATTTCGAGTTCATGGTAATGTCCTTTTCTTTTTGGGTAATCTTATCTGCATCTGCTTTCCTAGCCCTTTTTGGTTAGCGCTTCTATATAGCGAGTGTGAGCTTACCTCTCCCTTTGCTCTTTTATTCATTGTCTTCTAAGTTTTGGTCTATGTTTCGGGGCGAAACTTCCTTCTTGGTGGGGTGACTGTAATGCCCCAGGTTTTCTCTTATAATTAATCTAAGCGGGTTTGTGAGGGATGATAGTGGTAAAATGTTTGGTATTGTTGTTGCAAAGTTTTGGGGCGAAACTTTTTGTTAGGAGGGGTGATTGTAACGCCCCAGGTTTCCTTATAGTCTTCTAAGCGGGGGTTCGAAATGATAATGTCTTAAATATGAAATTACCGTTGCATAGTGTAATTGTGAGAGGGTGTTATCGTTTTGTGTGCGTCACCGTCCGGTGAGTTTGATGCTAGGTTATTACGTGAGTGTGTATAGGCAATTTTTTTTTTTTTTTATAAAGAAATGTAGGTATATATATACTTATATATATGTTATATGTAAATATATATATATACACATATATCTGCGTATACATATATATATGTATATTTAGCATTCGGCAGAGCTGTTCCCAATGTCCCCTTCTTCCCTTGCATTCTTCTCGCGCTGCTTCGGAGTAGGGTTTGGTCAGAGGCAGGCCGTCGGAGGAGGTTTAGGGGTGCCGGAGCTTGATTTCGTCGCCGGAGCGGGGTTGTGGTGTGTTCTCATCGGAGTCGGCGGCGGCGGTGAGGTCTTCCGTCGTGGTTTTTGCTTCATCATGTGGTGTCGCTCTCGATTCAAGGCAAGAAAATCTTTCCTCCCTCTCTCCTTCTCTCTTGGCTAGATCTCTTACTTGTTGGTACTTCTTCTTCTGGATCTTTAAGCGCAGAAATTTCGTTTTTGTTGGCAAGATCTTGAAATCCCTTTGGGGTTCGACATTCTAATTCTTGTTAGAACAAAAAAAAGATTCTGGTTTGTTTTTTTTTTGTTTTTATTTAGGGAGCTGTTGTTGATCTTGTACCTTTGATAGGGGAGTGGGTTGTTGTTGATCCTATACCTTGATAGGAGGGGGCTGTCGTTGATCTTATACCTTAATAGTGGGCTGTGGCTATGTTGGTTCCTGTAGTTATGCTGGTCATGGATCCTTTCAATGTTGTTTGGGCTGCTATTTATATAATCCAGTTGGGATCCTTCTTTTTAAATTTAGGGGGCTGCTTATATAGATTTATTCTTTGGGCTGTCTTTTATGCTCAAATTATGTGGGGGCTATTCTTGGTCCCAAACTATTTCATTTAGCTCTACCAGAATTTATTATTGGGGGGCTGCCTTTTTGTTTTGTAATTGGGGGCTGCCTTATTCTTTTGCATTTGGGGGTTGCAATATATCTGATACTGGTTTGAATTTGTTAGGGGCTGCTTCCTATACATATTTCTTCTTGTTCAGGGGTTGTTATATACATATAATTCCAGTGGGATTTGTTAGGGGCTGCTTTACATCATTCATGTTTGGATTATTCAGTTTGGGGCTGCCTTATAGCATTTCATTTGGAGGCTGCCTTAATAAACTTTATTATAGTGGCTGCCTCTTAAGAGCTCTGTTTGGGGGCTGCTTTATAAAACCTTCCTTTTTGGGGCTGCTTTATTCATGGTCCTACCTATTAGGATTATGTGTGGTGCTCCTCTTGGTTGTGGGCAAGGTTCTTTATAATTTCTTTGTGGCTGTCTCCTCCTTCATTTAGCATGGCAGCTATTGTCTTACTTTGTTTCCCCTTGGTTCTAGTAGGCAGTTGGTATACTCATTGATTTTAGCATGATAGCTATTGATTTATTTTTATTTCCCTTGTTTCCTCCTAGTTTAAACTCTCGATTTATGAAATGCTGCATCTATACGCTAGGAAATTTTTCTTGATTTACACATAAGTCAATTACCCGGTTCGTGAATTGTGTTCTGATTCAAAGGCTGGGTATTTACTCGGGTATATGCTAAATTAAATTTTCTGGGTTATAGGCTAGGGATTTCGTTCTTTTGGGGAAGGTTGGCCCTAGCAGCTCTTCGTTTTATACTGGGATTCTCCTTGGGCTATATGTTTTTGGCCAACCTTGGTCTTATCTTTTTGTTAAGCATAAGTGGTCTTGCTCGGCTAATTTCCAATCCTGCACTTTTTCTTTTGTTGGCTAAGTATGGATGTTTTGGTGGCTAATTTTTTATGAAATCTTGTTTGCTAATTCTCAACGGTTTGAGGGACCAGATCCTAAATTTCCTGGGCTTGTATGTTTCTTCAGAACTCTAAATCTTCTTTATATATATATATATCTTTTGATTATTCCTCCCCCTTTTTTTCTGCAAGCGATATTCTGTTTGTGTCCTTCTTTGTTGTTCTGATAGATTCTCTCGGAAAGGTCGTTTTCTGTGTATTCTCGGAAATCAAGTTCCGTCTTTGTGCCTGTTGATTCCTGTTGTACCATAGACTTGTTTGGAAGTCCTCCATTTCACTCCTTTCTTCTTCCTTGTCTGCCTAACCTGTTGATTATAGGTTAGTGGCTGTTGTGTTTCCCTTTCTGGGTCTTGATTGGTGTTCTGGGTTCTTGATTCCTGCTGTGATCCCCTTGGAATCTGGATAGCTCCTATACCTGCTTAGTTATGCTACCAGGTAGTCTGATAAGACTTCCTTAGGTTTTGAAAAGTTTGCTCGCCCAAAGATCATGCAATTTCTTCTTCTTCTTCTTTTATGAAGTTTCCCGTTGACTTTGATATGAGTCTTTCTCGTCGACTTTGATATAAGTCTTTCTCGTCGACTTTGATATGAGTCTTTCTCTTTGACTTTGATATAAGTCCTTCTCGTCGATTTCTTCGCTTATTCTGACTGGTTTCCTCATATATTATATGTTTTTTCGCCGGGTGATCCCGGGTATCTTAAGCGATGTTATCAAGCATTTTAGTCTTTTCGTTGAGACTTTTTAGATGTAGCTATGCTTTATTCTTTGAGTTGTCCGGTATATGTGATGAGTCCTCATCATATACACTTTTATGGACTCATCTGGGCCGTTTAGTTAGTCGATTCACTGCACTTTAGCCCTGTTTTAGTTCATATTTGATATCCTATGCTAGGTGCACCTTTTGGCCCATTTTGGTGTGATTTCTTGTTTATTTTCATTAGTAGTGTTCATGTGCTGTTTAGGTGCTACTTTCAGTGGCTAGATTCGTGGTTGTACGCTAGAACAGGAGTCGTGCAAGTGTTCCCGGTGCAATTCTGCACAGGAACACTGCGCACGATCACTGGTTCTATTGCGCACGACCACTGGTCGTGCGCCACTGATCGTGTGCACTTAACGCCTTTTTCACGAGTTCTGTTTGGTGCAGTGCGCACGACCACCAATGCCAGTGCGCACGACCACCGGTCGTGTGCCACTGCTCGTGCGCACTGACCATTAATTTTTAAGTTCTGTTTCATCTATTGCGCACGACCACTGACGCTAGTGCGCACGACCATCGGTCGTGCGCCACTGGTCGTGCGAACATGTTATTTTATAATTTCTGTCTTCGCAGGTTCCGTCCAGGCAGAGCGCACGATCACCGAATGCTAGTGCGCACGACCACTGGTCGTGCGCCAATGACCGTGCGCACTGTTTAATTCCAGCGCCTATAAATTCCCTGCTCGCGATTTTAGGTCGGACTCTCGCCGATCCCTCGCTTCCAGCCGCCGTTTTCCGCCCGATTCCGCCCGATTTCGCCCCTCCACCGTCGCCCACCATATAGAGGTGCTCCGGGCTTGCTCTTCACGCCTATCTTGAGCCGGAGTTTCCTCTCGGCCTCCTCCTTCATCCAAGAGCTCCAAAGGAAGACCTAGCCGCTATCTCCATCGAGCAAGAGGAAGTTGGCAACCTCCACCGGATCGTGACACGAAGAAGACGGGTCCATTGGAGAGTCGTGACAGCTCTCTCTACCCCGGACGTAGTTGTGGACCGAGCTTGGACGCGGATTGACAACCCGGCGATTCCAACCGTGAATCTTCAACGAGCCTTCGGATTCGGTCGATTTCTTGCCTTGTTCTCCTTTTATTGATGTATTTGCAACTAGATCTAACATTATGATGAAGTGTATTTTGATTAAATAGCATTTTTACTTGATTATGTCTATATGATTGAGTATTTTTGTTTATATTATTGAGGTGCGCCTTGTGGTGTGGATTGTTGGTTGTGTTGTGCCACCCTAACAATTGTTAGTGGTGTGCTCGTCGAAGAGGTGCGTGCGACCCTCATTCCGTTAGCCTACTCGCCCATCCGCCTACCGAAGCGTGGCATCGCGGCCCGTGTACTCCATCCCGCCTAACGAAGCAGCGCGCTCAAGGCCTGCATAGTTCGACTCCGTTAGCCTACTCGTCCATCCGCCCTTACGAAGTAGCGCGTTCAAGGCCTACCTAGTTTCCATCCCGCCAAGCGAAGCTTTGCATAGCGGCATTGCATAGGAGTAGTTGATAGCTTTTATTTTATTTTCCAAAAGCCCAATCACCCCGTTTCCGCATTCCATCCGACGTTAAGGACTTCAATCTCAAGTCCTTCCTCGACATTTAACTCCACCTTACTGTGTTCCTCAAGAGACCGACACTCGGGGATTTATTCCCAACATTTATTACTTGAACGATCGGTACACTGCCGTTTCGTGTCGCAGTCAAGCTACCGCCTATAGCGGTGTGTGAGATTTGCGCCATCAAGTTTTTGGCGCCGTTGCCGGGGAGCACAGACGTTTGAGTTTTCTGGAGAGGGAGAGTCTGAGAGAGAAGCCCTTCCATTTGTAAATTGCATCCCTTATTTTATTTCTGTTCGTTTTATTCCTTTTTCTTGTTTTATAGTAGGTTGCTTTAGTAAATTTTTGTTAGGTGTAGTATTTCGCACAATAGTGTTTGTCTTTTTGAATCGTTTTATCTTCACACTATGTGGGCACATCTAAATTTCCGTTGCCGTTGGTGTGGAGCTACTTCCCACTCTAGTGTTGAATGCCCTACGGAGAATAGTAGGCATAATTCCTCTCGCCCAGCATATAGAGCATCGACTCCGTCTGATACTCCATATGGTGCGCGTAAGTCTTATGGCTACTCTGCTGAGCCATTACCGTCATACTTCTTTTCGGCTCCAGCCCCCGCTGTGCCAAAGAAGCCCGCAAGGCAGTGCCAGTTTTGTCGGAGCACTGATCACGCCCTGAAGGATTGTGCTGCTTTTCATCGCCAATTGGATGAGGATGACGAGCCGGATATCCGGATCGTCCCGAATCCTAACTCTGGCGGCACACCTTCAGCATCTGGTGTTGTGTCCTTGCCACCTTCACATATTGAAGGGAATGGCATGGATACGGTCACCGGATGTGCGGCTGATCTATGCACCGACATTGCTGAGCCAATTCTCCATGTGCCTCCACCACTTCTAGTGGATTCGATTCTTTCCCCTATTGTGCATTCTACATTCGTTTCTGACGACATTGTCGATGATGTGTCGCAGGATGAGGTTGTTGATCTTAGTGTTGTGCCTATTCCTATGGAGGAGGACAACCTTCTAGGTGAAGAGGAGTTTTCCTCAACACCGGTGGAGGAAGTCCAAATCCTTAGCCTGGCCACCGTTGATCCCGCCGACTCTTGCAGCATTGATGACAATGCTAACATTATTTTACTTCCCCAACCTGATGGGAGTGAGACCGGGACCACTCCCCCGATTAATGTTTATTTATGTCATTCGTCTTCTTTATTTCTCGACCCCCCTTCTTCATTCGAGCCTGTGCAGGTTGAGTCTTCACAGGTATCCCAGGAGGACTTGGAGCTTTTTTCTCAAGTCAATGATGTGAGCATCCTCTCATGTGAGGAGGTTTATTCCCCCTCCGTAGAGGAAGCTCCACTCATTGCCTTTTCCTCCAGCTGCCTCCCTGTTGACGACGCCTTGCTAGGCAAGGATATTTTTGGTGAGTTGAGTGAGGACCAGGCCTCCTCCTCTTCTTACTTTCTCTACCCTCTACCTGTGAGGAGCAGGTATCTATATTTAGGTAGAGGGGTGACTGTTCTATCTCCGTATCGGTACCCGCTACCGACACGCATATTAGGCCAGTTACCTGTCCACTTCTCCTTCCATAGGCCCATTAGCTAGAATCGTTAAGATTTTGAATAAGTCGTGCTGGGATGACAATAACCCCAGTAGTTATCTTACTTTTCATGCATTTTATTTTATTCAATCATGTTTAGCTAGCTGTAGTTTATTTTAGTTTGTCTTTTTCTTTTGTTTTTGCGGAGCTGACCCCTGCAGGTTTCTTTTCTGGATGGCGGACGCTGCAGCTTAGTCCAGGTTTAAACGCCAATCTTCTGGTGTGCTCACTTCTGAGCATTGGGTACTCTCTTCCCCTAGCTCTTTTCTGATTTTCATATCATATGTTTTGTGGATTGTTTAGTTTAAGTCTGGGGGAGAGAAGTTTTGTTTACCCGCTCACGTGCACTATTGCACTGCATACTAGAAGATTTCATTTAAAATGTTTTGTTCATTTTCATTGCACACCACAGCACCCACTTGAGCGCGTACTCATCTATTTGCTCGCTCTGTTGTGAATTTAATTCTTCTGCTTATTTGGGAAAGTCTAGGTGATGGCTTAGGACTATGTAGCAGAGTAAAATGTTGACTCTCATAGTGCTCCTAGTCGAGTGCTCGGTTGCATAGAAATTTGTGTAGATTAGACTTCTTTTTATACTTATGGTTTTGTATTTTTTCTATTAGTGTAAATGTTGTTTACTCTACTCAAATGGTGAATCCGGTGTGAATCAAACGGTAGCATAGGGATGTGTGTAAACGATCGTTAGACTCGTATTGCTTGAGTCGTGAGAAAGGAGAATCTTTCTCGGTGGCTAGAACTTGCCCCAAGCGATTCTTGAAGCATTGGCATAGGATAGTTCTAGTGCGTGAGAATGACGTAGGCCATTATTTTGGCCCGGTTGAACTTTTTATTTCATGCCTATTGTTTACCCTTGCTAGCCCCTTTGTGCCTATCCTTTTCTTGATTCAGCTCCACATCTTTCTCGCCAAAGCCTAAAAGCCTAACCTAGTCGCACACCCAAATCTGAGCTTTAGTTGTAGTTTCATTTACATTTTGGGGAGTGTTGATTGTGGTGTTTATTATGTGAACCTGTGGATACGCTCAATTGAAAATTTGCTGAAAGAAAAAGACAAGAAAAAGAAGATTTAAAGAAAAAGAAAAAAAAATGAAAAGAAAAAGAGAAAAAGAAAGGTGTGTTTTATTGAAAATCTTGTAGAAAAATTATATATTGGGAGTAGGCGGTGCACACACCTATGTTGCAAAAGTCCAAGTCTGGGGGTGTGGTGCACTTGCATTCGATTTTGGTGCACGGGTAGTTATTCTTAAAGCTCATTTGGGTTAGGTGTTTTAAGCCGTCCTATTTATCATTGTTTACCTCACCGTAACCCAAGCCCCATCTCTAACCTAAAGTCCTACTGACTCACGCTATGAACCAATCTAGTGTCGTGGAGAGAATGTGACCGGGCAAGCTTATGGTCACCGACACTGATGGATTTCAGTGGAGTTTGTCCCGTACCCCGATCTTGAGCAATGCTCATCTCAGCGTTTAGTTTACTTTCTCCGTGTGCAAGACTAAATGATTCACCGTTGTTCACCATTTTGAGTAGTTGTAATATGCTTTTACTCTTTTAGAAATATATAGACTGTTTTTATAATCAGAAATCTTTTCTACTATTTTTCTTATGCACGTGAGCATGCGACTTCGCATGGTACTTTGTAGTGTAGTCTTAAGCCATCTACTTCTCTTCCCCCGTTCGCGTAGAATTTGTTTGCTCGGGACGCGCAAATAGTTAAGTCTGGGGGTGTGATGAGTCCTCATCATATACACTTTTATGGACTCATCTGGGCCGTTTAGTTAGTCGATTCACTGCACTTTAGCCCTGTTTTAGTTCATATTTGATATCCTATGCTAGGTGCACCTTTTGGCCCATTTTGGTGTGATTTCTTGTTTATTTTCATTAGTAGTGTTCATGTGCTGTTTAGGTGCTACTTTCAGTGGCTAGATTCGTGGTTGTACGCTAGAACAGGAGTCGTGCAAGTGTTCCCGGTGCAATTCTGCACAGGAACACTGCGCACGATCACTGGTTCTATTGCGCACGACCACTGGTCGTGCGCCACTGATCGTGTGCACTTAACGCCTTTTTCACGAGTTCTGTTTGGTGCAGTGCGCACGACCACCAATGCCAGTGCGCACGACCACCGGTCGTGCGCCACTGCTCGTGCGCACTGACCATTAATTTTTAAGTTCTGTTTCATCTATTGCGCACGACCACTGACGCTAGTGCGCACGACCATCGGTCGTGCGCCACTGGTCGTGCGAACATGTTATTTTATAATTTCTGTCTTCGCAGGTTCCGTCCAGGCAGAGCGCACGATCACCGAATGCTAGTGCGCACGACCACTGGTCGTGCGCCAATGACCGTGCGCACTGTTTAATTCCAGCGCCTATAAATTCCCTGCTCGCGATTTTAGGTCGGACTCTCGCCGATCCCTCGCTTCCAGCCGCCGTTTTCCGCCCGATTCCGCCCGATTTCGCCCCTCCACCGTCGCCCACCATATAGAGGTGCTCCGGGCTTGCTCTTCACGCCTATCTTGAGCCGGAGTTTCCTCTCGGCCTCCTCCTTCATCCAAGAGCTCCAAAGGAAGACCTAGCCGCTATCTCCATCGAGCAAGAGGAAGTTGGCAACCTCCACCGGATCGTGACACGAAGAAGACGGGTCCATTGGAGAGTCGTGACAGCTCTCTCTACCCCGGACGTAGTTGTGGACCGAGCTTGGACGCGGATTGACAACCCGGCGATTCCAACCGTGAATCTTCAACGAGCCTTCGGATTCGGTCGATTTCTTGCCTTGTTCTCCTTTTATTGATGTATTTGCAACTAGATCTAACATTATGATGAAGTGTATTTTGATTAAATAGCATTTTTACTTGATTATGTCTATATGATTGAGTATTTTTGTTTATATTATTGAGGTGCGCCTTGTGGTGTGGATTGTTGGTTGTGTTGTGCCACCCTAACAATTGTTAGTGGTGTGCTCGTCGAAGAGGTGCGTGCGACCCTCATTCCGTTAGCCTACTCGCCCATCCGCCTACCGAAGCGTGGCATCGCGGCCCGTGTACTCCATCCCGCCTAACGAAGCAGCGCGCTCAAGGCCTGCATAGTTCGACTCCGTTAGCCTACTCGTCCATCCGCCCTTACGAAGTAGCGCGTTCAAGGCCTACCTAGTTTCCATCCCGCCAAGCGAAGCTTTGCATAGCGGCATTGCATAGGAGTAGTTGATAGCTTTTATTTTATTTTCCAAAAGCCCAATCACCCCGTTTCCGCATTCCATCCGACGTTAAGGACTTCAATCTCAAGTCCTTCCTCGACATTTAACTCCACCTTACTGTGTTCCTCAAGAGACCGACACTCGGGGATTTATTCCCAACATTTATTACTTGAACGATCGGTACACTGCCGTTTCGTGTCGCAGTCAAGCTACCGCCTATAGCGGTGTGTGAGATTTGCGCCATCAATATGTTTGGTGATCGGTTATGGTATTGTCTCGTGCCTTATTCGTCGTATTGTTATGAGAAGTTCGTTGGGAGTCAAGTTTGGACTCACCAAGTGTTTTCAAATGAATCGTTGAGTAGTGTTTATTTCTTTGTGACCCTATCATTAGGGTGTTATGGTGCTGATATCTCGGGTTACGTCCCGTGTCTTAATTGAAACTTAATTTAATTATTTAGAACATTTGTCTTAAGCCTTGCACGGTGGGTAGTTTTGGGTAGCAGTGAATAAAGGACCACCACCCGGTTTTGGACTGCGGGGGTTAGTGGAAGATACCACTGTCGCAGTGCCTTCTTTTGGGGGACGCTTTTCCCTCGAGCTGATCAGTCTCAAGTTCTTATAAACATATATGCTTATATATGTGTATTATGATATTATATGTATGACCATCACCTCTGAGTCGCAATGGCGGACACATGGTGGGCTTTGCTTGTTTTGGCTAATACTGTTAAGTATTGTGACATCACTCCCCAAAACCACGCGGTTAGGGGAGGAGTGGTCACACCGCTTTTACACTAAGGATCTAGGGCACGCTGGGCGGTGTGGCACTAAACCCTCCCTTTTATCGAGCATTCGACACACGCTAGGGACGCACCCATTCCACGTGGCGCCATCTCAACACCCTCCCTCGCCACGTGCCCCCACCTCCTATGATACCATGTTTTTGTTGAAGGGGGAGCTCAACCCCCACTCCACGGTTGACTGCAGTCCCCCGATCCAACCCCTCTCCACGTGGCAGGAACTCCTCCAGGCCCACTGGCCATCGGGCCCACAGACCCTCTTCTGCCACGTGGCAGGTTGTTGAGGTCCGCGAGGCATTGCGCATGCCCGGCCTCGATCCCCCGACCTCCTTCTCCATTTGAGGGGCACTCAACCCCTCCTATCACCCAACTGCGCTCATGTTAAGTATTGTGACGTCACTCCCCAAAACCACGCGGTTAGGGGAGGAGTGGTCACACCGCTTTTACACTAAGGATCTAGGGCACGCAGGGCGGTGTGGGACTAAACCCTCCCTTTTATCGAGCATTCGACACACACTAGGGACGCACCCATTCTACGTGGCGCCATCTCAACACCCTCCCTCGCCACGTGCCCCCACCTGCTCTGATACCAGGTTTTTGTTGAAGGGGGCGCTCAACCCAGACTCCACGGTTGACTGTAGTCCACCGATCCAACCCCTCTCCATGTGGCAGGAACTCCTCCAGGCCCACTGGCCATCGGGCCCACAGACCCTCTTCTGCCACGTGTGCAGCGCAGTTGGGTGATAGGAGTGGTTGAGTGCCCCTCTTATGGAGAAGGAGGTCGGGGGATCGAGGCCGGGCAAGCGCAACGCCTCGCCGACCTCAACAACCCGCCACATGGCAGAAGAGGGTCTGTGGGCCCGATGGCCAGTGGGCCTGGAGGAGTTCCTGCCACGTGGAGAGGGGTTGGATCGGTGGACTACAGTCAACCATGGAGTGGGGGTTGAGCGCCCCTTCAACAAAAACCGGTTTTTGTTACTTGGGGTGCGGCCCACTCATCTCAGAGTATACCGGGCCGCTCGGGCCACTCAGCTGATGGTGAGCCTCCCAGGCCGCCCCTCGGAGGGATGCAGCCCAACCAAGCCCAACCCCTCTCCTCCCTTGATTCCAGGAAGGCGGGTTGTTGAGGTCATCTCCCAGGATTCGATCCTATGTCCTCCTTGATAAGAAGATCTTAACACAGCCCTCATCACCCAACTGCGCTGCAGCGCAGTTGGGTGATGAGGGCTGTGTTAAGATCTTCTTATCAAGGAGGTCTTGGGATCGAATCCTGGGAGATGACCTCAACAACCCGCCTTTCTGGAATCAGGGGAGGAGAGGGGTTGGGCTTGGTTGGGCTGCATCCCTCCGAGGGGCGGCCTGGGAGGCTCAGCATCAGCTGAGTGGCCCGAGCGGCCCGGTATACTCTGAGATGAGTGGGCCGCACCCCTCGTAACAAAAACCGGTTTTTGTTGAAGGGGGCGCTCAACCCCCACTCCACGATTGACTGCAGTCCACCGATCCAACCCCTCTCGATGTGGCAGGAACTCCTCCAGGCCCACTGGCCACAGGGCCCACAGACACTCTTCTGCCACGTGGCGGGTTGTTGAGGTCGGCGAGGCATTGCGCTTGCCCAGCCTCGATCCCCCGACCTCCTTCTCCATAAGAGGGGCACTCAACCCCTCCTATCACCCAACTGCGCTGCAGCGCAGTTGGGTGATAGGAGGGGTTGAGTGCCCCTCTAATGGAGAAGGAGGTCGGGGATCGAGGCCGGGCAAGAGCAACGCCTCGCCGACCTCAACAACCCGCCACGTGGCAGAAGAGGGTCTGTGGGCCCGATGGCCAGTGGGCCTGGAGGAGTTCCTGCCACGTGGAGAGGGGTTGGATCGGTGGACTGCAGTCAACCGTGGAGTGGGGGTTGAGCGCCCCCTTCAAAAAATACCTTCTGGTGCAGGTTTTTCTCTTCCTCTTACCGAGTGCACTCGTTTGAGGTGGCTCGGGTTGTTGTAAGATTAATTATGCTTACCTGCTTAGTTCTCCTTTCTGCGCTCTTTTATTTCTGATTGCTGCTAATCTTGGTTTTCTTGCACCCTTTGGGGTGAGGCATTCTTTTCTTATGAATGTCTCAGGTTCAGGTCTTTAGCTGCCGCAGGAGTTAGAGCGGTGTCGTACAGTTTTCCTGTCGAGGCCCTTCCTCTCTTCTAGGTATGGGGCAGTTCTTTAGTTGTTGCCTTCTTTTGGAGGTTTTCCTTCTTTCCTGCGGGTTCATGTCAGTTGTTGGCGCCCGTTTGGATTTTATGCTTAGTTTACTTGCTAGTAGTTTTGCTGTTACTTTTGGGTTGTTTACCTACTTGCTCTCTGGGAAGCTTTATGCTAGGATGCATTAGTTACTTTATTGGTATAAAAATGTCATTCTTGCATAACATGATTTTAAATAAATGTCGCATACTTTGAAGATCGTAGAAATTCCTTTCTTACTGTACTAAACATAGATTTATGCATATCTTTTTTGGATGTTGATCTTCATGCTCATGTAGGCTAAAATGAACCTATTTTCCGCTGCGTTTGTATAGTTTTCTACTTGTGGACTAGATGATCCACCGGACCGAGGGACACGGTCTTAAGCTAAAATGAAAAATTCTCTTTTTAATCCAAGCACATTTATGTCTTTTATAAAATAATCGTAAGGAGTGTTTGCCTGAGCGTCGGTAGTTGTCTCCTGCTTGACATGGCATCATAGCGCGTATTTTCCCCTTGCTCTGATAATATTTATTAAATTCATGGGAAAATGCGGGTTGTCACAACCGTGTTCCATACTTCTACATCCATGGTCATAAGAAAACACATCATTTGATTTTTCCAGTAGTTAAAATCTGACCCAGTAAAGAGAGGTGGTCGACTAACCCCTTGACCCTACAGAAAAGCGAGATCATGAGACGCCATTATTCCCGGTTGTTAAGCCGATTGGAATAATACCTAGCTCTGATACCACTTGTTGGATCGGTAGGCGCCCTTAGAGGGGGGGGGGGGGGGGGGGGGGTGAATAAGGGTTTTCAAAAACATAAGTGATATTTTGAAAAGCTTTGTAATAATGCAAGACAAAGACAATAAGAAGTCAAGTAAAATAATTGAAATAAAGTAGAGACATGCTTTATTAATATCAAATATGGTTTTACAAAAGTTGACTTCTATAACGCTAGAAATCGGTGGCGATGAATAGTAAACTCTTTTTGTTTTCTATCCCGACTCGCATCTCCACGAACCGGTGGCCCTAGCCTATCCTCCCTGGATTCGGCCTCAAGCCGCTCTAGCCAACCCTTCCCCGGATATGGCCTCAAGCACCCCCTAGACCTAGCCGAGATCTAGTCGCCAACACAAGGCGAGTTTTCCCCCTAAGTCCTACCCAGACCTATTCGCCAACACGACGCGATTTCACTAACCGTTTACAAGAAAAATATGAAATGAAAATAAATAGAAACTCCCTCTTGATGAACTTCTGAAGTTGGAGACGAAGATCCGATGTAGAATAAGCGTTGTAGAAGCGGACTTCGTTTGGATCCGGCGTGATGAGATTCTCCTTCAGAAGTTTGCAGAACTTTGGTAGGACATCAACTTTCGGCCAAGGTAGCCTCTGGAATTATAGCACTCTATCTCTCTCTCTCTGATGTCTGTGTCGAAACGAGAGAAGAGGGGTCCTTTTTATAGCCACAGCGCTAGCGCCTGCGCTAGTGGTACCACCGGCGCTATCCCATATTAGGACATATTCTGCGCGGCAGAATCTTCAATCGGAGGAAACTTTTCTCTCTTGCCTACTGTGCTCCTCGCTATCGCCTGCGCTATCGGATACCGCCTGGCGCTATCTCCTTCCATAAGTACTCCCGGCATTTGCGCTTAAGCACACATTTCGTCGAACGAAATTTCGTCGAACGCAGCTAACATTTCGTCGAACGCAGCCAAGAGTTCGTCGATAGAATTTTCGTCGAACGAAATTATAAGCATTTCGTCATGTGCCGCTAAGAGTTCATCGAACGATATCTAGCGCCTGCGCTAGGACGACCGCCAGCACTAGTAGGAGATTTGGATTTGATGGCTCAACTTTGGGGGCAACCTTCTTATGTAATCCTTGAGTCATGTGGACTTTGTTATCCTGCACACTTAAACACACAAGATCAAATACACATAGGATTTGTTATTCTCAAACCTAGGAGATGCGGAAGACCATGTTCCAACAACGCATGCTTTCAACTTTTTCATTTAGTCACTTTGGGTTATCCTACTTCTTGACCAAAATGTACTTGAGGTCGATGTAGGACTAGGATACCTTACGAAATGTCTTGCTATGTCATACCAATATGGTGTATTAGTAGATTGGCATCATCTCACCATTTCTTCTGCTGCTAGTGTGTCCTAAAACTAAGCTCGAGTGGGGTGGCCAAAGGTTTGTGGGCTTCTTTACTTGTATTGATAGTCGGCTAAGTTGATACCAGTTTGTAAGAACCTCTTTTTTCATTCAATCCCGGGTCTTACCGCCTAGAACCGCCGTCTTGCGGTGGCACCAACTCACGGGATGGTCGCCACCACAATATGCCGATTCTGATAGCTAATCAACATCATCCAGGCCAACTACATATCACAGGAAAAGAACCATTAAATGAAACAAGTCCACATAATTACATTATATAAAAATATCATAATACAAAAGTCCACGATGAGAAAGTACTAAAATGAATAGGGGCTTATGCCCAGTACATCAACATCCTCACTACAAAAGTCACTCATCTCTATAGCTGCTACTGCAACAATGGGTATTGGTTGTATTGCTTCATCATGTCCTATCAATGTCAAATCCCGATTTGATAGTTTGTAAATCACACCCCAGCCTCCACTACTAGTCTATTCCACTACTGGTTAACTCATCGATAAATATGCACATATAAATACGAAAGGGTTGGCACCTCCTCCAGGGGTGGTGACCATAGGGGGGTCTAAATCTAACATTTTAGTTTTTTCTATTCGTAGACCGGCGGCCTTTAATCAAATTCATATATCCTAAAAGGGTGACTATATGAATCCTACCAAAGTCTGAGCCTGATCTAGTTCCAAAAATTGTAGGAATAACTACCTTCAGATTTCTAAGTTTCCTCACAATAAAAGCATATTTGGCATATTTAAATAATTCTCATAAATTTGAGTGAGGTTAAATTTGAACATGAGGTACCTTTTATCACATACAAATAATTCCATGAAAAATTCCATATGTTCATATTATCATAGGTCTATATACAAGTTCCTAGAACATTCCAGCATCAATATTTCAAGATATCTACTTTTCAAATTTTAATCCAAGGTTCCACATTGTGAAGGAAGTATGTTGACTTCTCAGTAATTAAATCAAACAAAAATTCCCAGATGTTCATATAGACATCACAAGTCTATATACAAATTTCTATAACATTCCAACATCAATATTTCAAGATATCAATTTTTCAAATTATAACCCAAGGTTCTACTTTGTGAAGGAAGTACTAATATTTCTCAGCAATAAATTATACAAAAATTCATAGATCATGCTAGTAGCTAATCGAGGTTATTCTCTAGGTTTCATAATTTTCTAGGTTCAATAAGTAGGCACTTCATATTTTTCAAGACTCATAACACAACATCACATCATAAAGAAAGTACAGAAATTAACCATCCATAAATGCAACATAAAATCTCCAGGACTGATTTTGATCTCAAAAGTCTATGTGCAAGTTTTCATGTAGTTCTATAAATGTTTGATTAAGTAATTTTGAGATAAGGTAAAAAGAGGAAAATCTATTTATCAGTGATTGAAGGGTTTAAATCATTCCAAAAATTCTAAAATAATTCTCCACGGTGTATTTTCACCTTTTCATGAACCTCCCAAGAGTTCATCAAAATCGATAAGTTATTTACCCTATATGTGTTCAAATTGTACTTAAGTGTCAAATCCCCATATAAGTGATTTCTTGGGGAATCCATGCCAAAACTATTGGTCTCTCCTGAGATTCTTGATCTCATCATGTCATATGCATGTTCTAAATTTCATAACCATTGACCAAGGGGATCTCTCAAAATTCACCACAAGGTGAAGGTGCATGTTACCTTATTCAAATACTCATAGAACCTTGGTCATGTAAGTGAGATTTCCTCACATGCATGAGCCCAAATGGGATAGTATTTCTACCATGTGCTTAAAATGGCCAAATCAAGCTCCCACCACAATTCTGTGGTGGAGTGACATCATTAAGTGCTTTAAATTACACATGCAAGCCAAATTTAATCCTTAGGTAAGCCTTAGGGAAATAGTCCCCAAGAATTTCCAAATTTTTACATAGGGTACTTTAGGGCAAAATACATGCATGCCCAATATTTTAGCATGTTTGGAGTTATAGAACTCCATGAATGAATTTCCCAAATTCATATCAATATTATGTCAAATAGTGTAAATATTATCTAAAACTTAGGAAAAATGTTTTCCAAAAATACCCAAACTTTGGCAGGGGATGAGTTTGGGCATGACACACGCATACCCCAAATTTCATATCAATTGGATTTGTCCAACTCCTTGAATTAATTTTCAAAGTTTGAGGGTGCTTAAAGTATAGGTCTCACTATAAATTAAATTCTGGGAGCAACAGGACTCCAAAAATTTCAAGGTAAATTTTCATGGATAGCAGGGTTCAAGGGATACAGTTTTGGTATTCATCATTTGCCCTGAATGTCAACCCATATTTTTCTATAATTTTTATAAGTCATAAGTTCATTAGGTATCAACTAGGCAAATTGCAAATTTAATATTAACATTTTAATCAAAGTGGATGGCTGAGATTTCATCTCCTACCTTCAGCCAAGGGCCTAGATAGCACATCCCTAGAGCTACTTTAGCCCCAAATTCTGGCCAATCAAGGCCTTCTCCGAACAATATCTCCAGCCACCACCACCAGTCGACATAGGGCTTTCGACTAGTGGTGGCCATTTGGTCAGAGATGGCAGGGGTAGCCCCCACACCCCCCCCCCCCCCCCCCCCCCCCCCCCCCCCCCCCGACTATTTCATTTTTCCGGCTAGAGCACAAAAATATGGAAATGGCATGTACCATTCCTTGCATTGATTTTGAAAAGGAAGAATAGGGAAGCTAGCACAAGCGGATGAGAAGAGAGAACCAGCCCCAATTTTGAGCTTCATGCACAAGCCTTCCAGATTTCTCCATGTCCGAACTTGTGGAGCTCCAATGGTGATCCAAGCATTCTTAGCCCGATTTCTTCTTCAATGTTAGTGCTTTTTCTCCTCTCCACTCCAGGAAGATAATGCTGGGGTAAAATCATGTTGGGGAGGCTATATGTATGGCATCCATTATTGGCGATTTCACCAAGGCCGACACCTCCCTCAACAGCCACTGATGTGCCTCCATCTCAGCATAAATTCACTGTTCTCCTCAATTCCCGGCCAGGGGAGGGAAAAATTCAAACCAAAAATAATTGGTTGAGGGGTTTCCATTTAGGTGGCCAGCAAGCTTCAATTCGAGCTCCTTCTTCCCCCCTCTCACCGGCTGCCACCTAATTGTTCTTTTGTTGGAATTTCTTGGGTGAGATTGAAGCTTGCTTTGGGACAAGAATTTGGGTGCCATGTGGCATCCATGCCTTATATTCTTGTTGAGCTCCCATGGTGGTGGCCGGTCACCCCTTAGTTTGTCATCAATTTTTGAAATTGATATAGGGGGAGGAAACATGGGCTGATAATGGGCCACATTGGTGGGCTTAATTCCACTTGGTGGACTTGGGGTTCACTTGATTCAAAATAGACAAAATTAAGACTTTTGTGCTTGGGCTTGACCCAAGCACACCCTAACCAATGTGGATGACCCAAATTGGTGCCTTATACCCTTATGGACCTATTCCAAGGGAAAATAGGTCAAGGTGAGGCCCTATGGGGCATAATTGCTCATAGGGGAAATTGGGAATTTTTATGATTTTGCCCTAATTTTCCAAAATTGAATATGCACATTTGTTCATTTAGGTCTTATAAACTCCCCTTAGGGCTTAGGAGAGATTGTGCTAGGTCAATTTGGCCAATTGAGGGCCAATTGAACCATTTATGGCAAAATTGTAATTTGGGCAATTTGGAAATTTTGCCTAATTTCACAAAATTGGCTTATCCCAAGGGTCTAATGTGGATCCTTTAGACACCCTTATTTATCTTGGACTGTAATGGGTGATCAACTTGATCATATATGACCAATTGGAGGTCATTTGCAAGAACTAAGTCATTTAGAGCAAATTGGGGCTTCTTGGTAATTTGCCTAATTTCCCAAAAATTAACCCACCCCAATGGGTCAATTTTGTCTTATTAGTCTACCTAGTGTTTAGGAAGGGTGTGGTGTGGTCAATTTCATCATACTCAGGCTAATTGACCCATATTAGGGTGAACTAAGTCACATTGGGATTTTATTAGGCTTGAACTTAGTCACCCTATTTGGTTCACCCATGGTGATGTTTATAGTCTACTAAGAACACCCTAGGGTTTTTGATGTAAGGGTGAGGCCAATTTGACTAGGTGAGATAGTATTGGGCCCTAAATACGTAACTTGGCCTATCCAGGTCAAAGGCTTCTATAGTGACCAAGGGACGCCATCTTTGTTCAAGGAACCATCTATGCCACCTAGCATGCTCTAATTCAGCCTAGGGGTCTAGTAGTTCGGTGGATGTTACAATCTTACCCCAATCAGTCTTCTTTTCAAGAATGACCCTTACCATCAGCTCAAATATTCATTTTGATATTCTATCATGTGGTCCAGTTTTGCATAAGAATACTTTTCCAATTATATCTGATAGAAGCTTACCCTTCATATTCATTTTCATTCTTAGAATGCTTCCATAGGGTTTACCAACAAGGCCACACCATTTATATCCTTCTAACAAATCCTTAGAGATTATTGATCCTTCTACCTCATCTTCAGCAAAAATAGTTAATTGATGGGCCTTGGTTAGGCCTATGGCAGTTATTCTTATGTATTTTCCAGAAACAGTGGTAAGGATAACTTTCCGAACCTTGCTGATTTGGGCATTTGCATTCATTTCAGGGAGGGCAATGTGGTAGAATCGGGTAGGCTTAATGAGAACATATTCTAGTTCTGATGCATACAACAGAGTAATTACCATGTCTAGTTCTTCATCAGCACCTTGGAAGCCATACTTCACTAACTCTCCCTCAAACTGAATCATGACGTCAGAGTGCTTTGCTGCCATTGATGATCATCGAGAGGAAGATGATGAAGATGGAAATCTAGGGTTTGTATGTGTGATTTTCTATGTATTTAAGGTTTCTTATTTATAATAGCATGTGTTGGGAAGATAAAATGGTGCGTACCTGATAAGATCTTTTCGTATCCTTTTAATCCTGAAATCGTGGCATAATTATTGTGCTGGCATGGCCAGTCATGTCGACTTATCATCGAGAAGTTTTATCCAGTATCATCGAGACCACAAATGCATCATCGTCGAGAGTGTAGTATCATCTTGATTCATCAAGATGATTTTTATACTTTGCAGTATTTTCTAGACAAGAGAAAAGATGAATCAGGTAAATGCATAAAAGATGAATCATACACGGTTTTGATGGATGATGTTGCAATTAAAGTGTGATGGAAAAGATACTTTTATCAACTATACAATGAAGGAATAGTCAATGAACTGAACTTGAAAAGATACTTTTATCATAAAATTCAAGCATTAGAGATAGATGACGCTCTGAAGAAGATGAAAAATGGAAAGGCGGTTGGGCTAGACGATATACCCATTGAAATATGGAAATGCTTAGGGAGGGGAGGAATTTTATGGCTTATAAGTTTCTTCAATAATATGATGAAGACAAAGAGGATGCCAGAGCAATGGAGAGAAAGTATTTTGGTACCTTTGTAAAAGAATAAAGGAGATATACAAAATTGTGTCAATTACAGAGGAATTAAATTAATGAGTCATACTATGAAACTATGGGAACATGTAATGGAGAGAAGAGTTAGACGAGAGACTAACATCTAAGAGAATCAATTTGGATTCATGTCAGGGAGTTCAACCATGGAAGATATACATCTCTTGAGGAGACTCATTGACATTTATCTGGTAAGATAAAAAGATTTGCATATGTTGTTTATTGATCTGGAGGAGGATTATGATAGGGTTCCAAGAGAGGTCTTGTGGAGAGTCTTAGAAAAGAAAGGTGTAAATGTATCATACATTGACGTAATCAAAGATATGTATACAAATTCAGTGACCAGGGTGAAGACATTTGGAGGATTAACACAGGACTTCCCTATCGTCGTTGGTTTACATCAAGGGTCAGCTTTAAGCCCTTATATCTTTACCCTTATCTTAGATGAGATCAACGGACATATCCAACAAGCACTACCTTGGTGTTTATTATTTGCATATGATATTGTTTTGGTCGATGAGATGCGCTAGGGTGTAAACATGAAACTTGAATCTTGGCGAGACACTTTAGAAAAGAAGGGTTTTAGGTTGAGCTGGACAAAGACGGAGTATATAGAGCTTAAATTTAGTGGTGCGAGAAGGTTGGATGACTCTGTCATTAAATTGGGTGAACAAGATATTTCCCGGATTAAGTGCTTTAAATATCTGGGATCGATAATTCAAAAAATGGAGGTGTAGATAAAAATGTGATACATAGAATCCAAGCAGGTTGGTTGAAGTTGAGAGGCGCATTTGGGATCTTATGTGAATGTAAAGTACCATTAAAACTTAAAGGCAAGTTTTACCGTACTGCAATTAGGCCAGCAATGCTCTACGGTTCTGAGTGTTGGGCAATGAATGGTGTACATGAGCCAAAAATGGGAGTTGTGGAGATGAGAATGTTTAGGTGGATGTGTGGTAACACGAGGCTAGATAAAATTAGGAATGAATGTATCTGGGATAAGACAGGAGTGGCACAAATAGTAGAGAATTTGCGAGAAGCTCATTTAAGATTGTTCGGACATGTACATAGGAGACCATTAGAGGCACCTGTTAGGCAATGTGAGAGTTTAGACACTAGGCATGTCAAACGGGGGAGGGGTAGACCAAAAAAGACTTGGAATGAATCTATAAGGAAAGATATGATGTACTTAGGTATTAATGAGGCTATGATAAAAGATAAAGCGCAATGGCTACAAAGGATCCATATAGCTGACCCCACTATGGTGGGATAAAGGCTTGAGTGTTGTCGTTGTTGTAGTATTTTCTAGACGATTCTTCGGTATTCCTCTGTCAATATGTTATTGGTATCTTTCAAAACTAAAAAAATGATAGTTTTCTTTATGGTGGACCTTGTGAGATATCCATCTCATCAACACTATAAGTTAATCACTACTACAAGTGAAAGATGGAATTCAACATGCCCAATTTTTTAAGAACATAGCATTCCCAATTAAATTTTGAATTGATTGAACTTTAGACTCATCAAGGGGCTTGGTAAAAATGTCATCTATTTGCCTATCTATACTAATATACTCAAGGCAAATGTCTTTGTTTTCTACATGCTCCCTGATGAAATGATATATAATCTCAATATGCTTTGTTCTACTATGTGCCACAGGATTTTTAGCTATAGAGATGGCACTAGAGGAATCACAGAAGAGAGATGTTCTATTAATATGTAGATTGTAATCCTCCAATCGGTGTTGAATCCAAAGGAGTTGTGCGCAAATACTACCAACAGAGATATACTTTGATTCAGTTGTGGAGATACCAATGCTATTTTGCTTTTTGCTACTCCAGGACACAAGCCTTCTCCTTGAGAAGTGACAAGTTCCTGAAGTTCTTTTTCTGTCCTCCTTGCACCCAGCAAAGTTAGCATTAGAATAACTGATGAGTACTTTTTGTACTCATCTTTTAATATATTTTTAAATATGAAATTATATAGTTTTTATGCTTTTCTTATTAAAATTATTATCTTTTCAATTTTATAAACTAACTTAAGCTTTTTCTGTATATTTTAGTTTTTTTGGACGCATTGGACAAAAACTTCAAGTACACGCCCAAGGTCACGGGCGTGACCATGGGCGTGTAACCTGCGCGGTGTTCCAGACCTGTTTCCGCCACCACGGGTGCGTTCCGTGAAGAATTTGCCAAGTACACGCCCCAGGTCACGGGCGTGACCAAGGGCGTGACCAAATGTCACGGCCGCGACTCACCACAAGCATCCAGAATCATCCTGCCATGTCAATTAAATTTACACGCCCCAGGTCACGGGAGTGACCAGGGGCGTGACTCAATGTCACGGGCGTGACTCATCCCGCGCCACTCCCCGCTTCTTCCCGCCGAAGATTCCCGCCAGCAGCACCTTTTGAAGGTTACACGCCCTAGGTCACGGGCGTGACCTAGGGCGTGACGCGCCCGAATCGCCTACATTAATTCCAGACTGTGCCCTTTCTGCTCCGAGATGATCGCGCGCCTTACACGCCCTTGGTCACGGGCGTGACCGAGGGCGTGTACCTAGAATTATCAGCTATAAAAAGCCAGCTCCAGCAAATGTTCAAGGGAAGTTTTGGAGACGAATTCTTAGGTTTAGAACTTTCATTTCTTGTATTATTTTTATGTTTTAAGTAGTTCTTGCAATCATCTTTCTTTATGCAATTCGCATTTTCAATTAAATAGTTTGTAGATTCCCTCTTCATAGTTTGTAATTTCTCCTATCAATAAAATAGTTTTTTTTATTCACTTATTTCTCATTCTTCTCCTTCTTCATTGTTTTATTTTCGTTTTGCAACCCAACTCTAAGTTTTAATTGATAAGCTAATAGAGATTTTCTTGAAGTAAGAGTACTCAACCGCCCCGAGTCTAATACGACCTTGGTTTTTATAACCTATACTACATTCGATACGGTACACTTGCCGTTATCGTTTGCAAGCATAGTTTTGCGTATCAAGTTTTTAGCGCCGTTGCCGGGGACACGGTTGATATTTCGAAAAAAGAAATATTTATTAATTTTAGCGTTCTCTTTCTTCTCCCCCTTCTCTTTAAATTTTAAAAAAATCTTAAAAAGCGTAATCTAAATTCTCGGAAAGGACGCTTTGGGCTTGAATTCCCATCATAGCCTCTAGTACCTTGCGAGCCCTTCACCGGGTTGACATTGGGAAGTCCGGGACTAATTTAACCCGCTTTTTGAAAAAAATTTATATAATAAAAATATTTTTAAAATTCCATTCATTTGAGTAAAGGTTGTTTCCTTTTTTTTTATTATGCAATCACTTGAATTGGTCGTAAAAGTTGCCGAGCTTCAAAGCCAAGTATATCTTTTGGAAGCGGCACAAAAATGCAAAAATTGTTGTTCTTATTGTAATGCGCCTCATCAAAGTGAGGAATGTTATTTACATTCATATGCTCAAAATAATTATTATGAAAATAATTTTTCTCAATATTATGCAAATAATTATGACAATAATTATGATCATAATTTTTCCTCTTTTAATGAAAATAATTTTTCAAACTTTGACAAAATAAATTTTTCTAATTTTAATGAGAATAATTTTTTGAATTCTAATAATTTTTCTTCTAGCTCCGAAGTAGACGCTTCTTGGTTGCAAGGTCACCCGGATAATTTTCGGGGCGATGAAGATAAATCTTCAGATCCGAATTTTTGTTCTTCTTCTTTTGTGCCACAATTTACTTTCTCTAATTTTGGGGAAATTCCGCAGATCCAAATAGATACTTCCCCCCAAAATTTAGAGGAAAATTATTTTTCATCTAGTGTTTTCTCTAATTTTCACGAGAATAATTTTTCGGCTTCTAATGATTTTTCTTCTACCCCCGAAGTAGATTATTCTTGGTGGCAAGGTCACCCGGATAGTTTTCGGGGCGATGAAGATAAATCTTTAGATCCGAATTCTTGTTCTTCTTTTGCGCCGCAATTTTCGTACTCTAATTTTGGGGAATGTCCGCTTTTTCAATTTGATGCTCCGCCCCAAAATTTAGATGAGAATTTTCTTCCTTCTAGTTCTTTTTCCTTGTCTTTGGAAAATTTAGTTATGGAGGACCCTGTGCTTTCATGTAATCCTCCTTGCGATAATTTTTCTAAATCATTTATTTGTGATTCTTTAGATGCCAATAATTTTCAGGTAGAAGATGAGCCGTTGCGACCCAAAAAAACTGATGATCCATATGCCGCTCATCTTTATAAATCCAAATCACCTCAGGTATGTATAGGTGATTTGGATTTGCATTTTCAAGATCAAAGACAAACGAAGAATTACATGTTAAGCGGAGGAGTAGCCGGGCGACTGACGCCGGCACATTCACCTACGCGTGAATTAAGGGAGTTAACTGTCCACTTCTCTTTTAGATTTCCGTTTTCCTAACACTAACCGTCTAGCTTAAAGACGGGAAAAAGAAAGCGCTCTTGGGAGGCACCCCTTGCTTATCTTTAATTTAATGTATTTTTTTTAAAGTTTGTTTTCTTTCAATTGTTCTTCATACTTAGTTTTAAACATTGGGGACAATGTTTAATTTTAAGTATGGGAGTGTAGCATTGCTTTCTTTATATTTCTACTTTATAGTTGAAAAAAAAAATATATATATATAAATAATTTTAATCTAATAAAAAAAAAGTTAAAAAATTTTTTGCTGAATTTTTATACTTACTCATTTGCAAAATCCTTAGTAGATTTGCTTTTGTTTAGTGTAGTAGGGAATTGTTTTATACTTCATTAGATTTTGAATTTGGAATAAAATTGTTGACTCATGCAGTGTTCCTAGTAAAACGCACGCGTTTGTAGAATTCTATGTCAAATTAACTATTCAGCATAAAATTAGATTTATGTTTTTCTAACTGCGAAAAAAACAATTCTTGTTTTACTTTTACCTTGAATCCGGAAGAATTTGAGAATAATTCAAGTGAGTATGTAGAAGCTTACTAGAGAAATATTACACATTTTGAACGGAAGGGTGTCCTTTCTCGATGTCTAGAACTTGTCTCTAGCGATTCTCGAAGCATTTACATAGTTTTGTCATAATTTTTAGAAGTGATTTAGGCCACCTTTTGATCGTTTGTGCCTGTTTGCCCACCTTTTTAAATTTTTCATTGCTTAAACACTTTGGGCCTTACCTTATTTCCTTTGCTACCTCCACTTTTCATTTTCACCAAAGCCAAAACATCCAGCCCATGATCACACTAAATAATTGAGATTTATTAAAATTCTGCAATGGGTTCAATTGTGAAAATAAGGAAATTACAACTTCTTATTCGGAGCTATTTTGAAAAAAAGGGGATATAAAAAATATATATGAAAAATTATTGGGCAACTGTGAAAAAAAATATAAAAAAAAAGTATTCATGGCCTCATTTTTGAAAAATATCAGAGTTTTGCTTCATAACAACTTTTATGCGAGGTTTAAATTTTGGATAATTTTGGGTAACTCTCACCTTGGTTTAGTGTGATTCTTAGCCGTCATATTCTATCTTTTTTATTTCCAAATCCAAATCATATACCTAAGCCAAGTTTCACTCCTACTGAAAGCCCTTTTGATCTTTAAGCTATAACATTATACTTGTGTAGTGGAGAGAGTGCGACCGGGCAAGCCTATGGCCATCGTCATTGATGGATTTCTTTGGAGGCTATCCCGAAACTCAATTTTGGGTAATATTGATCTTAGAAAACACGCTACCCTCTCCCTGAATAACATTCTAGAATTTGCCGAACTTTCAATTTATAAGTAAAAGCAATTTGTTAATTCGCATTATTGAAAATTATAAGCTAATCATTATGCTGAATAGATCTTTCTACTAGGATCTCTGCACGTAGGCGTAAGACTTTTCATTTTTATTCCTTGAGCTCAAAATTCTTTTCTAGTATTTAAATTTTTCTACTCCTATGAAAAGTTGTTTGCTCGGGACTAGCAAACGAGTAAGTATGGGGGTGTTTGATGTGTACTTTTTGTACTCAACTTTTAATATAAGTTTAATATATTTTTAAATATGAAATTATATAGTTTTTATGCTTTTCTTATTAAAATTATTATCTTTTCAATTTTATAAACTAACTTAAGCTTTTTCTGTATATTTCAGTTTTTTTGGACGCATTGGACAAAAACTTCAAGTACATGCCCAAGGTCACGGGCGTGACCATGGGCGTGTAACCTGCGCGGTGTTCCAGACCTGTTTCCGCCACCACGGGTGCGTTCCGTGAAGAATTCGCCAAGTACACGCCCCAGGTCACGGGCGTGACCAAGGGCGTGACCCAATGTCACGGCCGCGACTCGCCACAAGCATCCAGAATCATCCTGCCACGTCAATTAAATTTACACGCACTAGGTCACGGGCGTGACCAGGGGCGTGACTCAATGTCACGGGCGTGACTCATCCCGCGCCACTCCCCGCTTCTTCCCGCCGAAGATTCCCGCCAGCAGCACGTTTTGAAGGTTACACGCCCTAGGTCACGGGCGTGACCTAGGGCGTGACGCGCCCGAATCGCCTGCATTAATTCCAGACTGCGCCCTTTCCGCTCCGAGATGATCGCGCGCCTTACACGCCCTTGGTCACGGGCGTGACCGAGGGCGTGTACCCAGAATTATCATCTATAAAAAGCCAGCTCCAGCAGATGTTCAAGGGAAGTTTTGGAGACGAATTCTTAGGTTTAGAACTTTCATTTCTTGTAATATTTTTATGTTTTAAGTAGTTCTTGCAATCATCTTTCTTTATGCAATTCGCATTTTCAATTAAATAGTTTGTAGCTTCCCTCTTCATAGTTTGTAATTTCTCCTATCAATAAAATAGTTTTTTTTATTCACTTATTTCTCATTCTTCTCCTTCTTCATTGTTTTATTTTCTTTTTGCAACCCAACTCTAAGTTTTAATTGATAAGATACTAGAGATTTTCTTGAAGTAAGAGTACTCAACCGCCCCGAGTCTAATACGACCTTGGTTTTTATAACCTATACTACATTTGATACGGTACACTTGCCGTTATCATTTGCAAGCACAGTTTTGCGTATCAATAACCACAAAGCTCAAAGTCATCTGACTTAGGATACCGGAGTCCTATATTAGAAGTACCCTTTAGATATCTCAATATTCTCTTGACTGCTGAGTAGTGAGATTCTTTGGGGTTGACTTGATATCTTGCACAAACACATGTGGCAAACATGATGTCTGGCCTACTAGCAGTAAGATAGAGCAAGGAGCCAATTATGCACTATACATAGACTCATTATAGGGTTTCCCCTTTTCATCCTTGTTTGGAGAGACATTAGACCCCATAGGAGTTCTCATAGGGGTAGAGCTCTCCATTCTAAATATCTTTATGATATCCAAGACAAACTTGGTCTGATAAATCAATATTCCTTCCTCGGATTGCATTACTTGGAGACCTAAGAAATATTTTAGCTCTCTCATACTGCTCATCTCAAATTTGCTTTGCATGAGCTTGACAAATTTCTTGCAGAGATTCCCATCAGTTGATCCAAATATAATGCCATCAGCATATATTTGGACCAAAAGGATCTGGCCCATCAACTATCTCAAAAATAAAGTCTTATCTATCTTTCCATTTGAGAACTTGTTTTCAAAAAGAAAAGATGAGAGTGTCTCATACCACGTCCTTGGATCCGGCTTCAACCCATATAAGGCTTTATTTAGAAAATAAACATGATCAGGATAGGTAGGAGAAATAAAACCTGGAGGTTGTGCTACATATACTTCTTCCTTCAAATCTCCACATAGAAAATGCTGATTTGATATCCATTTAATAAACTTTGAATCCTTTGAATGCAACATAGGCTAAGAAGAGTCGGATTGCCTCCAATCTAGCTATAGGTGTTTAAACCAAGACTTAGCTTCTTTGTGGAGCTTGGGCCCTCAAGGATGTGTCGCAGCTAGCACTTACTGATTCCTTGGAAGGAACCGACCGGAGACTTGGAACTAAACACAGACCCTTGGTCGCATCGAGGAGGTCCCACCACACACCTGGATGATCTTTGAGCGCTTCCCCTCTCAAGACAAAGCTGAGACTTGGCACCTTGGAGAGCCTGAGAGCTAAGCCAAGTTAACCTAGGCAGGAAGAAGCTCAGAGAACTGATATTGGAATTCTATCCCAAGGTGCCCTTCAAGGTCTATATATAGTTTTTCAAGTCTGGTCTGCTAATAGCAGAATTCCGCCTTACACTTTTGCTATGTGTAGCCCAAAATGGTCTGCCAACAGCCAAACTCCGCTGTTTGGAGGGGCTAACTACAAACCACTAGGGGGTTTTTAGGTAAAAATGATCATGATCCCTTCCTGGGCGAGCCGTCCACAAGGGCCTCCCTCATGAACCGAGAGGCTCGGCTCGCTCACCTCCCTGTGAGTAACCGACGAGGGCCTGGACTGCTTTCCCTCCCGTGAGCGACCGGCGAGAGCCCGGCTAGCCCGGTACCCTGGCTCACTTGCCTGCTTACTCCTTTTGCCTTCTTACTCTTTTCCTACATATCTCTCTTGGCGAATATCGAAGGTGTACACAATCCTCGCTCTTAGTGGGGCTACCTTAGGCTTGCGAAGAAATGTCCAACCCCTGGTGTTCGCCGGCCCCTCGATGATGGTGTGAGAATATTTTGGTGCGACCCATGCCCACTGCTATAAATACCATTCCTTCTAGTGGGTGCATGAACTTTTCTTCCCTCTCCCTCCATTGGCTGGTCGCTATTATTCTCTGCGAGATGTCCAAGAAGGAGGAGATACTTGTTCGTTTCAAGGCCTCGCCGGCGGTCCAGAAGGCCAAAGCTGCCAAGCTCGCCCCCTGGATCTCTCACCAACATGCTCCCCCCCCGCCTCTGGTTAAGAGTGCTAAGACCATCCGACGGCCTTCCAGGGAGGATGAGTCATCACCACTATCTCCCTCCCCCCGCCACGAGCTCGCCTCACAGGTTCTGCAAAAGAAGGACTCGATACTTCAAATAGTATTCGCTTAACTCTGCTTCCTTTCTCGCAGGACCCTCCGGCCGAGGAAAATCTTACATGGCCATCGCCGATGGGGTCTCGCCCCACATCCCCCGAGAGGACTGATCCCCCCCTAATGTGAGGACATATGACCTACAAGCCTCACCTTCACGCCCCGGTAAGTCATTCATCTTGCCATCTCTCGCTTTTCTTTGATCGTTGACCCACCTCATTCCTTTTATAGAGTACCCCCTCGCGACCCCGGAGAGGCGAGTCGTCACTCCAGTGGGCTCGCTGGCCCCACCGAAAACAAACATTATCACCCCTGGATTCGGCACTGTGGGCCGACAGAGCTCGGGTTGCTCACAACTTGCCGAACCCCACGACGCAGACGGGATGGCGTACCCCCCCCCCCCCCCCCCCGGCCTGGGAAAGTCCATCACCCCGGCCTTTACTGAGGCTTTCAAGGGACAACCAAGATCTTCTCGCCCGCGACCCCGTACCATTCTAATCTCTCCAGGTTAAACAATTCCTGATAACTCTCTTTCGCTGCCTCTTATGCTGATTTTCTTTCATTCGCAGGTGTTCCCCCGACCCTACCTACCGAGTTAGAGCACGGGGAGGTGGAAATGTCGCCACCGCCCTCGCCGAGCCAGGTCACAAATTTCTTGGGGGACCCCGGCAAACCGGAACAGATGAAAAGGCGAGTTGCTGAAATATTTCTGAAGCATACTATAATGCGTCGAGAGCTATACGATTAGGACCAGATGAACAGGGCCGCTTACGAGGAGAGGTTTGCCACCACGGATGATGTGAATGCTCGCATCCTTGCCAAAGTATATCAGGTCGCTTGATAAAGTAGTTTTTATATAAGTTTTTAATAGAAAATTTTGTAATTATTTAATTTGAATTTTCCTTTTTATGTCAATTTTAGGTTATAAGTAGTTCTTTTTGTAATTTTGATTCTAACTTAGCCTAATTTTAATATTTGCAGATTTCTGGGACAAATCGGGAAAAATCACATGTCACGCCCTCGGTCACGCCCGTGACCAAGGGCGTGTAACCTGAAGATCAGTCCAGAGTCGCAGCCATGCTGTTGAGCTAGTCCACACCCAGTCACGCCCCAGGTCACGCCCGTGACCCAAAGTCACGCCCGTGACCGGGGGCGTGTAATTTCAGCATCTGCCACGTGGAGCCGCCGTCGAGACGAGAAGCTGCCGTTGAGAAGTCAACTTGAGTCACGCCCGTGACCCAAAGTCACGCCCGTGACCTTCCCGCGTGATCCAAGCACGCCGCCGCGGCGTCTGGCTAGCCCATGCCGCATTAAATGAAGCCTTCCTGAGTCACGCCCGTGACCCAATTGTCACGCCCGTGACATGTGCGATTTTCTCCCGCCGTCACGCCAAGCCCACGCCGCGACCGGATCCGATGCTGCAGAGATTACACGCCCTAGGTCACGCCCGTGACCGAGGGCGTGTAACATGAAATTTTTGCCTATAAATTCAGAGGCTCTCCTTGAGTTCAAGGTTCAGAATTTTGGAGTGGGGAAGGTGCTGCTGGAGCCAATCTTGAGTAGTTCTCCTTTTTCATGTTCATGTTCATGTCTCTTTATTTTCATGCTCTCTTCCTTTTCTAATGCAATGTATTAGCTTTCCTTTAGTGCAATAGTCTAGTTTAAGCTTGTAATCTTGTTTTTCCTAGCTTGCAATTTCCTTTCTTAAGTCTTGTAATAGTTTTTCATTTAAATAAAAAAAATAGTTTGTTCTCTTTATTTTGTCTCCTCCTTAGCTAAAATTTCTTAATATGCATTTTTATTTTTCTTCCTCTTCCCCCTCCACCATGATTAACTAATCCTCATTAGTACTCGATCAAAATGATCCGAGGATGAGTTAGACAAGTTATGATTTTCTAAAGTTTTCTTTTTCCGTTTTTATAAACACTTGAATTATCCTTGATTTTTAATTAGTGAGGCCATACTTTCGATATATGGTTTTCGCTTAAGTTTTCATATTTAGTTAGCCGAGAGGCTCAAAGTATGAATCGATCACTCAAGGGTAAAGAGAGTTGCACGCACCCCTCGAGAGAGGATGACGTAAATCTCCCGGATTGGAGTCAAATCCAATAGTGGGGTTCACCTCGTAAAGCAAGTTTTAGGTAATCGATTATAGGACGAGAGTCCGGTTGATTTTTCCTAATCTTAGTTGGGCATTAACCTCGAGAGAGGCATGTTCGAGCTTCGGGAACCTCCACGGTCAAGTAGTTCAATTTAAACGGAATTAGATTTAATTTCTTTTTACTTGTCTTTTCTCACTCCAAGGTGGCTTTTGATTGAGTACTAGCCTCTTTTATCATCATCTAAACCCTTAATTTAGCTTGCAATTTCTCTTTTTTTTAGCTAAGAACCAAAACCCCAAAATATCATTAGATAAGATAATAGTGACTTTCCTCAAAGTAGAAGTAATCGACGCGCCCCGTGGAATACGACCTTGGTATTTCTTAATATCCTATACTATAGACGATAAGGTACACTTGCCTTTATCGGATATAGTTTTGGAGAAAATCTCAACCCTTCACTAAAATTTCAAAACCGTAAAAATGAATATCAAGTTTTTGGCGCCGTTGCCGGGGAATTTTGCGTAGATATTTTGAAACAAGGATAGCTATTAATTTTATCATGTTGTTTTTATTTTAGTTTTTCTATTTTTGAAAATCTTAAGGGTGAAATTAAAATTCTTGGAAAGGACGCTTTGGGCTTGAATTCCCATCACAGCCTCTAGTACCTTGCAAACCCTTCACCGGGTAGATCTTGGGAAGTCCAAGACTAACTTAATCCGCCTAAAAAGAACAAAAAAATATTCTCTCTTTTTCTTCTTCTTTCCTTCTCTTTTTAGTGTATGACCCGTGGTAGCACTTCGATTCTTCCTTTTGATCCGGAAATCGAGCGAACCCTTTTGAGGCACCGCCGTTCTCGTGATCAAGGAAATCAAGTAGAATCTGAAGAGTCAATCGGGGACACTAACGCAGCAAATATGGATCATAATCTTAATCCTCCTAATCTTAACGAGCCAAACCCTAATGAGGACGCGCAACGGACCATGTCCTATTATGCGCGGCCGAATTTGGAAGGCACACAATCGAGTATTGTTCGCCCCGCGGTGGCGAACAATAATTTTGAGATCAAGTCCAGCATCATACAAATGGTGCAACAATCGGTGACCTTTGATGGTCAACCGGACGAGGATCCAAATTCACATATCTCTTACTTTCTTGAAATTTGCGACACTTTTAAGATCAATGGCGTCACCGATGATGCCATTCGATTACGTCTTTTTCCTTTCTCTCTGCGGTCTAAGGCCAAGCAGTGGCTGGGCTCCCTACCAAGGGGATCCATCACTACATGGGCCGAAATGGCGGAAAAATTTCTTAATAAATATTTCCCGCCTTCAAAGACCGCTAAATTACGCACGGATATTGCATCGTTCATGCAAATCGACTCGGAGACTCTCTATGATACATGGGAGCGCTTCAAGGAGCTTTTGCGTCGATGCCCTCACCACGCACTTGCCACTTGGCAACAAGTGCAAATATTTTATAATGGCTTAAATCTCCAAACGAGGCAAATGATTGATGCGGCCGCCGGGGGGACATTAAATAACAAAACCCCGATCGCCGCTCAAGAGCTTTTCGAAGAGATGGCCACAAATGCGTATCAATGGAACATGCCCCGAGCGCGGCCTAATAAGCCGGCCGGAATTTTTGAAATAGACGCTAACGCAAATTTGGCTTTACAAGTTGAGCGCTTAACAAAGCAAGTGGCGGAGATGTCTGCTTCCTCCGCCACTCCTCCTTGGGCTAATAATATTTTACTTGAAGAGCAAGTTGATTACATGGGAAATCCACCTCGGCCTTCCTATAACCCGAACACCGCTCCGTATAATAACACCTACAATGCGGGTTATAGGAATCATCCGAACTTCTCATGGAGCAATCAAGGAAATGCTCAGCGTCCCTTAAATTTAAATCAACCTCCAAATCAACTTCTCAATTTAACTCCCCCTCAAAATTTTAATCCACCCGGTTTTCCACCGCAACAGCAGAAACCCTCTCCGCTTGAAGAGGTTTTTGCAAAATATGTTGCTACAACTGAAGCGAACATCCGGAACCTCACCGGATCGATCAAAAATTTAGAGAACCAAGTGGGCCAGCTAGCAAAGATAATCTCCGAGCGACCGCAAGGAGCCCTTCCGGGAAACACGGAGCCCAACCCAAGGGAGAGCGCAAACGCGATTACACTCCGAAGCGGGAAGGAGGTGGCTTCTAAGCAGGACGAACCCATGGTAACTTCCTCTCCTCCTCTTCCTCCTATTTTATCTTCAATTTTACCTACTACGTTAGCTCCGCGCGCTTCTACTTCTAATGTTCCGTATCCATCTAAGTTTAAAAGCGAGAGCGCCGAAAAGAATTATAAAAAGTTTTTAGATATTTTAAAGCAAATCCACATTAATGTACCCTTCTGCGAGGCTATCTCTCAAATGCCTAAATATGCGAAATATCTTAAGGAGTTGCTCTCCAATAAGAAAAAATTAGAAGATATTTCGCATATTTCTTTGAACGCAGAATGCTCCGCGGTTGTACTCAACAAATTGCCTACAAAAGTGAATGACCCGGGACGGTTTTCCATCCCGTGTTTATTTGGCAATTCGTTAGTAAAACACGCTTTAGCGGATCTGGGAGCAAGTATCAATCTCATGCCTTTTTCATTATTTAAGAAACTAGGTCTAGGAAATCCAAGCCCCACTCGAATGAGTATTCAATTAGCGGATCGCTCTTTAAAATATCCGGTAGGAATAGTGGAGGACGTGCTCGTCAAGGTCGACAAGTTCATCTTCCCGGTGGACTTTGTCATTCTTGACATCGAAGAGGATGCCGAAGTACCCCTCATACTCGGCCGCCCCTTCCTTGCCACCTCCCGCGCCATTATTGACGTAAGTAACGGAAAGCTCCTCCTTCGGGTTGGAGATGATGAAGTTTCTTTCGGCATAAATTCCTCGATGCGGAACACATTAGAAAACGACGATTCATGTTTTTACCTGGAAGAGTGTTGGGAATTCGATTCCCCTCCCGAGTTAGTCTCCACCTCGAGTCACGAGTCCGAGTTCGCCGAGCTCTTTTGTCTGGAAGAAGAAGAAGTCACTCGTTTCACACCACCCGAACCACTATTTTTAGAAAAATTAAAAATCAAAACATCTTATGAAGAGCCACCCGTTTTGGAACTAAAGCAACTTCCCCCTCACCTTAAGTATTTATTTTTAGAAAAAGAGTCGAAGCTACCCGTCATCGTTTCATCCGAACTTAGCAACTCAGAAATTTCCGAGTTGGCTATTGTCTTAAGAAAGCACCGCCACGCAATTGCGTGGCAAATTTCGGATATAAAGGGTATAAACCCTTCCTTCTGCACTCATAAAATTTTCCTCGAAGATAATTCCCGAAATTCGGTCCAGCCTCAACGACGGCTAAACCCTAACGTGAAAGAAGTCGTTAAGGCCGAAGTGATCAAACTATTGGACGCGGGAATTATCTACCCGATATCGGATAGTACTTGGGTTAGCCCAGTACAAGTCGTACCAAAGAAAGGTGGCATTACGGTAGTAGCTAATGAGAATAACGAGTTGATCCCAACCCGTACTGTTACGGGTTGGCGGATGTGCATCGATTACCGAAAACTAAATGATGCCACCCGTAAGGATCACTTCCCCCTACCATTCATCGATCAAATTTTAGAGCGCCTTTCAGGTCACTCCTACTACTGTTTTCTCGATGGTTTGTCGGGATATTTTCAAATACCGATTTCGCCCGAGGACCAAGAGAAAACCACTTTCACTTGTCCCTTTGGCACCTTCGCTTATCGAAGGATGCCATTTGGTCTTTGTAATGCGCCAGCTACATTCCAAAGATGTATGCTGGCAATATTTGACGAGTTAGTAGAGGAGGTGATGGAAGTGTTTATGGACGACTTTTCCGTGTTCGGAAATTCATTTAAAAATTGTTTAAAAAATCTTGAGCGCGTGTTGCAGCGATGCGAGGAAACGAATTTAGCACTTAATTGGGAGAAATGCCATTTTATGGTCAAGGAAGGGCTAGTCCTTGGTCATAAAATTTCGGGCATGGGGATCGAGGTCGATAAGGCCAAGATCGAAGTGATTGAAAAACTTCCCCCTCCAACAAACGTAAAAGCTATTCGTAGTTTCCTAGGCCACGCGGGGTTTTATCGGCGCTTTATACAGAATTTTTCAAAAATCACAAAGCCGTTAACCCACCTTCTTGAAAAAGAATCCTCGTTTATTTTTAGCGATGAATGCCATTTGGCTTTTAAACTCATCAAAGAGAAACTTATAAACTCCCCGATTCTAGTCGCGCCGGATTGGTCGCTTCCTTTTGAAATCATGTGCGACGCGAGTGACATTGCGGTTGGTGCCGTTTTAGGCCAACGGGTGAGTAAGTATTTCCACCCTATTTATTATGCGAGCAAAACACTCACGTCGGCACAAGCGAATTACACCACAACCGAAAAGGAGCTTCTAGCGATCGTTTTTGCCTTCGATAAGTTTAGGTCATATATCACCCTCTCAAAAGTTATTGTCTTCACGGATCACTCCGCACTTAGGTATCTTTTAAGCAAATCGGACGCCAAGCCTCGTCTTTTGCGATGGATCCTCCTCTTGCAGGAGTTTGACTTAGAGATCCGGGACAAAAGAGGAGCCGAAAACTTGGCGGCCGATCATCTCTCCCGTTTAGAAAACCCCGCCTCGGAAGTTTTGATAGAATCTGACATCGATGATAAATTTCCCGAAGAGCGCCTCCTCGCTCTCGAAGATATTAATACGTCGTCTACCCCCTGGTTTGCAGATCTGGCTAACTATTTAGTAGCCCGGGTCTTGCCAAAAGAATTCTCGAGTCAGAAAAAGAAGAAATTCTTTTCTGATTTAAAGAATTACTTTTGGGAGGACCCCTTTTTATTCCGTGTATGCGCAGACCAAGTGGTGAGACGATGCGTCTCGAGTGAGGAGGGTCTTAAAATTTTACGACATTGTCACGAGGGACCATCCGGTGGTCATTATCATTCGAACCGAACCGCGAGGAAGGCGCTGGAGGCAGGCTTTTATTGGCCCACGCTCTTCAAAGATGCTCACACCCTTGTGAGTACTTGCGACAGCTGCCAGCGGTCGGGCAACATCTCTCGCCGGGATGAGATGCCCCAAAATATTTTCTTAGAATGCGAGATTTTCGATCTTTGGGGCATTGATTTCGTTGGTCCTCTCCCTCCTTCATTTTCAAATAAGTATATTCTAGTGGCGGTCGACTACGTGTCAAGGTGGGCGGAAGCGCAAGCTCTCCCCACCAACGATGCGCGAGTCGTCGTTAACTTTTTAAAAAAATTATTTTCTCGATTTGGCACTCCGCGCGCTATTGTGAGTGATCGGGGCACCCATTTTTGCAATACTCAATTCACAAAAACTTTAGCAAAATATGGTGTCACGCACAAACTATCCACTGCATATCACCCACAAATGAGCGGCCAAGTCGAAGTGGTTAATCGAGAATTAAAGCGAATTTTAGAGAAAACGGTTTCTATTAATCGGAAGGATTGGGCAATAAAGCTCGATGACGCGCTTTGGGCCTATCGTACGGCGTACAAGACCGCTATCGGTTGTACACCATATCGAATGGTCTATGGCAAGGCTTGCCACCTTCCGGTCGAATTAGAACACCGCGCATTTTGGGCGCTTAAATTTTTAAATCTCGATTCCACTTTAGCGGGTGAACAAAGGAAGTTTCAAATAAACGAGTTAGATGAATGGCGAGCGAATGCGTATGAGAGCAATAAATTATATAAGGAGCGAACAAAGTTTTATCACGATAAACATATAAAATTTCCGAAAACTTTTTCGCCGGGCGATCTCGTCCTCCTTTATAATTCTCGCCTTCGCCTTTTTCCGGGAAAATTAAAATCCCGATGGTCCGGACCCTTTATTGTTAAAGAGGTTTGGTCCTATGGGACAATCCTAATTTCCCACCCGGAAAAAGGCTCCTTCAAAGTTAACGGGCACCGCCTTAAATTGTATCTTCCGGGAGACGTACCTAATGACAAGAGTGATGCGATTTTTCTTCATCATATAACATAATCGGCAAGTGGGTCAAGCTACGCGACCTTAAACAAAGCGCTTTTGGGAGGCACCCCAAAGTTATCTTTTGTTATTTTCTCTTGTCTCTTCTTTTCTGCTTTAACAACTTTTGCAGGTAATCGCGGCTTCCCCACAAAAGCTTCAAAAAAAAAATCAGGGAAGCCCTTTTTCCTTCTCTTCTTTCGTTTTTGCATTTTTTTTTTATCTTTTCCTACTTCATACTTATTTTTAAACATTGGGGACAATGTTTAACTTTAAGTATGGGGGTGTGAATAGCCCTTTGTAAATTCTTGTAAATAGTTGTTAAATTAGAAAATTTTCAAAAAATAAAAATAAAAAATAAATATATATATATTTTCTTATGTTTTTTTCCTATTTTAGCACTTGTAAAACCCAAAACTCAAAAAAAAAAATAGAAAACAGAAAAATTTAAATCTTGGAAAGGGACGTTTGGGATTTTATCCCATCACACCTCCTAGTACCTTGCGAACCCTTCACCGGGTAGCCCTTGGGAAGTCCAAGACTTGCAAAAAAATTTGTTAAGTTTTAAATCTAGTTTCCTTTCCTTGTAAATAGTTTTTAATGAGAAAAATTCAAAAAAAAAGATAATATCAAAAATTCAAAAAAAATTCTTATTTCCCTCCTTGTTGTTTTTGTGATTTCTTAGAAATCTAGTTGAGAATGTTTATAAGCATGTTTAAGTTTTTAATTGGCTAAAATTTTGCTTATCATAGTTTGTTAATTTTAAATTTGAGGTAATCTTGATTTAAGAATCATCTTATGATTTTAAATTGATTAGAGAATTTTGTTAGCATGACTTCTCTTTTTATTTTTAAATGGCTTCATTTTGTAGTAAATTTCCTAAACCTCTTTAGATTTCAATTATACTTTCTTCTAACTTCTTAGATCTTAGGAATTTTAATTTTACTAGAATTTGCTCTCAATATGATTTAAAACTAGCTAGATTTATTTTTCCCCTACCCTACCCCCTTTGATGGCATAAAAAAAAATGTGTATTAAAAGATCATATGTCATGGGAATAAGAGGATAAAATTCATTATTCCCTAAAACATATGCACCCAAAATATTTGAAAAGATTATATGGCATGGAGTAAGAGGATAAAATTCATTACTCCTAAACCATATACATTTTGGGTTTTTATTAGAAGAGAAAAAAAAAAGAGAAAAGAAAAAAAAAAAAAGGGAAATTTCATGATAAATTCCATTTCCTCCATTCAAAAATTTCTCTTCTTATGCCAAATTCTATGAAATCACCCTTAGCCAATTATCATTGTTCTAGTTTTAGTTGAAAATTATGGAGAGAGCAATATTTAGTAATTTACTTTTCCTTAAGATTCTTTTAAGATAGAGTTCTTATAATTTTAATTTAATTTAGTTTTATAATTTCTACAATTTTGTCAAACTACTTAATTTTCTTGAGAAGTTATTGCCTAAACATTTTTTCCCTCTTTTCAAATCATCATCATAATTTAGGACTTAACTCCCCCTTGAATTTACTCTTAACTTAACTTTTGGTTAAATGAAATTTTAGTTTTAAATTAAAATTTTTTTTTAAGGATGTCTTATAAATTATGTCTCACACTTTTGCTCTGGAATAGCAAAACCTCAAGTATGGGGGTATTTGATAAAGTAGTTTTTATATAAGTTTTTAATAGAAAATTTTGTAATTATTTAATTTGAATTTTCCTTTTTATGTCAATTTTAGGTTATAAGTAGTTCTTTTTGTAATTTTGATTCTAACTTAGCCTAATTTTAATATTTGCAGATTTCTGGGACAAATCGGGAAAAATCACATGTCACGCCCTCGGTCACGCCCGTGACCAAGGGCGTGTAACCTGAAGATCAGTCCAGAGTCGCAGCCGTGCTGTTGAGCTAGTCCACACCCAGTCACGCCCCAGGTCACGCCCGTGACCCAAAGTCACGCCCGTGACCGGGGGCGTGTAATTTCAGCATCTGCCACGTGGAGCCGCCGTCGAGACGAGAAGCTGCCGTTGAGAAGTCAACTTGAGTCACGCCCGTGACCCAAAGTCACGCCCGTGACCTTCCCGCGTGATCCAAGCACGCCGCCGCGGCGTCTGGCTAGCCCATGCCGCATTAAATGAAGCCTTCCTGAGTCACGCCCGTGACCCAATTGTCACGCCCGTGACATGTGCGATTTTCTCCCGCCGTCACGCCAAGCCCACGCCGCGACCGGATCCGATGCTGCAGAGATTACACGCCCTAGGTCACGCCCGTGACCGAGGGCGTGTAACATGAAATTTTTGCCTATAAATTCAGAGGCTCTCCTTGAGTTCAAGGTTCAGAATTTTGGAGTGGGGAAGGTGCTGCTGGAGCCAATCTTGAGTAGTTCTCCTTTTTCATGTTCATGTTCATGTCTCTTTATTTTCATGCTCTCTTCCTTTTCTAATGCAATGTATTAGCTTTCCTTTAGTGCAATAGTCTAGTTTAAGCTTGTAATCTTGTTTTTCCTAGCTTGCAATTTCCTTTCTTAAGTCTTGTAATAGTTTTTCATTTAAATAAAAAAAATAGTTTGTTCTCTTTATTTTGTCTCCTCCTTAGCTAAAATTTCTTAATATGCATTTTTATTTTTCTTCCTCTTCCCCCTCCACCATGATTAACTAATCCTCATTAGTACTCGATCAAAATGATCCGAGGATGAGTTAGACAAGTTATGATTTTCTAAAGTTTTCTTTTTCCGTTTTTATAAACACTTGTATTATCCTTGATTTTTAATTAGTGAGGCCATACTTTTGATATATGGTTTTCGCTTAAGTTTTCATATTTAGTTAGCCGAGAGGCTCAAAGTATGAATCGATCACTCAAGGGTAAAGAGAGTTGCACGCACCCCTCGAGAGAGGATGACGTAAATCTCCCGGATTGGAGTCAAATCCAATAGTGGGGTTCACCTCGTAAAGCAAGTTTTAGGTAATCGATTATAGGACGAGAGTCCGGTTGATTTTTCCTAATCTTAGTTGGGCATTAACCTCGAGAGAGGCATGTTCGAGCTTCGGGAACCTCCACGGTCATGTAGTTCAATTTAAACGGAATTAGATTTAATTTCTTTTTACTTGTCTTTTCTCACTCCAAGGTGGCTTTTGATTGAGTACTAGCCTCTTTTATCATCATCTAAACCCTTAATTTAGCTTGCAATTTCTCTTTTTTTTAGCTAAGAACCAAAACCCCAAAATATCATTAGATAAGATAATAGTGACTTTCCTCAAAGTAGAAGTAATCGACGCGCCCCGTGGAATACGACCTTGGTATTTCTTAATATCCTATACTATAGACGATAAGGTACACTTGCCTTTATCGGATATAGTTTTGGAGAAAATCTCAACCCTTCACTAAAATTTCAAAACCGTAAAAATGAATATCATCGCTCGCGGCGAGGTCACCTCACCTGGGGTGTACCTCGCGCGAATCGAGGACTACATGCGGCTGATGCAGCGCAAGGTTCATTCGGTTCGTGAGTACCACTACCCAAGAGTCCCCCCGCACTAGGTTGTGCGAGGCTGTGGCCGCTGGAAGTGGCATAACTACTGAACAATTTCCTTTTTGTTTGCTGCTCGCTCTCGCTTTTCTCCCCATTCTGGGGGCTTTGAACATTTCATGGGCATGTAATAAGGAAAATATTTGCTTGCTCTTGATCTTCTTATTTAGCTTTCCAGTGATTATGTTGTTATGCTTGCGTGTTATTGACTTTATGTTTATGTTACTGTCTCGCCTCGCGCCTTGCAGTTTTTGCTTTTTCTTTCTACATTTTTGGCTCGCCGACGGCGAGTCAGCAGTTTCTGCTAGGACGACAACTTGCTTTCAGCAGATAAGTCCCCGAGAAGCTGAAATATCACCGCGCGGTTCCGCTATCCTCACCCCCCGGCGCTTCAAACCCTTCCCACCCTTTTCATTTCTATAAATTGTCGTCAGCTTTTACTTTCTAACTACCGCATTAACTATTCTCCAGCCTTTCTTTTCTCTTCCAGGCCCTCTCACAAATTTCAGCTCGCACTCGCTCTTTTCCCGATTTGCAGCTACTAACATCATGGTTGTCGAGGGCAAATCCGAAGGGTGAGCCAGGTGCGCCGGGGCCTTTCGCGTCCACACGTTCTTTTGCCTCCCGCCGTGCACTGCCACCCTCAACGTTCCATCCACCGAAGAGCTCTCCATCCCCATTGCTCATTTCGAGAATGGGTTGTGACTCCCACTCTGGCCAGAAGTACGCCAGGTAATCTACTCGACCCTCACAATTCTTATTCGCCTCGCAAGATGCGTGCTAACCTTACCTTGGTGAATCTTTCAAGTACTCAAGTACTACAATGTCCTTTAGAGCCAGCTGACGCCGAACTTGATTGTCGTGGTGGTCGCGTTTGCTTGCTACCTGTGGGAGGAGAAGATCGAGTTCAGCTTGTTCGTCTTCCGTAAAGTCTTCTCCTTCCGCGCGTACAAATATGGGACAACCCATTTCGTGAGCCAGCATGTCACCGTCCGCGAGACGATGAACAAAGCCCATTACTGGCACTAGAAATACATCCTGGTAAAACAGCCCTTCGGCAACATCCCCTTCTCCCGCCTCCAACGGGATGATGCAACCTACCACCCTCCTGCCTTGTTCGGCGATGACGATTCTAGGCTCTAACAATACTTGGATGGTAAGAACTTTGAGGTTGTCTACCTCCGGCAGAGGGTGGACTCACTGCTGCCGGTCCCACAAGGGGAATGTTCGACTCACACTCTCAAGCTCCTATAGTTTTTTCTTATTCTATCTGATAACTCTTTCTTTGCTTTTGCAGGAGAGAGGGATCTTCCCATCCATCCCCCGTATGTGAGGAGCGCAACCCTATCTTCATGATCTCTCGTTGTCGCGGCCGCCGATGCGTGCCGAGAGACTCTCGGCTCGACTTCGGGTATGAAGCGGCTGCTGCCCCTGGGCCAGCTAGCCACAAAACCTCCCGAAAAGAAAAGGAACAAGGGGATCCCCCCCTCCCCCGACCAAGGAGAAAGAGGTCGTCTACCTGAGTGAGGCCGAGATTCCGCTCCCCCTGCCCGCGAGCCAGAAGGCCTCCAAGGGGGTTAGCAATTCGAGGGATGCCCTTAGCGGGCCCCAGCCAGCCAGCCACAAGAACTTTGGCCTGGGCGCTAAACTCCCCGATGCCCTCGGCGAGCCGGTGCTCGCGTGGGATCCTGACCTCAATAGTATCTCTTGGTCTTTGCTCCTCCCCTCCTGGGTTGAGAGCGATAATGTTGGAGGCAAGGCGTTCTCCCTCGCCATCGGGCTGTATGGCCGTGAGGACGCCACCCATTTCGACGCCCTGTGATCCCAGCTGCTCGTCAGCGAGTCCATGCAAGCCCACTTCCGTTCCGTGGATCTCTCCCACATGGTGGCTCGGCGGTACCTTACCGTAGAAAGGGATTCTAAAGAGCTCTAGGGCGAGCTCAAGGCGGCCACCCTTGAGGTCGCAAGCCTAACGGGGAAAGAGGCCATCTCGAAAGGTCTCCTCGCCAGCCTTCAAGACGGAATGGTAAGTCCTCCATACAACTTCCATCTCGCTCACTATATTTTTCGCTTGACTTATGTTTTTCTTTTTCAGGATGTCGAGACCGTGGGCCAGCTACTCTCGCGGAACCCCGACTTAGAATCAGAGGTTATGTTCCGCAAGGCGCACGTCTGTGAGTTGACCAGAGTTGTGCTCCTCCCCCCACCCCCCCACCCCCCACCCCCACCCCATCCGCGAGCTGGGGCTCAGAATAAATCTCGAGACGAGTAGGAGGCGGCCCGTAGGAATTCAATCGGCATCATCAACCTCGTCTTCGAGACCCTCAAAGGGTCGGGCCTGCTTTCTCTGGATGCCCTGGAGCTCATCATTGAGTATGTCATCCCGGACATGTTCGCGCTGATCCTAGAGCCAGACGATCGTGGGAGCGAGGAAGACCGTCCAGTGACCGGACATAACCTTTTACTTTTCAATGTAAATTTTCTATTTTTGACCGGCGAGTTCGCCGTCATTTGTAATGAACTTTTGAGAAAAGAAACAAAGAGTATTTTTCTATCATTAAAATGTTTTTCTATCTTGCCCGTGCCAATGCACTTTTCTATGCTCGCATGAATGTATTTTGTTATGCTTGTGCTCATACTCTTACCCGCGCTCGCATCTTTGCATTTAGCTATGCTCGCGCTCGCACATTTCCTGTCTGCGATGGTTATAAGGTTCACCCTTTCATCATACTTTCACTTTGTCTTGCTATCTTACCTCGCGCACATCTAAGAAGGCGTTCGTGTAGTTTATCTCGCTTAGATGTTTGTTAGACTAGATTCCTGCATGCATTTGTGCCTGCGTAGAATGCGGTTCGCCTCATGCTTCTGGCTCGCCCCGTAGGGTCCCTAGCGAGTGGGGTCGACGTTACTCCTCCTCGCCCGCCAAACTACTACGCACGACCAATGTTGCTTGTTAACCACCACGCCGACGGGCCTCCCTGGCTCGTTGATTTTAGGCATTGCTTAGAAAATCTCCAAGTGATTACGCGAGCCAGGGCCCGACCCGCCGAGGCTTGCGACCACCGTATTCAGCCGCCTCGCTATTCCCGTTAGCGAGCCCTAGGGATCGCCCTGTCTAGGCCTTGTCTTGAGAGATTTTGTGAACCAAGTGCATTAACACAAACAACTTGTTTGCCAGCCCCTCCGCAAGATCAACATGACCCACCAGCTAGTGAGAGCCCAGCAGCGGGATCGTCCGGGGCATTCCAGCATAAATACTTGTTATCTTGCCAGCCTCTCCGCGAGATCAACCTGACCCACTGTCTAGTGAGAGCCCGACAGCGGAATCATCCGGGGCATTCCAGTATGAATACGTGTTACCTTGTCATCCTCTCCGCGAGATCAACTTGACCCACCCACTAGTGAGAGCCTGACAGTGGAATCATCTAGGGCATTCTAGCATAAAACACTTGATACCTTGTCAGGATCTCCGCGAGATCTAACTAACCCACCGGCTAGTGAGAGCCCGGCAGCAGAATCATCTGAGGCATTCCAGCATGAATACACTTGATACCTTGTCAGCCTCTCTGCAAGATCAAACTGACCCACCGGCTAGTGAGAGCCCGGTTGCGGAATCATCTGGGGCATTCCAGCATAAAACACTCGATATCTTGCCAGCCTCTCCGCGAGATCAACCTGACCCACCGGCTAGTGAGAGCCCTGCAGTGGAATCATCCAGGGCATTCCATCAAAAAACACTTGATACCATGCCAGCCTCTCTGCGAGATCAACCTGACCCACCGGCTAGTGAGAGCCCGGCAGTGGAATTATCCGGGGCATTCCAGCACCAAAACTTGAGGACTCCTGCTTAGAAAAAACATCCGAACAAATATCTAGAGAGTAAAACATATAACAAGTCAATTACAAAAAGATTCAAGGATAGAATCATTTTAGGTCATCCCCGCTCCTGGCCAGGCCAAGGAGTACCCCATCCACATCTCGGAGGTGGTACCCTCCTGACATGAGCACCTCGTATACAATATACGATCCCTCCCAGTTGGGATTGAGATTTCCTACCGCGCTCCCCTCCCGGCCGAGTCAACCTTCTTCAGTACCAGGTCTCATTTCTCGAACTGTTTTATTCGGATATGCTTGTCAAAGTACCGAGCCATCCATCATTTGACCTCCTCTTGTGGGACGATGGCTAAGTCCCGGAGCTCTTCCACCAGTCCAGAGATAGCCTTTGCTCTTCCCCCATTCTCCACCAGCCATTCTCCATCCCCTTCGCCTACGACGACCACCCTGGGGGATTTCACTTCGAACTCCATTGGGAGGACGACCTCGGACCTGTGGGAGAGTGATGAGTAGTAAAATATATGTATTTTTAGTATAATTATTTGTATAGTTTTAAATAATAATGTGAATTTTCTATGTAAATTAATAAATAAATTGCTTCTTTTCATTATTTCCTTACTAACTTAGTTTTTTTTTTGCAGATTTTGGCATTTTTTTTCAAATCACGCCCCCAAGTCACGCCCGTGACCAAGGGCGTGTAATTTTAAAAATGCCAACTTTCCAACTGTCAGCAGAATCCAGACCAAATTCCAACGAATCGACTAAGTCACGCCCGTGACATTACGGGTCACGACCGTGAACTGCTCTTCTCGATGGATAAGTGCGTCGTCCTAGCGTCTCGACGGATTTTCTATAAGTCACGTCGATGACTCTCCAAGTCATGCCCGTGATCCAGCAAAGTCACGCCTGTGTACAACCAGCCTGTCATACCCCAAAGTCACGCCCATGCTGCTGACGTCTTCCGCCCATAGTCACGCCCGTGACCCGACGAGTCACGCACGTGTCAATCCAAGCCACGCCTGTGTGCAGCCTTATTTTGACGGCGGATCCTTCGAGAAGGCGGTCGTTAAGATGGAGCAAATGTCACGCACCAGGGTCACGCCCGTGACCACAAGACACGCCCGTGACCCAGGGGAGTGTAAAAATAAAATTTTGGCTATAAATAGAGGGGCTCGGCTGAAAGAATTTTCATCCAAATTTTGAGTTCTTGTTAGTGGTTTTTGAGTTCTTTTGAGTGAATGTGACTTTTTGTTTAAGCAATTAAGTTTAAGTTCGTTTGTAATTTTCGCCTTCCTAGTCTAGTTGTAATGCTCGTTTTAGAAATAAAATGTTGTTTTTCTTATTTGGATCATCTTCTTTTTCAATTTATGTTAGTGTGTCTGTGTATGAGAATAGTTTATTGCTTTCATAACTTAGGTTTACTGCTTTCATAATTTGGGTTAAAAGCTTTCATAAAAATAGTTTATTGCTTTTCTTTCAACGCTTTATTTGTCGCTTTCATTTAAACGCTTTCTTACGCTTTTCCTTTTTCCTTTTTTTTACATAGCTTAATTTTCAGTCTTTATATAACTGTTATATACCAACCCCATCTCAAATGAGAGGCTAACAACTTTTTAGCGCTTGTTTAAGACGGATGGGATGGATATTATTTCTGCACTTTTATAAGTATTTCATTTCTATACCACCCTCGTCCTGGATAAGAGGCTAAGAACTTTTTAGCGCTTGTTTAAGACGGTTGGGACGGATATTATTTCAGCTTTTATATAAGTCTTTTATTTCTTTCTTTCACGCTTATATCCGCTTAAATTATTAACATGTCTTTTGTTATAACTTATGCCGTCTCCATTCCGATGAGTGGCTAATTTCCTTTAGCACATGATGTGGAAGAGCATTGGGACAAATAAATAGTTTTCTAAAAAAATAAAATATCTCTTTCTAAAAATATTTAAACGAGCTTAAGGTTTACCTGAGAATAACGTTAAGTGGAGCCACATAATCGATGTGCGGTTTTCATTTCCGTTTCCATGCACTAGTTTGCTGAGAGGCTCATGCGTACGGACAGATCGCTCATGGGTAAAGAGAATTGTGCTCTACCCTCGAGAGAGGATGAGGTAAGTCTCCCGAATTGGAAGTAAAAACCCAATAGCGAGGTTCACAACATAAAGCGAGTATTAAGGAGATTCGATTAAAGAATGAGAGTTCGGTCGAATATTCATAATCTCAGGTGGGCGTACCCTCGAGAGAGGATCGTTCATAATTATGGAACCTCCACGGCCAAGTCGTTTTAATATTTTGAAAAGTCATCTCTTTTATTTCTAAAAAGGACTATTTTTGTCTCAAGGTAATTCGACGTCGGGCGCTATTTATTATCATCATTTAGAACTCTAGTTATACGCTTATTATCGTTTGCTTTTAAAAACCCACACTAAAAACTTATTCCGATAAAATAATAGTTCGTTCCTCAAAGTAGCTATAATCAACACGATCCGCAGAAATATATGACCCCGATATTTTCTAAAACAAAATATCTTGTATTACTCACGATAAGGTATACTTGCCTTTATCAAATGATTAGTTCGGATTAAAATTTCAACAAAAGCTTTTCAAACCAATTTAGTGCAAAACTCTCCTTTTCAATTTTAAAAATCAATAGAATTCGGCGTTGTAGTCGGGGTGTAATCGTCAATACTTCGAAAGAAGAAAAAGACCGTTACTTCTGTCTTTCGATAGCATAACAGTTAGTTTCTCAATGTAGGAGTACTTGCGAAACTCTTCGAAAACACACGTCTAATCCTAATCTCGTCATACAAAGGTTGCGCAAACAATAAAAAGAAGACAATCCCAAGCTAAATCATCAAGTTTTTGGCGCCGTTGCCGGGAAAATTAGTATTGTTATTTTGAAAATGGAATTACTATTACTTTTATCATATATATTAAAAAAACATAAAAAAATAGAAAAAAATAGAAAGGGCCAAAAATATATAATAATTTTTATTATTAGTATATGACTCGAGGAAACTCCTCGGACGATTCGAATATCGCTTTTGACCCCAAAATCGAGCGCAGCCTTTGTGAGTGCCTCCGACTTCGTGATCAAAACTTACTCGAATTTCTCGAAGAGCCTGTTGGAGATACTAACGCTGAAGCTATGGCCGATCAAATTCCAGATGCGGCCCTGCCACGGACCATGGCATACTATGCCAGGCCAAATTTGGAAGATACTGGATCGAGTATTACACGCCCAACATTGGCTAATAATAGTTTTGAAAAAAAATCTAGCATCATTCAAATGGTACAACAGTCAGTCCAATTTGATGGTTTGCCAGATGATGATCCAAATTTACACCTTTCTAATTTTTTGAAATATGCGATACCTTTAAAATTAATGTCGTTATTGACGACGCTATTCATTTATGCTTATTTCCATTTTCACTGTGGACAAAGGCCAATGCATGGTTAAGTTCTCTCCCCACTGGATCCATAACAATATGGGCACAATTGATGGAAAATTTTTTAACAAAATATTTTTCCCCGTCTAAAACCACTAAAACTACGCACAGATATCGCCTCTTTCATTTAATTCGATTCTGAATCTCTCTACGAGACTTGGGAGAGTTTTAAGGAGTTTTTACGTAGGTGTCCTCATCACGCGCTGCCGTCCTAGTTGCAGGTCCAGACGTTTTATAATAGTTTGAATTTCTCAACGTGACAGATGATCGATGCAGCCGCCGGGGGAACGTTAAACAACAAAACCCCAGAGGCCGCTCAAGCTCTGTTCGAAGAAATGGCCATGAATGCCTATCAATGGAATGCGCCTAGATCACGCCCTACTAAACCAACTGGGATATATGAAGTGGATGTCACTTCTCACTTAGCCTCTCAAGTCGAAAGGTTAAGTAAGCAAGTGGCAGAGAAGACTACTTCCTCCTCCACTCCCGCTTGGCTTAATAATAATAACAATAATTTTGTTGAAGAAACTGTAGATTACCTAGGCAACCCTGTTAGACCCCCCTTCAACTCTAATAACAATCCGTATAGTAATAATTATAATACGGGTTGGAGGAACCACCCAAATTTTTCCTAGAGCAATCCTAATAATGCTAAGAGGCCCCCAATTGTGAATCCGCAAGGATTTCCAAACGGATTCCAGCCTCCACCTCCAAAACCTTCTCCGCTCGAAGATATTATTGCTAAATACATCGCGTCCACCGAGTCAAATATCCAGAATATTACCAGATCGATTAAAAACTTGGAAAATCAGGTTGGACAGCTGGCAAAGATGGTGTTTGAGCGGCCATATGGAGCTCTACCAGGGAACACGTAGCCAAACCCCCGAGAAACTGCCAATGCAATAAATCTTCGCAGTGGCAAGGAGGTAACCTCCACAAAACGGGTCGAGCCAAAGGTACATATTTCGACACCGACCCCTACACCCTCTCCTTCGATAGATAAATCACACAGTCTTCCGATTATGCCGAACCTTTCGTGCAAGGCACTCTCCCAAATGCCGAAATACACGAAATATCTTAAAGAGTTGCTTTCTGACAAAAATAAACTCGACAATGTTTTGCGTGTTTCCCGTAACGCGGACTGCTCGGTTGTTTTCCTTAACAAATTGGCGCCAAAATTGAACGACCTGGGATGGTTCTCCATCACGTGCCTCTTCAGCAATATGTTATTGAAGTATGCTCTAGCAGACTTGGGCGCCATCATCAATTTGATGCCTTTTTCTCTTTTTAACCAACTCGACTTGGGCATCCCAAGCCCGACAACGATGAGTATCCAACTTATGGATAACTCGATAAAGTACCCAATAGGGGTAGTGGAGGATGTTCTGGTCAAGGTCGACAAGTTTATCTTCCCGGTAGACTTCATCATCCTGGACATCGAGGAAGACGCTGAGATGCCTATCAACCTCGGTCGCCCCTTCCTCGCCACCTCCCGTGCGCTAATTGATGTCAGAAATGGTCTACTCCTCCTCCGGGTCGGAGATGACGAAGTTACTCTGCACGTTAATCCTTCACTACAGCACTCCCTATCAATCGATGAACCCGGTACTTTAGTTTAGTCAAGTTACGCGACGGTAAATAAAGTTCTTGTGGGAGGCACCCCAAATTTATGTAATATTTTATTCTGCTTTCTTCTTTTTACATGTTTTTGCAAGGTTTCGTTTGGCCCCGCCAGTTTTAGTTCAGGGAAGACTTTTTGCTCTCTTTATCTCTTCTTTTGTCCATACTGCACTTTTAATTTCTCTTCTTCATACTTACATTACAACATTGGGGACAATGTTGAGTTTTAAGTATGGGGGTGTTTTACCATTTTCATTTAAACAAACAAAATTTAAAAAAAAAATTAAGGTTTTATTACATCTAGGAATCTTGCCTACTTTGGTAAAAACTAAAAACTAAAAAAAAAATCATCTTGCCTACTAAAAAGTTTTTCATCTTGCCTACTTTTGTAAAAACTAAAAACAAAATTTTCACAAAAAATGTTTTATTTCATCTTGCCTACTTTTGTAAAAACTAAATAAACCAAATGTTTAAGACCACAAAAATTTTCAAAAACATTTTTTCCTTTGTCGTAGTACAAAAATGCAAAAATCCAAAAAATAATAAAACCCTACTTTACTTTTATTCTTAAAAGCATCTAGTTTCGAGAATATCTGTTTGTGGTTTTTCATAATCGCTAGTTTTACTATTTGTTTGTTTCTCTAAGATCGATAGATTTACACGTTCGGGGTTAAGTTTTAAAGAATATCTTGTGTTTTTAATTTAAATAGAGACTTTGTTTTCAAGCACTACTTCTACTAGCTAAAATAGAGGCATGTGTATTATGTTGGCAAAACAACTTTAGACTGCAATTATCCCTACTTTATGTCTTTAGGAATCTAGGAATATTCAAATTACTAAGTTTGCTCTCAAACCTTTTTTTTATTATTCTAGAATTTCTCTTGAAAACCCATTGTATACACTAATTTAGCATGGCAAATAAAAAATTAAAAGAAGAAAAAGATCTTATGTCAATGGGAATAAGAATTCGTTCCGTAAACATAGGCTCCCAATAAATACTTTAAAAGATCTTATGTCAATGGGAATAAGAATTCGTTCCGTAAACATAGGCATTTGGTTAATAAAAACAACTGAATTAGTTTTCCCTCATGGGGACACCAAAAAAGCTAAAATGAATGGTGGACGAATAAAAATCATCACCTCTAATTCAAAAACTCTTCTTTTTGCCAAGGATTTTTACCCTTTTTCCCTTAACCAAATTATTGTTTATAGTTTTAATTCAAAAAATTATTTGAGAGCATAATTAGTAACTTATATTTTTCCTTCACGTTTCTTTAAACAAAGATTCTTATTATTTTATTCTAATCTCGTTTACTAATGATTGCAATTTTGTTTGCTATTTGGTTAATTAAGAAGTCTTTTGGTTAAGACATTTCTTTCCACTTAAATCATTTGCATAATTTAGGACTTAACTCTTATTACTCTGAATTTTTATTTTTCATTCTCTTATGATTAAAATAAAATGATAGCTAAAAATTAGAACTTATGTTAATCCCGTATAGATCTCTCTTACTTTTGCTCTGGAATAGCAAAAGCTTAAGTATGGGGGTATTTGATGAGTAGTAAAATATATGTATTTTTAGTATAATTATTAGTAGAGTTTTAAATAATATTGTGAATTTTCTATGTAAATTAATAAATAAATTGCTTCTTTTCAATATTTCCTTACTAACCTAGTTTGTTTTTTGCAGATTTTGGCATTTTTTGTCAAGTCACACCCCCAAGTCACTCCCATGACCAAGGGCGTGTAATTTTAAAAATGCCAACATTCCAGTTGTCAGCCGAATCCAGACCAAATTCCGATGAATCGACTAAGTCAAGACCGTGACATTACGGGTCACGCCCGAGAACTGCTCTTCTCGACGGAGAAGTGCGCCGTCCCAGCGTCTCAACGAATTTTCTACAAGTCACGCCCGTGACCCTCTAAGTCACGCCCATGATCCAACAAAGTCATGCCCGTGTACCACTAGCACGTCACGCCCCAAAGTCGTGCATGCCCGTGACCACAAGACACGCCCGTGACCCAGGGGCATGTAAAAATAAAATTTTGGCTATAAATAGAGGGGCTCGGCTGAAGGAATTTTCATCCAAAATTTGAGATCTTCTTAGTGGTTTTTGAGTTCTTTTAAGTGAATGTGAGTTTTTGTTTATGCAATTAAGTTTAAATTCGTTTGTAATTTTCGCCTTCCTAGTCTAGTTTTAATGCTTGTTTTAAAAATAAAATATTGTTTTTCTCATTTGGATCATATTATTTTTCAATTTATGTTAGTGCATGTGTGCGTATGAGAATAGTTTATTGCTTTCATAACTTAGGTTTACTGCTTTCATAATTTAGGTTAAAAGCTTTCATAAAAATAGTTTATTGCTTTTCTTACAACGCTTTATTTGTCGCTTTCGTTTAAACGCTTTCTTTCGCTTTCCTTTTTCCTTTTTTTTACATAGCTTAATTTTCAGTCTTTATATAACTGTTATATACCACCTCCATCTCAAAAGAGTGGCTAAGAACTTTTTAGCGCTTGTTTAAGACGGTTGGGACAGATATTATTTCTGCACTTTTATAAGTATTTCATTTCTTTACCACCCCCTTCCTGGATAAGAGGCTAAGAACTTTTTAGCGCTTGTTTAAGACGGTTGGGACGGATATTATTTCAGCTTTTATATAAGTCTTTTATTTCTTTCTTTCACGCCTATATCCGCTTAAATTATTAACATGTCTTTTGTTATAACTTATGCCATCTCCATTCCGATGAGTGGCTAATTTCCTTTAGCTCACGACGTCGAAGAGCACTGGGACAAATAAATAGTTTTCTAAAAAAATAAAACGAGTATTAATTAGATTCGATTAAAGAATGAGAGTTTGGTCGAGTATTCATAATATCAGGTGGGCGTACCCTCGAGAGAGGAGCGTTCATAATTATGGAACCTCCACGGCCAAGCCGTTTTAATGTTTTGAAAAGTCATCTCTTTTATTTCTAAAAAAGACTATTTTCGTCTCAAGGTAATTCGACATCGGGCGCTATTTATTATCATCATTTAGAACTCTAGTGATACGCTTATTATCATTCGCTTTTTAAAACCCCCACTAAAAACTTATTCCGATAAAATAATAGTTCGTTCCTCAAAGTAGCTATAATCAACATGATCCGCGGAAATATATGACCCCGATATTTTCTAAAACAAAATATCTTGTATTACTCACGATAAGGTATACTTGCCTTTATCAAATGATTAGTTCGGATTAAAATTTAAACAAAAGCTTTTCAAACCAATTTAGTGCAAAACTCTCCTTTTCTATTTTAAAAATCAATAGAATTCGGCGTTGTAGTCGGGGTGTAATCGTCAATACTTCAAAAGAAGAAATAGACTGTTACTTCTATCTTTCGATAGGATAACGGTTAGTTTCTCAAAGTAGTAGTACTTGCGAAACTCTTCGAAAACACCCATCTAATCCTAATCTCGTCATATAAAGGTTGCACAAATCATAAAAAAAAGTCAATCCCAAGCTAAATCATCAAGTTTTTGGCGCTGTTGCCGGGGAAAGTAGTGTTGCTATTTTGAAAAAAGGATTTACTATTAATTTTATCATATATATTAAAAAACATAAAAAATAGAAAAAAATAGAAAGGGCCAAAAATATATAATAATTTTTATTATTAGTATTTGACCCGAGGAAACTCCTCGGACTATTTGAATATCCCTTTTGACCCCGAAATCGAGTGCACCCTTCGTGAGCGCCTCCGACTTCGTGATCAAAACTTACTCGAATTTCCCAAAGAGTCTGTTGGAGATACTTATGCTGAAGCTATGGCCGATAAATTCTAGATGCGGCCCCGCCACGGACCATGACATACTATGCCAGGCCAAATTCGGAAGATACCGGATCGAGTATTACACGCCTAACAGTGGCTAATAATAATTTTGAAATAAAATCTAGCATCATTCAAATGGTACAACAGTCAGTCCAATTTGACGGTTTGCCAGATGAGGATCCGAATTTACACCTTTCTAGTTTTTTTAAAATATGCGATACCTTTAAAATTAAGGGCGTTACTGATGACGCTATTCGTTTACGCTTATTTCAATTTTCACTGCGGACAAAGGCCAAGGCATGGTTAAGTTCTCTCCCTAGAGGATCCATAACCACGTGGGCACAATTGACAGAAATTTTTTTAACAAAATATTTTCCCCCGTCTAAAACCGATAAACTACGCACAGATATCACCTCCTTCATTCAATTCGATTCTGAGTCTCTCTATGAGACTTGGGGGCTTTTTAAGGAGTTTTTGCGTAGGTGTCCACATCACATGTTGTCGTCCTGGCTACAGGTCCAGATGTTTTATAATGGTTTGAATTTCTCAACGCGACGATGATCGATGCAGCCACTGGGGGAATGTTAAACAACAAAACCCCGGAGGCCTCTCAAGCTCTGTTCAAAGAAATGGCCATGAACGCCTATCAATGGAATGCGCCTAGATCACGCCCTACTAAACCAACTGGGATATATGAAGTGGATGCCACTTCGCACTTAGCCTCTCAAGTCGAAAGGTTAAGTAAGCAAGTGGCAGAGATTATTGCTTCCTCCTCCACTCCCGCTTGGCTTAATAATTATAATAATAATAATAATAATAATTTTGTCGAAGAAACTATAGATTACCTAGGCAACCCAGTTAGGCCCCCCTTCAACCCTAATAACAATCTGTATAGTAATAATTATAATCCGGGTTGGAGGAACCAACACAATTTTTCCTGGAGAAATCCTAATAATGCTCAGAGGCCCCCAATCGTGAATCCGCAAGGATTTTCGAACGGATTCCAGCCTCCACCTCCAAAACCTTCTCCGCTCGAAGATATTTTTGCTAAATACATCGCATCCACTGAGTTAAATATCCGGAATTTTACCGGATCGATTAAAAACTTGGAAAATCAGGTTGGACAGCTGGCAAAGATGGTCGGCCATATGGATCTCTACCAGGGAACACAATAAATCTTTGAAGTGGCAAGGAGGTAACCTCCCCATAACGGGTTGAGCCTAAGATACATGTTTCGATACCGACCCCTACACCCTCTCCTTCGATAGATAAATCACACAGTTTTTCGATTGTGCCGAATGTTTCTTGCTCGCCTCTTCCTTATCCTTCACAATTAAATAATGAGCGGAAGGACGAGCAATATAGAAAATTCTGACAAATTTTTAAACAAATTATAATAAGCGTTCCCTTCTGCGAGGCACTCTCCCAAGTGCCAAAATACGCGAAATATCTTAAAGAGTTGCTTTCTGACAAAAAGAAACTCGACGATGTTTCACGCGTCTCGCTAACGCGGACTGCTCGGCTGTGTTCCTTAACAAATTACCACCAAAATTGAACGACCCGGGACGGTTCTCCATCCCTTGCCTCTTCGGCAATATGTTATTGAAGTATGCTCTAGCGTACATGGGCACCAGCATAAATTTGATGCTTTTTTCTCTTTTTAACCAACTCGACTTGGGCATCCCAAGCCCGACAATGATGAGTATTCAAATTATGGATAACTCGATAAAGTACCCAATAGGGGTAGCGGAGGATGTTCTGGTCAAGGTCGACAAGTTTATCTTCCTGGTAGATTTCATCATCCTGGACATCCAGAAAGACGCTAAGATGCCTATCATCCTCGGTCGCCCCTTCCTCGCCACCTCCCTTGCACTAATTGATGTCAGTAATGGTCTACTCCTCCGGGCCAGAGATGATGAAGTTACTATGCACGTTAATCCGTCACTACAACAATCCCTATCAATCGATGAACCCGGTACTTTAGTTTAGTCAAGCTACACGATGGTAAACAAAGCGCTTGTGGGAGGCACCCCATATTTATCTATTATTTTATTCTTCTTTCTTCTTTTTACTTGTTTTTGCAGGGTTTCATTTGGCCCCGCCAGTTTTAGTTCAAGGAAGCTTTTTTGCTCTCTCTATCTCTTCTTTTGTCCATACTGCACTTTTAATTTCTCTTCTTCATACTTACATTACAACATTGGGGACAATGTTGGGTTGTAAGTATGGGGGTGTTTTACTAGTTTCATTTAAACAAATTTTTTTTTTTATAAAATTTAATGTTTTATTACATCTAGGCATCTTGCCTACTTTTGTAAGAACTAAAAAAAAATTCATCTTGCCTACTAAATTTTTTTTTTTCATCTTCCCTACTCTTGTAAAAACTAAAAACAAAATTTTCACAAAAAATGTTTTATTTCATCTTGCCTACTTTTGTAAAAACTAAAAAAACAAAATGTTTAAAACCACAAAAATTTCCAAAAACATCTTTACCTCTGTCGTAGTACAAAAATGCAAAAATCCAAAAAAATAATAAAACCCTACTTTACTTTTATTCTTAAAAGCATCTAGTTTCGAGAATATCTGTTTGTGGTTTTTCATAATCGCTAGTTTTACTATTTATTTGTTTATCTAAGATCAATAGATTTAAACATTCAGGGTTAAGTTTTAAAGAATATCTTGTGTTTTTAATTTAAATAGAGGCTTTGTTTTCAAGCACTACTTTTATTAGCTAAAATAGAGGGTGTATTCTGTTGGCAAAACAATATTAGACTGCAATTATCCCTACTTTATGTCTTTAGGAATCTAGGAATATTCAAATTACTAAGGTTGCTCTCAAACCTTTTTTTATTATTCTAGAATTTCTATTGAAAACCCATTGTATACACCATTTTAGCATGGCAAATAAAAAATTAAAAGAAGAAAAAGATCTTATGTCAATGGGAATAAGAATTCATTCCGTAAACATAGGCACCCAATAAATACTTTAAAAGATCTTATGTCAATGGGAATAAGATTTCGTTCCGTAAATATAGGTATTGGATTAATAAAAATAAATGAATTAGTTTTCCCTCACGGGGACACCAAAAAGGCTAAAATGAAGGGGTGGACGAATAAAAACCATCACCCCTAATTCAAAAACTCTTCTTTTTGCCAAGGCTTTTTACCCCTTTTCCCTTAACCAAATTATTGTTTCTAGTTTTAATTCCAAAAATCATTTGAGAGCATAATTAGTAACTTATATTTTTCCTTCACGTTTCTTTAAACAAAGGTTCTTATAATTTCGATCTAATCTCATTTACTAATGATTGCAATTTTATTTGCTATTTGGTTAATTAAGAAGCCTTTTGGCTAGGACATTTATTTCCACTTAAATCATTTGCATCATTTAGGACTTAACTCTTATTACTCCGAATTTTTTATTTTTCAGTCTCTTATGATTAAAATAAAACGATAGCTAAAAATTAGAACTTATGTTAATCCCGTATAGATCTCACTTACTTTTGCTCTAGAATAGCAAAAGCTTAAGTATGGCGGTATTTGATGAGTAGTAAAATATATGTATTTTTAGTATAATTATTAGTATAGTTTTAAATAGTATTGTGAATTTTCTATGTAAATTAATAAATAAATTGCTTCTTTTCATTATTTCCTTACTAACTTAGTTTTATTTTTGTTTTTAAAGATTTTGGCATTTTTTGTCAAGTCACGCCCCCAAGTCACGGCCGTGACCAAGGGCGTGTAATTTTAAAAACACCAACTTTCCAACTGTCGGCCGAATCCAGACCAAATTCCGACGAATCGACTAAGTTACGCCCGTGACATTACGGGTCACGCCCGTGAACTACTCTTCTCGACAAATAAGTGCGCCGTCCCAGCGTCTCGACAGATTTTCTACAGGTCACGCCCGTAACTCTCCAAGTCACGCCAGTGATCCAGCAAAGTAACGCACGTGTACAACCAGCGCGTCACGTGTCACAACCCGCCTTTTCTCTGAATTTAAGGATATCAGAGTAAGAGAAAATACACGTCATGATGCCACGTCATACAGGAGACAACTGTAGACGCTCAGGAGGAAACCTATTACTTAACTAGACAAAACATGATTATATGATAAGTCATCATTTGAAATCATTTATTAGGGGTTTTGAGGTAAGAACTGTGTCTCTCAGTTCGTGGATCAACTAGTCCACCGAGAAAATATATTTAGTTGCAGCGGAAAGTACTTGATTTAGTTTACTTAAAGTCCTACATGTATGCAAACGACGGAGAATGAAGTAAATGATATGCACATAACTAGGCGTATTGTAAGAGTAGAAAATACTTTTAGGCGACTTTAAGGTTAAGGGTTTCAGTTAGAAAGAATGCAATGACGATGAAGAAAAACCATTTTATAACTATAGTGCGCCTAACATAAATCATTCCCAGAGGGTAAGATACACAAGATCTAAAAGTAGTGGCATAATCTGGCAAATAGACTATAAAGTATAAAAAGGGGCACAATGGGTGCCAACAACATGACACTAACCCATTGGCACCAACTTGTATGTTTGAGCACAAGAAGTAACTAAAAACAACTACCTCACAGCAGCGGGGTGAACAGCTACTAAAACCCCGAACTTCAGGCTACACCACTAGCCGTTACGGCTCTGAACCTGAGGCATTCAATAAAACAAAGAACGCCTCAGCAAGGAATTACAAGTGGCAGAAAACTAGCAGAAAAACAAGCAATGCATAAGGGGTACCAACCCAAGCCAAATTTACCGAAAGAGAGCTCTAAACAAAGAGTCAACAAGCATCAAGTGCACTAAATACCAAAAGAGGAACAACACGTTCATTTATTTAGCTTCATCAATTAAAGAGGCTGATCAGCTCAAATTATACGGGAGCGGTTAACTACCTCCGCTACCCAAAGCCCAAAACCAGGTGGGGGTACCACTAGACCCAACCACCCAAACACGACTACCGTGCAAGGCTATAACATTTCCCCCACTGTCCCCCAAACACAACTACTGTGTAAGGCTAAAGACAGTAGTTCTTATTACTTAAATTTTAATTAAACACGGGACGCTGCCCGAAAGGATAATCACTGGAAGGCCCTAAGAAATAGGGTCAAGGAGAAGTACACATCGATCAATATGAATCATAAGAGTAACTCAAATGTTAACAGACCACAATGAGTAAAAAGAAGTTCAAACGAGAGGGATTCGAGATCAGGAGCACCGAAAGGTCACTGGCCATCATCCAAGTGCACCCGAGGGGACACGAGATTCAAACATAAAAACTCAACGAAATCACATGCATTCCGGGCAGGGTTCCAAGGGGCCGCGCCCCTGGCAGGGTCTTAGGGGCAGAGCCCCTAACGGGGTCCAAGGGGCATCGCCCCTGGCGGTGGAAGTTGATTTCTCGAGGGTAACTGCAAAAATCCCACCACCAGAAACCACACAAAATCACATCAAAATTTAGGACTTCTCGAAATCTACAAGGAACTTCTCGAGAGATAAAAGGATTTCTCGAGAGATGGAAGTTGATTTCTCGAGAGAAAGGTAGTGTCTCGAGAAATGGAAGTTGATTTCTCGAGAGATGGAAGTTGATTTCTCGAGAGAAAGGCAGGGATTTCTCGAGAGATTAGTAGGATTTCTCGAGAGATGAAAATTGATTTCTCGAGAGAAAGGCAGTTTCTCGAGAGATGAGTAGGATTTCTCGAGAGATGATTATGATTTCTCGAGAGATACGTATGATTTCTCGAGTAATCTGAAATCAGCAAGAAGGAAGAAAATGAGAGTTTATCCAGTTCATGGTTTTCTCCAGGGAAAAACTATCCGATGCTTAGCGAGGAAGAACAATCAAGGATGCTTACTACCAAACCAACACTCCAAGACTTAAGTTAAACCGTGCGACATGAAATCGACACGAGCGAAACAATGCTTCAAGAAACGAAAGAGAAGGAGGAGGAAGCCACTTGCCTTAAACCTTGCAAACTCGAAGATCTCCGCTCCGAAAGCTATGGATCGGCTAGGGAAACACACGAGCACAGATTCCTGAAACTTTTCGGGTCGAAAGAAGGGGTTAGGTCACTACCCTAACTCCAAAAATTCTATAAAACGGTAAAAGCTTACCGCTAGAACGAAGATCTCGCCGAGAGCTTTCCAAATCTACTCTCCAAACGCGATTCCGACTACTACAGCCCTAGAAATCGCCGATCGAACGCTCCTCGAAGCTCCGCACTCGCCCTTTCGCTCGGCGGCTGATTTGATCGAGGGAGGAAGAAGATGAACAGGGGAAGAAGATTTTAGGCTTTATATAAAAACCTAATTAATTAATTAATTAATTAATTAATTCCCCCATTCACTTAAAACCGCGAGGGAAACTAGATCACCTCAGATTTCTACGAAATTCGCATCTTAACTGAAACACGGCGCTACAAATCCAACGGCGAAGTCAGAATTCAATTCCGACGGGCCAAACTCGGGCTAAAGCCTCCCGAAGCTAAAATCTTGATATCCACCCGAAATCTTTACCTTAACTCGAAACGATGCGAAATCTCACACGCTCGATCTACAAGACATACTTTAACTAAGCTAAGGCTCAACACACTACTAGACGAGCTGACGTAACGCCCTTATGCCAAAATTACACCACAGCGGGCACGTAAAATAATTAACGAAAATCAGGGGCGTTACATCACGCCCCAAAGTCGCGCCCATGCTGCTGACGTCTGCCGCCCATATTGACGCCCGTGACTCGATGAGTCATGCCCATTACAATCCAAGCCACGCCCATGTATAAACTTATTTTGACGGCGGATCCTTCGATAAGGAGGCCGTTAAGCCAGAGCAAATGTCACGCCCGTGACCACAAGACACATCCGTGACCCAGGGGCGTGTAAAAATAAAATTTTGGCTATAAATAGAGGGGCTCGGCTGAAGGAATTTTCATCCAAATTTTGAGTTCTTGTTAGTGGTTTTTGAGTTCTTTTGAGTGAATGTGAGTTTTTGTTTATGCAATTAAGTTTAATTTCGTTTGTCATTTTTGCCATCCTAGTCTAGTTGTAATGCTTGTTTTAGAAATAAATTGTTGTTTTCTCATTTGGATCATCTTCTTTTTCAATTTATGTTAGTGTGTGTGTGTATGAGAATAGTTTATTGCTTTCATAACTTAGGTTTACTGCTTTCATAATTTAGGTTAAAAGATTTCATAAAAATAGTTTATTGCTTTTCTTTCAACGCTTTATTTTTCGCTTTCGCTTAAATGCTTTTTTTCGCTTTTCCTTTTTCCTTATTTTACATAACTTAATTTTCAGTCTTTATATAACTGTTATATACCACCCCCATCTCAAATGAGAGGCTAAGAACTTTTTTAGCGCTTGTTTAAGACGGTTGGGATGGATAATATTTCTACACTTTTATAAGTATTTCATTTCTATACCACCACCGTCCTGGATAAGAGGCTAAGAACTTTTTAGCGCTTGTTTAAGACGGTTGGGACGGATATTATTTCAGCTTTTATATAAGTCTTTTCTTTATATCTTTCACGATTATATCCGCTTAAATTATTAACATGTCTTTTGTTATAACTTATGTCATCTCCATTCCGATGAGTGGCTAATTTACTTTAGCACACGATGTCGAAGAGCATTAGGACAAATAAATAGTTTTCCAAAAAAAATAAAACATCTCTTTCTAAAAATAATTAAACGAGCTTAAGGTTTACCCGAGAATAACATTGAGTGGAGCCACATAATCGATGTGCGGTTTTCATTTCCATTTTCATACACTTGTTAGCTGAGAGTCTCGTTAGTACGGACTGATCGCTCATGGGTAAATAGATGTGCAATCTACCCTCGAGAGAGGATGAGGTAAGTCTCCCGAATTGGAAGTAAAAACCCAATAGCGGGGTTCACAACATAAAGAGAGTATTAAGGAAATTCAATTAAAGAACGAGAGTTCGGTCGAATATTCATAATCTCAGGTGGGCGTACCCTCAAGAGAGGAGCGTTCATAATTATGGAACACAAACCATAAAAAGAAGAGAATCCCAAGCTAAATCATCAGAGAGCTTGAACAGAGTCTTCCCGATGGCCATGTTTGGGGTGGTCCTCAGGGCCCAGATGACCGAGGGTAACTTCTCTACCCAGTCCCCCTGAGCTTCTCGACCTTCTTCTTTAGCAAGTTCACGATAATTTTGTTTGCCGCCTCCACTTGCCCATTGCTCCTCGGGTGGTGGACTGACAAAAACTGAAGGTCTATTCCGAGCTGGGTGCAGAAGCTGACGAACTCGTAACTAGCAAACTGCGGCCCGTTGTATGTAAATATGGCTAGCGGGATCCCTTTCCTGCATATTATCTCACCCCATATGAAACTTCTAACTACTTGAGATGTTACCTTAGCCAGCGCCTTCACCTCAGCCACTTGGAGAAAAAATCAATCTTTACCAACAAGAACCTTCTTAGGCCACTCTCTTGTGGGAAAGGACCTACCAGGTCCAAACCCCATATAGCAAATGGCCAGGGAGCTGTGATGGACCGAAGGCTTTGGGCTGGTAGCAGCTGGAGAGGAGCGAACAACTGGCACTTTGAACACTTACTTGCGAACTCCGTTGCATCCTTGCTGAGGGTAGGCAAAAATTAGCCTTGCCTCAACACTCTCCCCTCCAAGGTTCAGCTTCCAGAGTGGCTTCCACACACTCCTGAGTGGATCTCCTTCAGGGCCCTCGGGACCTCCTCTTCCGCCACACACCGGGCTAGGAAGGTGATGAAGGGATCTCCTTCTGGACCCTCGGTTAATTTCTGTACATTCCTCCTGCATGCAAGGAATAATATGCGAATTTATACCTGAAGAGCTGCTTATTCACGTCTCCTTTGGCGAACCTTCCCGATGCCAGAAAGGTGATGAAGGGGTACATCCAGCCCGCTGGTCCACCTCCAACAGCTCCCCTTCTTCGATGGATGGTCAAAAGAGGTCCAATACCGCCCCCCTGCCTGGGACCGAACTTGGCCAGGAGGTCCACCGCGGCACTCTTCTACCTTGGCACATGATTGATTGAGAAGGTCCGGAATTTCCCTATGAGTCCCTTGACCTTTTCCAAGTATCCCTGAAGAGTCGACTCCTTTACCTCGAACTCCCCCCTGACTTGTCAAGCCACCACCTTGGTGTCCATCGAGACCTCAACATCTTGCACTCCCAACTCTAGGGCCAGTCGCAGGCCTGCTATCACCGTCTCGCACTCGGCCTGGTTGTTGATAAGGGGAAAATGAGTATTGATCGCCTGCTTGATCCTCGTTCGCTGGGGCTTACGAAAACCACCCCTCCCCCAAAGGAATGATTTCCCGAGGCACCGTCCCCCAACATCCTCCAGGTCGCCGAGCTGGGTATCTCGGACTCTTCCACCTTGGTCACATAGTCCACCAAAAAGTCTGCCACCGCTTGGGCCTTTATGGACAACCTGGGCACATATGAAATATCAAATTCACTTAGCTCCACCGACCTCTTAGCCAACCTCTCCAAATGCTCCACCCCTTCCATGATGTTGCGGAGGGGGTGGTCGGTAACCACCTTGATCAAATGCACTTGGAAATAAGGCAAGAGCTTCAGGGCCGACACCACCAAGGTGAAGGACAACTTCTCTAGGATGGAGTATCGGAGCTCCTCCTTCCTTAGCACTCGGCTAACATTGTAGATTGGGAGTTGTCTTTCGTCCTTTTCCCGAACCAATATTGAACTCACTGCCTCAGGTCCTACCCCCAAGTATAGGGATAAGTCCTCTGCCTGTCTCGGCCCTTGCAGCAAAGGACGTTGGGTCAATTGCTCTTTCAGCGCTTGAAAGGCCCTTTCACATTCGGGGGTCCACTCAAACCTTTGGCTTCCCTGCTGCACCCTGAAGAAAGGTACACACTTCTCTCCCGCCCTGCAGAGGAACCTACTAAGCCCGGTCAACTTCCCTGTGAGACGCTAAACCTCCTTCGCATTCTTCGGTAACCCCAACTCTATGATTGCCTTTACATTGTCCGAATTAGGATCCACTCCCGCTGGGGTGAGCAAGTGGCCTAGAAACATCCCCCGGATAGCCCCAAAGACACACTTCTGGGGGTTGAGCTTCATATTGAATTTTCTCAGAGTCCCAAATGTTTCTTTAAGGTCACAGAGGTGGGACTCAAGGTCTCGACTTTTCACCATGAGGTCATCCACATAGACCTCCAGGTTTCTACCCTTTTGATCTCGGAAGATCCGGTCCTTCATCCGCTGGTAAGTGGCTCCTGCGTTCATGAGCCCAAAGGGCATCATTTTATAGCAATAACACCCATCCCCCGTGATGAAAGAGACGTCCTAGAAAAGCATCTAAAAATCATCACAGAAAAACCGACAGTTGAGTCAACCAGCGCGTCGATTCGGCACAAAGGGTAGCAATCCTTGGGTCATGATTTATTAAGTAAAGAAAAGACAACGCACATTTTCCACTTACCTCCCCCCTTCTTCACCATAACCACGTTGGAGACCCATCCTGGGTACTGGATCTCTAATACAAACCCTGCTTGGAGGAGCTTGTCCACCTCCTTGTTGGATCTTAAGGCGCCCTTAGAGGGGGGGGGGGGGTGAATAAGGGTCTTAAAAACTATTAACTTTTATAGAACACTTTTGATATTTTGGTCGAAGTAAGTTAAGTCAAGAGTAAATAGATAATGAATTAGAAATGAAATCAATTTTATTAAACAAGAAAAGACATGATTATCATTTATAAAATTGATTACAAAATTTGATTTCTATGACGCTAGAAATCAAAGCTAATAATATGAAAACTCTTTTTGTGTTCTATACTGACTCGTATCCCCACGAACAGGTTGGCTTTAGCCGATCTCTTCCCAGATATGGCCTCAAGCCGCTCTAGCCAATCTATCACCAGAGAGGCCTCGATCACCCCCTAGATCTACTCCCTAGACCGAGTCGCCAACACGAGGCAATTTCCTCCCTAAGTCCTACCTAGACCTAGTCGCCAACACGAGGTGAATTCACGAATCGATTATAAAGATAAAAATAAAAGACAAATACAAAAGGCAAATATGAAACTCCCAATGAAGTAATCTAAAGGAGACGCCGAAGAATCGTAGAAGATTGTTGAAGTACAAGCGTGCGTTCTTCGCATTGAGTTAGCATGTTGATCCAATCCTCCATTGATTCCTACTTTTAAAATATGAGTGGGAGATGTGTTGATCTGGAAATACGACCCTCACAAAGTTTCTGAAGTGCTGGAATAGGGCTCATGGCAATCAGTTGTAGGAGATGTCGAAATCATCCAATTTATAGACTTTGAGCTAATGCCGGCATTAAATACTAACGCCGGGCGTTGACCATGTATAGCAACATATTGATGGATCGGATCTTCATAAGAGGAAGGAGATTCTGCACTTTAGGAATTGTTTTATTTTAGGCAATACTAACACCTGCGTTAAGGCTAACACGGGCGTTGGGCAAATCATTCCTACAGTTCCTCCTGCAATCACGGCTGCTTTCTCCTTGTCAAATTCTTCGAACGAATAGCCCCCAGCGGTAAGACCTAACGCCTGGCATTGAGTTTCTTTCTCCTTTTACTCAGCTAGCATGCCATTTCGTCGAACGTCATCTCATCCCATCGATCGCCATTTCGTCGAATGCCATCTCGTCGAACGGAATCTCATTTCATCGAACAACATCTCATTTCGTCGAATGCAATTTCGTCTAACGACATCTCATTTCATCGAATGCAATTTCATCGAATGACATCTCATTTCGTCGAATGACATCTCATTTCGTCGAATGCCTATTTCGCCGAATGCCTATTTCGTCGAACAGAATCTCATTTCGTCGAACGACATCTCATTACATCGATCGGCATCCCGTCCCGTCGATTCTCTAGCGCCCAGCGTTAAGACCTAACTCCAGGCGTTAGACAACTTTCAATCCTTCTGCTTGTGGTTAGTGCCAGACCTTTGTTGCAGCAACCTGGTGTCATATCTGTCCAAACCTACATGCTAAAAACACAATGGCAAACAAGATCAAATACAAGTAGGATTTGTTATTCTCAAATCAAAGGGATGCGGAAAAACATGTTCCAACACTCCTCTCGGATGGGTCCTTCCAGCTTGTCAGCAATGGCTCTTTTCTTTTGTCGGATGGGTCGGGTGTCGGGATTGAGGTTGAGGCGATGGAAAGCAACATTTGCATCCATCCCGGGCATCTCTGCTGTGCTCCAGGTGAAGACATCTGCATTCTCTTGTATGCAGGACAGGATTTGCTTCTGCTCCTCTGGGCTGAGCTCGCCGCTGACCTTAACATTCTCTACCACAACCGCTCGGGTGGCGACTTTGAGCTCCACAACCTCATCCACTGCCTCCAGCTGGGACTGCTCCCCACAATCACCCTCTTCCT